>SKCR01043213.1:0-41679 GCA_019454045.1 Zanthoxylum bungeanum
GTTGTGGGCATCTTCTGAGTAGATCCTTAAAGCGCTCTCATGCGTCATATAGAGTCTCAGTCTCCAGCTGCTTAAATATACAGATTTCTGCCCTCAATTAAGCTGATTTAGTTGGTGGAAATAACCTCTCAAGAAATTTCGTGGTCATATCATGCCATGTCATGATACTCCCCATTTGTATCGATTGAAGCCAATCTCATGCTTTATCCCGTAAAGAGAATGAGAATAAGCGTAATCTGGTAGCCTCTTTGCTCACGCCATTCATCTTTATGGTATCTGTGATATCCAGGAACATACTGAAGTGCATATTGGGATCATCTACGGTGCCAAAAACTTGTTGCGATATTTTCTATCATAACGCAAGTGTACTGTGTCAAGTTTTAGTAAATGATGAATATAATTGTCGAACTCACAGGGATTGAAATCTAAATTACACTAAGTACTATAATTATTAATCTTAACCTTATTTAGATGCAAAACTTTAATTCGATTTAATTAAAAAATGTAAAAACAAAGATAATTAAGAAACTAACTGAAATTTAATGCAATATCAATGTAAGATGAATTCTAGAGTCTGATTTCACCTATCTTTCAACTATGTATTTACGATGCCAATTAACTATTATTCAAATCTAAGTTTATAAGCCATGAATCATAGATTTTTCCACACTCTCTCTCGAGCAATAATGAAAATATTGTTAATTATCAAATTCAACATCTCTATAAAAATCCAAAGATTAATAATTTATTAAGCCATGTGATTCTATATTAACAGCTTTCAAGGATTTATAGATTCTCTCGAACTCTATAGACTTCCTAGATTATATTTCCCAATTCCTACTCAAAATCCCTTGTCTCGAGTAAAAGATTTCAAATATAACATCATCATATTTATGGCCAACAAATACGAAGCATTAAACATATGAAAACATAAATAAATTGAATAAAAATTGAATAAAGGTATTCAGTAGTTAATACATAGTCTCAAGCATTAGGCTACATCAAACTCTAGAACAAGAGATTTAGTTCACGGCTGAATTAAAACACAACAGCAATTGTATCCAAAACATAATGATAAATAGAAGAATCTGAAGAAAATAAGAGAATAAAACCCGAATCAAATTCCTTATGTTTCCGGACTTCACCGCCTCGTCTCTTTCCTTCTGCTTTGATCTCTCCTTTTGGAAGTATTAATTTTTATGTTTAGAACTTTGTTGCTGTGTCGAAAAAAAATGCCTCCCTTCTTAGTTTTGGACGAACTTATGTATTTATAATAGAGCTTTGGGGTTCTTGTGCATTAAAAAACCCTAAAATTAGTGTTCTAGGTCACTGCGGGGCACCGGGGCGCCGGAAAGTGGGCGCCGCAACGCCCAAATCTCTGGATTTTGTATGGCAATGTCGCGATGGCGCGTCGCGATGCGCAGCAATGGCGCATCGCAACTCGTGGCAGTGACATGATTTATGCTTTCCGCATTTCTGCTCTTCCTGCGCGCTTTCGATGCGTCCGAATGGTTCCAAAACACGTATAGATGCCCCAAGATCCATATATTAATGCTTCCTACAAATAAAGCATAAAAGAACTACAAAATACATTAAATGATACTGAAACTAACAAAATAGTAAGCTAAGAATGCATGAATAAGTGGGTATAAACCACATTTATCATGTTCCTCTTTTACCAATAGTGCTTCTTCAGCGGCTACATCCGCTGTGGACTTCATCATCCCATTAAGCCCGTTGTAGAAAAGTCTGTACTTGCAGTCATTTGGCGATCTCATGATGGGGCACTTCCGTATCAGCTCTTTGTACCTTTCTCATGCCTCGTAAAGAGTTTCAGAGTCATATTGCACGAAAGATGTGATGTTGTTTCTTAATTTTACAGTCCTAACTGGGGGAAAGTACTTTGTTAGGAATTTTTTCGCCATGTCTGTCAAGTCGTGATGGACCATATTGGTAGTGAGTTGAGCCATCTCTTAGCTCTATCTCGTAAAGAGTAAGGAAAATCTCAAAATCGTGTTGCTTCATCTGCCCCTCGATTGTAGTTAAACGAGCATCACACTTCCAGGAAACTATTGATGTGGGTGTTTGGGTCTTCAAGTGCACCACCCCCAAACTGCATTTACTTCTGAATTATCTGAATGTATGTCTTGATATCACATGTGTTTGCGGGCAAGGGTGGCATGGCGATGTAGAAGATGAAACTGTCAATCACCAGGATTGTCCTATCCCGAATGTGAATTGGTGGTGCTTCTTCCAAAGGTTCAGGTTCCCGATTGTTGATGTTGAGTTGTGCCTCTTGATCTTCTTGCATGTCCCTTCTCAACTGTCGGAGGGTTTTTTCGATTTTTAGGTCAAGCGAAAGAAGTTCACAGCTCCGACTTCTTCTCATTTAATCGTTCAAGAGCCTTACTTAGAACTAAAACGAAAAACATAAAAATAAAAACAAAAACGATTAGATAACAAGTAGAGTACTTAGTCCTAAAATTAATACTACAAGTTATAATAAGTCCTCGACAACTACGCCAAAAACTTGATCGCGATTTCACACGTTATACAAGCGCACTTATCGCTCAAGTAGTATAAAAGTTATCGATCACACGAGGACTTATCACCTACATTACTAATTATTAAGACTATTTACCGATGAGTATCTAACTAAAATTAAATATGATTTACGAATTGAATTTAAATTAACGCTAAGAGAAATAGTTATAACTATAGTAATTTTCAAAAGCAATCAATGAGTAGAAAACATACAGGGTTGTGAATCCACTCAGTATATTCTAAAGATGAATTAGTTTTCCTATACTCTTGTAATAACTTGACTTATTAACCTGGAACACTAAGATATCCACAAGTCGTTTTCGATGGTCATGTGCAAATATTCAAAGTAAATTAATTAACTATATTTTTATGTCAACTAAATAACACTAAATTCAATAAGATCATATTCCAATTATGACTACACCCGTCCTACAGATATATTTCTATCATGTAGGGAAATCCCTAAGAAGAGATCGTGTGTTATTGAATCTAAGTCTAAACCTGAAATCTCTTTGTCAAGTTCATCTAAATTTACCACATCAATCACATTGGTGATCAGGCAACAAGAAGCATTAAGAACAAGATTCAATAAATAAACCAAAACATCACACAAAATATAATGAAAATCAATTTACATGTTCATAAATATTGGGTTTCATCGTAACTCCAAATTAGAGGTTTAGTTACTACACATGCTCAAAAACTCTAAATAGATATTCAATGATAAGTAAAGCATCAAAAAGGTAAAAGGAAGAAGAAACTCGGTCAAGATCGCCAGTCATTCACTCTCTGCTGTTGAGTTTCTGTACTGTGCTCATTTGATGTACTTTTTCTTTCTCTTAAAAATCACTTTAGAGGCTGTAAAATGAGGTTGTGAGACTCCTATTTGGTTTTGGGATTATTTGTTGCTTATATAGGAGGTTCATGGATGTTTTCTTCTTAAAAATCGAATCATGAAGGAACTGAACGAGGTCCATGGGTTGTGAATCCACTCAATATACATTTTGCCAAGATTTTGAACTCGTGTGCGTCTCGACGCGCGATCCAATGCTAGGACACGTGTTTAGACTCCAAATTTGCCCTAATTTACTATGTATATTACCATTTTCATCCCTCTTTGATTCCATTAAGTCTCGATATTACCTACAAAATGAACCTAAAACACATCAAAACACTCATAAAACTCGAGATAACCCACAGAACATCAAGCTAGAGATGTAGGAATTATATGAATATTAAATGTTCATCATAAATCAAAGTAATTAAAGTTGAATATTAACGGTCATGATGTGTGGTCACACTAAAAGTATTTAAACGTATTATTTCCCTATGATATTTTTATAGCTATGCACATATAAAAATCCATTAAAATTTCTGAAAATTATTGGGTGAAACCACATGAATCATAATCTATATTAGTTATCTATAATTAAGATGATGGGGCGGAAATGGGACCCTTAGGGTCGGATTAGTACCCCGCACAGCGGAAGTGGGTCTTACCCGTGGATATCAAGCATTGGTGTAAATTTAAATAATTTAATGATATATTATATTCCATTACGAGTGTATAGGAAAAAACTGGGGCTGAATCGGAGTCCAGAAACTCAAGAACATGAGGAAATAAAATTTCAGCACGCATTACACGTGCATGTGTGTGCTCTCACACGTGCTACAGTACGCGCGTGCACTGTAGCGCTCAGCTCACAAACTTTTTTTTTTTTAATTTAATTTCATTTGTTTTTCAAAAGCTCTTCAGCTCTCTTTCCAAAGAGCTGGAGGAATTATGGTATATTATCATAATTTATTCCGATCTTCCCTAAACACTTCTAAAACACCCAAAATTAATTTTAACATTAGAACATGTTATAGAAAAAAAATCATGTTTTTCAAATTATCAAATATCTTTACAAAAACATAAATTTATTCTAAATGGATACATGAGTAAATTTTGAATCCAAAACACAAACCAAATTAGAATCCCACAATGAAGTGACTCGTGAACAATTCTAGGTCACCCAAAGGTGGTCAAGTGATTCTAGAATAGTAGCCTTAGCTCCAAGTTATTATCTAGAGTTTCAAACTCTAATTTTATGTCTATGTCTAACATAAATATTTTGACCCAATTTAAGCATATTGTGTTTATACTTCTAAAGCATCATAACACAATTAATTAGCCTAATTTCAATATTATGTATCTAATACATAATTCATCATTATATGTCTCACTAATGAAAACTCACTAATGAAAAACATAGCTTTTGGAGAAGATCAAACTTACCTAGTAATGTTGATTCAAATATCTAATCTACTTCTCCTTGTTGAAATATTGGGGAGAAAATCCAAAGTTAGCAAGCTTGACTCCAAGATCCAATCTTGATTCCAATGCTAGCAAGCTTCACTCCAAGATCCAATCTTGATTTCTCCTAAATGAAATATTATAGAGATCTCATAAAGCTTCTCTAAACATTTCTCTAACTTAGGCTAATTTCTCTAATTCTTGCTTGTATTTAGCTTTCTCAAGCTTGATTAAAACATTTGCTCAAGCTTGCTATTTATAGTAAAACTCAGGCAATTTTTAATTAATAAAAGTTCTAATAAACTTTTATGTGAGTTTAATCTAATTTGTCCAAATATGTATAATTAGGTGTGACTAATCACTTTTGTCTACCACTTGGATTTAATCCAATTAAATCAAGATAAAGTTTAATTAATGGATTAGTTGCATGTTTTCCACTTTGATTTAATTCAATTAAATCAAGACAAATATATCTATAATTACATACTTGCAATTACCATAATATCCTCAAATGGTAGAGATAATTATGAAATTATGACAAAGTCCTTGTGTAAATATTGAATTAATCCAATTATATCAAAGTAAATAATCTATGTTATCAAATAACATTTGATTATCTTAGTTGATAATTATAATATCGAATATTATTTATTATAAAAAATTATCGACTACCCGAATTGCTCAAGGAGAACACTTCATATTGTGGGACTCTCTAAGTCTAGACATGTTCGTCATATAAGCCTAGCTAATATGTACGCAATTCGACCACCTCCGAATTCGCGAAGAACATGAACGACCTTTCTGAACTATACAAGTCGAGGTCATTATATATCTTTGACAATCCCTCCATCGTAGGCTATCCGAGTTGTGTTTAGGAAACATATAATACACCGTCAAGTTTCTGAGGCGCACATCTCGTGTCGACATGTCCACGATTCTTTACAACTGATGCGATCCACCATATGTGATCGACTTTGGCCAAAATTTTAAGAATCGTGACTTACTTACATGGATACCTAAATCCCTTATGGTACACATACGGGCCGACAGGTCCTATCTTGATTCGCACTTGATTAACGAGTGCATCGGTCCACACCTAGTGAACATCTAGAGGCCAGACCATGAAATATTTCTGATATACATGACATCAAAGTGTGGAGGATCTCACAAAATCAATGTTATCCTATAGTCAAAGGATTACATATGCTACTCGACTCGAGGAGATTCATATTGACGATGGTGTGTACTTCCAACTATTAGGAATCACTTGTGAGTCATTCAGTATTCGGTCCAACCAATACCCACAAGTCTATACGAGCTTCCAAAGCTCATGGTACATCGGGTTGAACCATTGGAACTCCAATTTCAATTTATGACATGTGCTAGTCTTCTAGGTTATAGGAATTCGACCGTATTCCAAAATAAACGACTAGAAATATTTACTTTAAGAATATTTTACAATAGTAATACTTATACCAATGTCGGACCACCTAGTGTCCAGTATTACTACAAGACTATTCTAAGGTCGATGTCAATCTTAGCATATTTATATATCAATCTAATATATATAATGACAATATCATTAAAAAGGTAAATGAAAATGTAGTTATTTTTATTAATAAATAATAAAATATAAAATATATCATTCGGATTGACACTGCAGGCACCAATTCCAATAATATGTACATTATTCGGCCACCTCCGAATTCGCGAAGAACACGAACGACCTTTCTGAACTATACAAGTCGAGGTTATCACATATGTTTAACAATCCCTCCATCGTAGGCTATCTGAGTTGTGCTTAGGAAAAATAGATTACACCGTCAAGTTTCCAGGAGCACATCTCATGTCGACATGTCCACGATTCTTTACAACTAATTAGAACACCATTTCTGATATATGCGATACACCCTAGGTGATCGACTTTGGCTAGATGATAACTTGGAGCTATGGCTACCATTCTAGAATCAATTAACCATATTTTAGTGATATAAAATTGTTCATGAGTCACTTATTATGGGATTCTACTTTGGTTAATGTTTTAATTCAAAGAAATGCATTTATGTATTTAGAATACATATATGTTTGTTGTATAACAAGTGTTGATGTTAAATTGGACTTTTAGTTGTATTGAAGTGTTTGGAGAAAAGTGGAAGTGTTTAAAATTGAATTAAAGGCAAAAATACTAGCTGTCAATATTTTACACAAGGCAGCGTCGCGACATTGATCTCCAACGTCGCAATATTGAGCTCTCAAAGCTTCGGGCATAGGAACAGTAACATTTGCATGTTGCGACGCTAAGCGTTTGCAGATTGGGCGTTGCGGCTCCCAAGTATGAGTGTCGCGACACGCCGACAGTTACTGCCTATGAGCGTTGAAACTTCATTGTCTCTCTTCCGGAGTTTCCAGACACCGATTTGGTCCTCGTTTTTTTCCTACGGGCTCGTAAAGGAATATAGTATTCTATAAAATAATTTAAAAATACCTATCCTTGATATCCATGGGTTAGACTTATTTTCGCTGCACGGGACATCGATCGGACCACAGAGGTCTGACATCTGCCCCAACACCATGCTTGTTCATTTCTTCCTTCTTCAATACGATCGGTTCGGTAAGTTCAGACCACCTCGTGTCGTCCCCAACTAATGCTCACATGATCCCAAATTTAGCACTTCTTCAGGTTGGGTCGGTATCCCAACTCCACTTCATAAGTGTAGGCATTGCATTTTTGCATATAAGTCCCAATGATGAGCCTCGTACGGATGCACTACCTCTTAAGTCGTGGAAGTCGCGGGAAACGGACGTCGGAAGGGAAAAATCAAGAAGTGACATCTCGTTGGATTTACTTCGCTTATTTAGCTTCAAGTTTGCTCGTCGAATCTCCGTTTCAAAATTTTCCTCGACCCAAAACCCCATTCACCTCACGTCCCTTAGCCGTTTCACTCACACACACATCACTCAAACCATCCAACCCTTAAACCACTCACCAAACAACAAACCCATCATTAAATTAATAATTCCCCTCTTGCACTCACTGCCACCCCACGTGAACAACCTAAACAAATTCAACAAAGCCATTTCCCTTTTCATTTTTTTTTTCAACATCACCGAAAGCACCTCAAAATTTCCTCCTCCATTCAACCCTCACAATTAGCCCCAAATCACTCCATTCTGCCTCCCAAAGTCACGCCTAAATTGCCCTATATAGCAGCCCCATTGTTCACGCCTGAAGGACCGGGATGGCATAACCCTCTAACACACAAATAGCCTTCCAGACTAGCCCTCATTCTGCCCAAGCACTCACGCCCAGCCCCTGATTCAACGCATCAAAGTCCCCTGACCAACCCTTCATTCGGCATCAACACACTCACGCATAACCCTCAATCTTCACGTAAATAACCCCTTCACAGCCCACACTCATACCATCTTTTGACGCAACAGACCAGCCCTTTATCCACACACCTTATTCCCTCTTCCACCTCTCCCTCATCGCCCAAGAAACCCCTCAACGCAAGCACTCACAAACCTCACGCAGCCCACGCACAAACCAACCACAAATCAGCCCCTGAACATGCACCAAACAACCAGTGAATCAGTCCTCTATTCACACGTATAAACCCCTGAAGACAGCCCTTTGTCACGCCCCAAATTGCCACTGAAACCAGCTCCTGACTCACGCCCAATAGCCCCCCACGAACAGCCCTTGTTCACGCGCAAAGCACTCATACTCAGCCCTCACTCACACACCACAAACAGCCCCTCAATCCCACATCGATTAGGAAACACTTCACCCTTAATTGCTCAACACTTCATGCACAAACACACCTCACACGCCCCTCCCCCTTAGTCCCACATCGATTAGGAAACCACCCAGCCTTCACGCTAATAGCACACGCACAACTGCCTCACGCAATTTGCCTTCTCACAGCCTGCACGCATCTGTCCCGCATCGCCTAGCCACAGCCCCTTACCACTCATCAATTCATACCCTTCAACACTCAAACACCAAAGTCACCTAACTAGCCTCAACTCCACTTCACGGCTCACCATCAGCGCACCACACTCCCTTTCACGTTGCCCCTTAACGCAACTAACACACTGCCCCTCATAAGCCACAGCAGCCTGCCTTCAACGCCAACACCCCTTCACGTTCACTACCTTTCACGCCCTAACAACCCCCTCACGTTCACTGCCTAGCACCTTCACTTTGCTCACCAATTCATGCACCAAGACCCCTCAACACGTAAGCCATATTCACGCACACATAAACACTGCCAGTGAACTTCCCTTCATCACGTCCAAAGCCCCTCCTTCAGCACGCCTAAACACTACCAGTGAACCTGCCCATTGACCACAAAACAAAGCCACCGAACTGCACCCTTATTTCACCACAAACAGCCCCTTATCAAACTGCCAAACCAGTCCAAATAACCCACAAAACAGTCCCCTAATGACCAGAAAATACAACAAAAACAGCAGCGAAACGGAGTGAAAATAGCAGCCCAGACAGCGAAACAGCGAGGAAAAATTTTGGATTAGTGAACCAGAAAAGTTGCAGAGCATTCTCCCTTCCGACGGTGGTGTAACGCGCTTTCGAGAGACGACAAAAAAAGTTAGACCTGAGGGCACCCTTTTTACTTATTATCTTTCGTTTCTTTTATTTATTTTAATATATTATCGCATGAGAGTCGTTTGTTGAGGCATGATGTGAATTCCGGATGAACGGAATGCGTGTTCTCTTTTGTGGTATATCGGATGGAAACCCGGACGTAAATTCCGTAGCCGAATCCGAACGGACGGTAGTACGGTTTGTACTCGGGATACAATGCCACGTACCGCTTAAGAGATACACAAATTTCGTTCATCCAACATTGTATTCAAGCATGATTAGGTTGTTAGCATGTTATTTATTTAGCATGATTTAATCTAGTAGGTTATTTATTTATTTAGCATGATTAGGTTTAGTATGTCGTTTATTCTTAAAGCATGATTATGTTACTTCTTTATGCATGATTTATTTATTTTCTTTCGCAATAGCAGTTTAATTTACGTTTATGTTTAGGTTGTTATTTATTTTTCGTATTTGATAATTCAACACGCTCATTGTGTGATATCGTATGTTTGCCGTTATTATAACTAACTTTTAAAGCATGCAAACTTAGATTTAAGCCGTATACGAATTTAGGTGTAGGTTACCTTTTTGCAAATGTATGTTGAGTAGACTTGGTTAAAATTGCACAAATCCGTTCATTACAAGTGACATAAGTAAGGGACCATTCCGAACCCAACGGTTTGAGGTCTTCCCTTGCGAGGGGTGAGTGCGGCCTTAAATCATTTTCCCAGTTCACACTGGGTGGCGACTCCATTTATTTCTCCGGTTTAGTCCCCCGCGGGCTACTCCGTACTCCCAACCGGGCCGCGAGCCCGGAACAGCGTCGTCGATTTCTGTGTTCTACAATAAGCCGGTACTGCTCTTAGTAAGGTTGTGGTACAATGGGCCCATGTCTCTTTATCTGACTTCGACCGCTCTAGGTCCTCTTTATTCTCCTGGTCAAGTACAATCCCCAATTTACCCTTCCTCGAGACTCTGATTTTCTCGGGGTGAAATCACCATCAACAAAACTTATCCCACATCGATGAAGTAACTAAACCTAAAAGGGTTTATATATAGTTGCTTGATTATAGAGCGTAAGAAATTATGGATAGAAGCGCTCTCTACACGTGTGCCAACCCGATTCGAGGTTGGTTCATTTTGAACCAATGTACACCCACACATCCTGAGTGAGTACTCCTTATTTTCCCTGCAATTATCAAGAGCACATGTAACCGTTTTATCCTGGAAAATAGACGTCGGTAATCTATTTTAAGGAGACTGATACATAGGACTCGTCAATTTTTGCTTTTCAATTACTTTCTATTTTCAACTGTTGTTATTTAATTTTTCCTTGTTTACTGCTGTTTGTTGTTGCTAACTTGCTTTTATTGTGTATGTTGTAGAAAAGAGAATGGCATATGATTTTGTTTGTAAAAGAGGGCGTTTTGATTTATGAAATCCTGATAAAATGTGATCAAGACTCCATGGTTAATCGCTTGATCTGGTAGCTGGATTAGTGTAGTTGCATGTTTAGCTCCAAAGGCTTGTTCCTGTTGCACGTTATCTAACTCCTTGTGTTAAATCATTGCTATTTTGTTTTACATGTTATCGAACAAATTGTTAACTTGGTGACCTTTTGCTTCCCTTGAAAGTCAGCATGTTCAATTTGTGAATTGGGAAGGCATTTGGTTCTTACATTGCTGACAGAGGAGATTCCGGCAGTGAGACATTAGAACTCAGATGAGGGCTTGACGTGCCCTATCATGAGATTATATTAGAATCCTATGAAATTGGTTGCAGAACTGAGTTACCAAACAAAAGCCTTTTCTCAGCCATATGGATTTATTTAACTGACTACTCGAGTTTGAATCGTAGACGAGATAAAAAAAAAAATACTGAAAATATATTCAGGTCTTTAAAAAAGTTAAAAACATACAACCTATTGAACATGAACTATAACATGCCAAGGTAGAGCTGCTCATTAAAGTAATCAATTAATGCCCATCTCCTAACAATTTATATACTGAGAAAGGATCTCATAAGCAAGATTAAGAGCAATAGATCTATTGTGCACCAAGAAAATCTTAAAAACTTTTAGGTTTTTATATTCTCGTTACTGTACAAACTTCCCACTAAATAGGTATTAATTAAACTGTTACATTGTGGAAATTTTATACCAATCAATTCCCATAATGTAGAAGACTAAACAGGGATCCAAGAACTGTGATCTATTTGAGATGGGTGAACCTTGTGAAAGCTAAGTTCTTTCTAGTTTCTAGCATCTATTGATGTTACAGGATCTATGCTTTATGGACAACTTCTACGCTTCGGCATGTCCTCTGAGGAAGCAGACCTCTGATCGGGAAGAATTATTACAAGATGGTTTATGATAAAAGAACTGCTATAACGATTATCATGACTACTGTACATATCAAAGCCTGCAACAGTCGTGACATTCCGGGATTAGAGGAAGAAAAACGATCAATAACAAGGGCAGTTATTCACTTATTCTCTGTAACAACTCATGGCAATCATGTCCAAATGATTACTTCATGGAAATTTCTGCGATTAACATATCACAATGCTTGTCATATTTCTGCTAAAATTTATAGTTTCCAACATGAAGGAAAAAATCGGTTCCCACACAAATGGCAGTAGGTTTTAAGAAATTGAACTACATAATTACAAATAATATGTGCACAAAGTTGAAGACTAATGTAGTCAATATTTGAGTCACTTTAATTAGGATGAGAAGTAGCTCTTCACATTTGCTTTCTGCTAATGGCATTTATGTGGTCAGGGCATTAAGACCAAAACAACATATAAAAGCATCAGGAGAACAAACATATTTGTAAAGGTAGCCTGACTTGCAGCTAAGACGTCTTTAGGTGGGATAATCATGCCAGGTTGCCGTAAAGGTAGCCTACTTGCAGCTAAGATGTCTTTAGGTGGGATAATCATACCAGGTTGCCGTCCAGTTCAGAAGACAATCAAATTGTTTTACCATGTCCAAAAAATTTTAATTTTGATATTATAGTGTATATTAAGGAAAGCAAATGGAGTTAAGCTTGTTATATGGTTATTAGAGAGCTTGAAATGATGAGGTAAAAAATTAAACCTCGTTCGTTCAACAGAACACTTACAGCTATTGCTGAAGCAGCAAGTCCTGACCGCTCCCTTGGATCCTTACGATAATAGTTCCCAAAGTACAGGATTGTTGCATAATACCACATCAATGGGCACACAAATCCAAGAAGAAGGCTGCAAAAAGACACAGGCCAATGTGAGTGAGAGAGAGTGAGGAGGAGGAGGAGGGGAGGAGGGGTGCGTAAACTTACGAAAACCATCCGATTCCACAACCAAAGCAAGGAAGGGGTTTATCATACATGCCCAACTCGGGTTCTTCTGCATCTCTAACATGAACATATTCGCCTTTGTTATGGTCCACCACATCAGATGAGGCCCCTGTATTTAGAAAATATCCTCAGCAGTTTGTCTAGATACATTTCAAATAGTCCAAAACAGATTTTCGAAGGTCAATTATTTTAAAAATAGCGAATGGTATTTTCACCAATAGAAACAAGAATGATTTCCAATGAGTTATTTACAGAACAATCATCAAACATAATAAAATGTTGTTATTGAAATGCAGCAGAGTTACATGGGTTCTGACGCTTATTTTAATGAAGAGCTGGAACAATTCTTGCTGTGCAAAGAAATAAACAATATCTCAAGAATCGTTATTAGAATTCTATGCATTAACTGCTAATACCAAATCATATACACAGTGGACAAGCACTTTCCACGACGACATGCTGATTGCCACGAATTTAACAACTATTGATCCCTAAATCAGAGAATAAAGGTGTACGAAGAAATTGATTACTCTGGTTCATGTCTCTCATTTCTGGTATGTTGGTACTCTCAGCTCTCCTCTCAGCTTAACAAGAACCTGCGACAGAAAAAACGCATGCTGCTAAGAGTTACATAAGTTTAGAGATTATGAGAGCCTCTGCTATGAAGATTACAGAGAAGAAATAGCTCTTGATATAAATTTATATTTGGAAAAGTTTGAACATATCCAATGTTTAAAAATACGGGGCGGCGCCTCGAGGCGGCCGGCCATTGAGGCGCGAGGCGGACCTCCTCGAGGCGGTGAGGCGGGCGCCTCGATCCGAAAATCGAAAAAATAATCCAAAATACATTCATTTCTTCTCATAATTCATAGTATGTTAAAAAAACTATTGATAAGTAATCCAAAATACATTACTTTCTTCATAATTCATAATATGTTCAAAAAATTATTGATAACTAATCCCTAAATAAGCTATCATTAGTGTCTAGCGGCATGAAGCTTGGTCAAAATCTATGTCATCATCAGATGGGTCATCATCCAAAGAACCTTCAACACTTGTATTGTCTTCATCCACTAATTGTGGAGCTTTCCCTTTCCCTAACAAATAACATAAAGTCGTATTATTTTTAATTTGATTATATAAATTGCATTATTTGTACAGGATTAACTTACTTTGGTCTCTGCTCCTTTTTTGTGCAGGTGCTCTACTGCCACTTAGTTGTTCAATGGAACGACGACGTTTTGGAAGCCCAAAACGTCGTCGTTTAATTTTAGAAAATTAAAAAAAAAAAAAAAAAAAACTCTGCTGGTGAGGCGGCTGCCTCACTAGCAGAGAGGCGGGCGCCTCAAAAAAACCGCATAAGGCGGCCACCTCAAGGCGCCGTCGCCGCGAGGCGGCGAGGCGGCCGCCTCAACCGTTTTTTTAAACACTGAACATATCTAAACCTGAAGAAAATCTCGACCCAATCCAAACTCCTGTAATGGAAGTTTATGATAAATACAGATAACACGGAATAGCAAAATTTTCTCGATACAAATAATCAAATACACAACTATTTTAACTTTTGAGTATAGTAGAAATAGCATCTTTAAAATTAAGAGAAACTTGACGCCCATACATTGAAAAGATTCAGAGTTTTTTTCAACTCCCTAAAGAATGAGTATCATTTCGACTCACAAATATCCTTATTTGAGTTCAATCACTTCCAACACACATTCCACAACATAAAATATAATTATTACACTGCAGAACTATCACAAACATATAGAACCAAGAATAAGCCATTGGCTACATAAATACTTTGTTAACTTGTGCTAGCTCTATACAAAACCAATCACCTAGACGAACTGAATCAATCAACTAAGTTAAAATCCCTTGGAAAATACTATCGCAATCATGGCACTAAGTTTCAATCCCAAAATTCTTTGTAATGCTAAGAGAGATGAATGAAAACAAACTTACCACACACAACCATAGAATAGAAAGCTATAGCTTTGAACTCTGGACAATCATGGTTTCTCTACAATCACTACAAATGTTGATAACTCCCTCAAGAGTGCAACACAAGAAAATTTAAGCAACCCAGTTCAAAAAACAACTGATAATGTATGTACTACAAAACCAGCAGTGATGAACACAAAAATGACATTGCTTACAATTAAGAGAGTGAAAAACCAATTAAAAGTAAAATTTTTAGAAGAAACCCATATCAAAGCAAGGAATTTTATTCAAATTTCACCAACAATTATGAGAAAAGAAACGGAATTGCTGAATAGCAATACCCATTAAAAAAGTCAAAATTTTAGCAAACAATATATGCAGATATGAAGAAATTTATGAGCGGAGAAAGAGATAATCCACTTACCTGTTAAAGATTAGAAGAGAGCTGGAGCATCTCTTCACGATGCCAGCAAATTAATTTATGGAGGGGGGTGGGATTTAATATTTTAATGAATTACAAAACTAAAAACTTTTGGGCTTCAAATGTTCCAACTTCCAAGAATAGCAGTATCTTAACCCTCCCCTCAATTAATTCTATTTATTTTAAAATTACCCATATTTATTAGTTTTTTAACTGTTTTTATTCAAATTCTTTGTGTCATTTGAAAATTCAAATTTTCAACAATTAATTTAACATTTTTAAAAAATATTTTTTTTCCAATTTTAATTTAAAACGTAAATATCTCCTTAAATATAAAATATTTCATACAAAAATTACATAAACTTAAAAATAAAACTCATTATTATATGTTTTGAGGAAAAAATATTAAAAAAAAATAACTCTTATATTTATAAGAGATTTTAAACCAGCTATTTTCAAATATCCATATATCCTTCATATGAACTTCAAATTATAATATGCAAATATATATATATATATATATATATATAGATATATATATATATATATATATAACATACATATCGACAACTTTCATAAGCAAATTTCTCTAAAATTCATACTTATGTAAGGTCGAAATCATACCCAAAGTTGTTGCGTTGTGTGTACTTCATGTTTATCTTCTTCATAGTCACATTTTTTTTTACCTTAGAGCACAATCAAAAGTGTGACCTCAGTCATATTATTGACCCTCAATCACATTACCAACAGTCAGTAACATCGAGAACAATCACATTTGTGATCTTAGTCATATTGCCTATCCTCGACCACATTAGCTATCTCAGTCATATTGCTAACCCTCAGTCACATTGAGTATAATGACAATCACATTTTACTTAAGTCATAAGAAACTTAGTTATACTCATATTTTTATCCACCGTCACAATATAACTTTCAGTTGGATGACTGATAATTTTGTCATGGATTTGCCTCAATCACATTATGACTGTGTTTTTTTTACCCACAGACATGATGTAACTATCAATTAGGTAACGATAATTTAGTCATGTGTGTTTCTTATCCAATTTTGAGACCTCGATCAAATTATGATTGTAATTTTTTTAGCTACAGTATGACTGTCAATTAGGTGTATGATAGAATGTGTATTTTTTTAAGGCACAATCATAATATAATTATAAGTGGTTTTATCAAAATACCAAACAAATCAAAGAGTAATTAATATTTAGTGTGTATTTAAAATAAAAATAAGTGCTTTAAAATGAGGTGCCTAAGTTCAAATTTGGGGGAGGTAAGGATTAAAAAATGTATTTGCTATTGTCCACTCTCTTATATATTTTAAAGGAAAAACTGTTCACGTGAACAAGCAATCATTTTTTTTTTTGCTTTATAAGAGTAAAAAAGAGAAAAAAATTACATCAAATTTTTATTAGCTAAAAAAGAATTAAAGAAGAATAAAATATGAGTAAAGAGAAATAAAAATTAAAACCAAAATAAGTTTCAAAGATAAGTTTTTCTGAAATATGTGTTTTTTTTTATAATTAATTTCTATTGTTCAAAAATTTGATTGATAAGTATGGGTATCCAAATAACCATCCACTCACGAAACGCCACGCATCCACCTTAGCTGACTTTGCCTCCATGACGCAAACCCTGCTAATGCGTCTATGTTGACACAGACCACATTTCTCTTAAAATTCATAAATTCATTAATTAACTTATGACCATATGATCCGAATTAGGCGTGTTCACGAGCCAGATTTTTAAAATTTTGTGTGATCCGATCGGGTTGGGAAACACAGTTCGGGTCACGCGAAGGTGAAATCCGATCAGAGCGGTCGATCAAAAAATATATTTTTTTAAAATAAATTAATTATTTTGAAATGTAAATATTAATTATTTTATGTCCTGAAAATTATAATATATATAAAATTTCAATACAACAAAAGTAATAGATGAATGAAATAATAGTTGTTGACGGCTGATTTTGGTCTCGGGGTAATATGGGAATATCACCTCCGATGTAATCCTCCTTCAACGGTGAATTTGTTTGGTTATGGGGGACCAAAAACAAATTTAGCGGGAGACGGGAAAACACACCAATCGACAAAGAGATTTAACGTGGTTCGGTGGATTTTGGGATCCGACCTACGTCCACGGACAAGAACAGGGTGGTACTTTTTATTACTCAAATACACTCCTCGGGTCTCTCCTTTGCTTTTACAAATCGGAACTTGATGATTCTAATCCCTCACTTTTGTGATGATTTTTAGATGTCCTTTACACATGCTCTAACCCTCCTATTTATAATAATACAGAAATCAGACTCCTATTTGCATAAGAAATCTTATTTGAACTCAATCTTCTCTTCTTGTAGGGATTCCTGATCCGGTATTGCCTTCTTCTTCCGTATCCCTTTTGGATTCTGACTCCTTTTCCTTGTGAGAGTAGGATATCTTTCTTATCTTATCCACAAGAATGGGGTGCTGTTGTCTTGAACACGGCTCGTTGTCTGGTCGGTCTTCATGAGGTCGGTCATGTCAATCTGTTATGCTGAGAATGTTTCTGCTGACCTTATAGTGCTCAGTCACCCGAACCAAAGTGGTCGGTCTCCTCATGTTGTGGTCGGGTCGGATGTAAGATTTCAAACGATCAGGGATTTTACCTTTTTGTCCTTGCTGTACTGTCTTAAATGTTTGTAATGCCTGAAAACACCATCAACATCTGTCCCCTAGTTCTCGGTTCCAACGAGTGTGCTAGTTGGTGCCGGGAACTATATAATAGTTTTGCTCTGTTTGGAGGTTGATCTGAGGTCGAGAAACGCTTTGTTGTTTCTTTTCCAGCGCCTTGTCTCGAGACACGCAACAGTCACGTCCGCTTAAATGCCCATCAAATCAACTTTAGGGTTTCTTCTAAGTTCGACACTTGTCGAACATCCGACGGGTTCCCGCCAAAACCGATGGTGATGAGCGTCCCAGTCATGACTATAAGAAAGCGAGGCTTTCACTGTTTCTATTTTTTTTTCTTTTTGGCACTCATTTTTCTTTTCTTCCGAAAACCTTTCTGTGGTCCGTCCAACTCCGTGCTCTCGAAGCTCAACCGTGGTCTTCTTCTTTTTCTTCGCTGTGCATATAAGGAACGGGCATCACCGTACCGTATAACCTCCTGCTTTTTTGAGAAGAACAAGTAAGTCTTCTGAGCGACCTCTCCTCTTTTGTATGCTGTGATTCTGTTTGTTTATTTTGCTTAGGGAGAGACTTGTGGTTTTGCTGGGTCTTGCTTTAGGGCACTTTTAGAGACTCCCTATCTAGTTTAGCACAGAAACCGTGGGTAGCTCCTCATATACTGATTCTCCTCCCTTCTCTGTTTTTCTGGGTGTCAGGGATGTCCGACAATAGTTCTTCCTCCGAAAGGCCTGCCAAGATTTCAACTCCCCCTGCTGAAGAGCTCTCCTCGGGCTCAGGGGCACCTAGTGTAGAAGACCTTGACACTACCCCTACTGCTTCTGAGATCGAAAACGACTCCTACCATCAGAGGGTTCCTCGGAAGGACCCAGAGCCTGGTGAACTTGGATTGTCGGCTTTGGATATGAACCGCCCTTCAAAAATAACTGAGGACGACCTCGCCCTTCTCTGTCAGCGGTATAATATTCTGATAGACATCGCCCTTGACGTTCCCGGCCCTATGGATCGTGCCAGCCAACCTGACGAAGGCTCGGTGGCACTCCTTCCTATCTTCTTTGAGTGCGGGCTACGGTTGCCGATCCAGCCTTATTTTGCTTGGATGTTGGCTGAGATGGAAATCGCCCCTTGTCAGCTGAGTTTGAATAGTTGGAGAATTTTGGCCGGGCTGTACGCAGCTTGGCATCGGGCAGGGCTCGGGGAGCCTTCTTTTGAAGAGGTGAAGAGGGTGTATCGTCTGAAGGCCAACCCAAAAGCTCATCATGGTTGGTACTATCTTTCTGCTTACAACAGCTCTGTGAACATCGTCCAGAAGCTCCCTGATTCCAATAAGAACTTCAAGGATCTCTGGTTTTGGGCTACCGGGGATTGGGGACGGTCCCTGTTTTCAGATGAATGGGAGACCTTGGTGCCGGATATTTTCAGGGCGGGAGGTTAGGAGATCGATCTTTAGTTTCTCCTCTTCCCTTTTTCTTCTTCTGTTTATATGCTCCGGTCCTGATTTCTCTTTTTGCTTTTGCTTTTTGTAGGCATGTCGAAAAAGGCCAAAGTTTCTTGAGAAGTTGGCCGGTACCATGAAGAAAACCGGTCAAGCTGAGGTTGTAACTTCTCGGTCGCAGCCTGATCTTGTTGAGAAGGTGTCTCCAGGACAAGTTCAAACGGGTGCTCGGGGGAAATCTTCCTCTTCTGGCGTGCAATCATCAGGATCTGCTCGCCTTGTCAGTCCACCGAAACCCCTTAGGAAGAGGAGGCGTCAGCTTGGGGCCGAGGAGACCGAGTTGGCTCAAGAGGAAGAAGAGGATGAAGCTGCTCCGGTTAAGAGGAAGGACGTCCGTAGGGGGAGGAAGTCCTCTGAAGGCTCCTCCAAAAAACAGAAGGGCCCTGTGGTCCTCGGGGTGGATGACTTGGGAGAAAGCATCCGGGAGGCTACCTCACACTTAGTGCCGGCTTTCAATGAATTGGCCGAGGTGATTCCCCCAGGGGAGGTTTCGAGGTATAAAGATGTATCTCCCGAAGGTGTTGTGACTGAGATGAGTTCTCAGATGGCGAAGGTATTTTCACTTCCCTTCTCGGTTTTTGGGTCTTGGTCCTTTTTATTTTATGTATTGACTCCCTTCTCCCCCTTCTTTTTTTTGTGTGCAGGCCAACTACCTCATGGCCAAGAATAAGGGTCTTCTTCTGACTCTGTTGTCCGAGGGTGGTCAGGCTCAGAGGCTTCAAAATCGTCTCTCCGAAGTGGAAGAAAAATTGGCTGACCGGGAGGAGGTGATCAAGAATCATGAGGCGACCGCTGTTGAGAATTTCAAAGCGAACAAGGCTCTCAAGGCTGCCGTTGCGCTGGAAAGAAAGCTTGCTGATAATGCCAGGGAGGACCTGAAGGTTGCCCAATCTGAGATTGGCGTTCTGAAGGGGAAGGTAGCAAGTGCTGAGGCCAAGTTGAAGAACAAAGACGAGGAGGTTGCACGGCCCGAGATAGTCTTGAGAGGAAAAAGACCGAGCTTGAGGAGAGAGAGATCGATCTCGAGGAGAGAGAGATCGAGCTTGAGAAGAGGGAGAGTGAGCTTGAGGCCGAGAAGGAGGCTATCCGCCTTGAGGGAGTTGGTGATTGTGCTGATTTAATTCCGATGGTGCTGCCAAGTCTGAACATGGACCCCATTCGTGCGGCCATCAGCTATTGCAAGGGGGATATCTCCGAGGAGGAGTTTCGGAAGTGGCTCCCTTCCCCACCTGAGGAGGCGATGGATCCCGCCCCTATTTCGGTTGTTCCGGCTTCCGAGGCTTCTTACGAAGAACGTCATGAGGTTCCGGCCGCCGGCGAGGACTGCCCTGAGATCCCTCCTCCCGTCCCTGAAGTAGAGGTCTATCCTGATGTCGAGGTTGAAGCCACAGTCCCTCCTCCCGATGCCGAGCCGCTTCTCCCGCCACCTGAACCATCTGAGGAAGAAATTCCTGCCCCTGTGCGGGCTGAATGAAAAGGGTAACCCTACCGGGGCCCTATGTACACTTTAACTTTTTGTAATAACATTACAATTTGTATTTATACACACATGTATATTTATGTCTATTTATTTCTCTTTTTTTTTTTTTTTTTTTTTATGCTTATTGTTATCCTAACAATTTTAAGGCTCATCAGGGGTCAGCATGAGCCGGAGGGGTCTAATTTGACCCCGAGCAGAGTGAGACACTTGGACCCGGGGGAATGTTATGTCCCCAGTCCAGAGAGCTGACTCGGTGGGACGTACCTCGACCCCGAGCTGAGCGAAAGACTTGGGTTCTGGGGGAATGTTACATCCCCAAATCAAAGAAGCTGACTCGGTGGGACGTAACCCGACCCCGAGTTGAGTGAAAGACTTGGGTTCTGGGGGAATGTTACGTCCCCAGTCCAAAGGGCAGACTCGGTGGGACATCGCCCGACCCCGAGCTGTAAGAATCACTTGGTCCTGGGGGAATGTTACGTCCCCAGTCCAAATGGCAGACTCGGTGGGACATCGCCCGACCCCGAGCTGTAAGAATCACTTGGTCCTGGGGGAATGTTACGTCCCCAGTCCAAAGGCAGACTCGGTGGGACATCGCCCGACCCCGAGCTCTAAGAATCACTTGGTCCTGGGGGAATGTTACGTCCCCAGTCCAAAGGGCAGACTCGGTGGGACATCGCCCGACCTCGAGCTGTAAGAATCACTTGGTCCTGGGGGAATGTTACGTCCTTAGTCCAAAAGGGAGACTCGGTGGGACATCGCCCGACCCCGAGCTGTAAGAATCACTTGGTCCTGGGGGAATGTTACGTCCCCAGTCCAAAGGGCAGACTCGGTGGGACATCGCCCGACCCCGAGCTGTAAGAATCACTTGGTCCTGGGGGAATGTTACGTCCCCAGTCCAAAGGGCAGACTCAGTGGGACATCGCCCGACCCCGAGCTGTAAGAATCACTTGGTCCTGGGGGAATGTTACGTCCCCAGTCCAAAGGGGAGACTCGGTGGGACATCGCCCGACCCCGAGCTGTAAGAATCACTTGGTCATGGGGGAATGTTACGTCCCCAGTCGAAAGGGCAGACTCGGTGGGACATCGCCCGACCCCGAGCTGTAAGAATCACTTGGTCCTGGGGGAATGTTACGTCCCCAGTCCAAAGGGCAGACTCGGTGGGACATCGCCCGACCCCGAGCTGTAAGAATCACTTGGTCCTGGGGGAATGTTACGTCCCCAGTCCAAAGGGCATACTCGGTGGGACATCGCCCGACCCCGAGCTGTAAGAATCACTTGGTCCTGGGGGAATGTTACGTCCCCAGTCCAAAGACAGACTCGGTGGGACATCGCCCGACCCCGAGTTTGTTTATCTCAGTGGCCTCGGCGGAACGAAATCCAGCCCCGAGCCGAAGTTTTTTGAATAGTCCCGGTGGTGGTTGTTTTTGCTTTCAAAGGATTTTGCCAGACAAGGAATTTTTATTCATGCTTGGGGGCGTGCTGCCCTCTTTACAACAGTTGTTCCGATTCGGTGTTTTGCCCGGTTTCTGCAAAAAGAAAATAGAAGAAAGGAAAAGTTGATTTTTACGGGAAGTACTTTCTTAACATTTCGGCGTTCCATGGTTTCTTCAACCTCGTACCGTCCAGATGTTCTAGGATGTAGGCCCATGGTCTTACTACCTCGGTGATTTTGTAGGGTCCTTCCCACTTGGCACCTAACGACCCTTCTTCTGGTCGTCGGGTGTTCAGAGTCACTTTTCTTAGGGCCTCGTCTAGACTTCCCCCTATTCTTATGCTTTTCTTTGGCCCGAATAGTTTTAGTTCTTCTAATTCTTCGGCTGCTCCGAGCCGTGCAGCTTTATCGGGCCGGGGAGCAGGGTCTTTCCTCGTGTTCTTGTCGTCCTCGTCTCTCTGTCTCTTCTTGGTGCCTCTTTCCACGCAGAGGGTCTCTCGCGAGAAAGTGGCAAAACAGCTGCGGGCTATCTTCTGGCTTCCGCATATGATCCCGATTCCTTCCCGTGTGGGGAACTTCAATTTCAAGTAATAACAGGACATTGCGGCCTTGGTTTTCATCATGAAGGGGCGGCCGACAATGACTTGATAACTGCTCATGCAGTCTACTACAGTGAAGTTTATCATGATTGTTCGGGTTTTGGGGGCAGCTCCGATCGTCATTGCTAGTTGAATTCTTCCCAGCGGGACGACCGTTGAACCCCCGAAACCGTACAGGGGGTGCTGTCCTCGGTTAGAGCTGTGTACTCTACCCCAGGCTTTCCAAAGTTTCTTTGGAAATTATGTCTACCGCGCTCCCGGGATCCACCAAGATTCTGTCCACTTCTGTGCCGCCGATTGTTGCTTTGATTATTAGTGCGTCGTCATGGGGGAAGCTTACCCCTGAGCGTCTTCATCGGTGAACATAATGGGTGTCGACCGATTTCCTCGTGGGTTTGGGATTGAACTTCCGGAATTCTCTTTCCGGTCGCCGATGGTCTTCTCTCCTTGTCACCCTTCTCTGGCGGTTGTCCCTCTCCGGGATACTTTTTCCTCGCTTTCTAGTAGGACGTACTTCCTGGCTATCTCCAGTGCGGTAGCGTAGTCTGGTGTCTCATGGATCCTCAGGTGGGTCCACAGTTTCCCGACTCTTAGGGCCCCTTTCAGACTTTCCAGGGCTTCTTGGGATTCGTACCCTCCGACCTCGAGTACAGTGTTGTGATACCTTTCAATGAAGCTTTTCAGTGTTTCGTCGTCTCCTTGTTTCATGAGCCTTAGTTCTCCTATTGTTTTTTTTTTGGGTGCAGGCTCCTTTGAAGTGCCGGATAAACGACTTCTTAAGTTGGGAGAAGCTCTGAATGCTCCCCGGGGCCAGACTTCTATACCATAGGATGGCAGGCCCACCTAAAGTTAAGGGAAATACCTTGCATATGGCGTCGCCCGTTACTCCCTGTACTTCTATCAGGAGGACAAAGTTTTCGATGTGGGATTTTGGGTCGGAGTGGCCTTTGTATGGTGCCATGGTCGGCATGTTAAATCGCTTCGAGAACTGTGCTGACCTTATCTCTTTCGTAAGGGGAGACCCCTCTTCCTCGCCTCGGGTGTCTCCCGCGCCGGTCTTGAGGCCTTCTCCCCATCTGGTCATCTCTTTTCTCAACCAAGACTTTATTTCACGGGTTGTGCCCCCGTGTCGCCTTATGTGTCCTTCTGTTCGCCTGTCGTTCAGGGCGTGGCGTTCTTTAAGCCCGGAGGTCTCCTGTACGTCTTCGTTGTACTTTCTACCTTCCCTCTCGGAGCTGTAAAATTTGTCGGAGGAGGGGTCGGGTGATTGTTCCTCCTCTTCTTCTTCCCATGTGTCTTCTGATCGTGGCTCTCTTCCTACCACTTCAGATCTTATCCCATAGGGGCCTCTCTTTCTGGGTCCCTCGTTTTCGCTTACATCTACTACTCTTTTCCCTCTTTCCCTCTCTTTCCTCCTCTGTCCGGTCCCGGTTTCAGTTTTCTCGTTGTTTGCTCCTTCCATTCTTTCTAGTCGATCCATCATAGACCTCATGCTATCTTCCATTTTTTTCATCCAGTCCATTGCCGGACCTCCTGGTTGGTGATTTCCGCCCTCCGCCATTTGTCTTATCACGTGAACTGCTTTTTGTGAAGTTCCCCACAGACGGCGCCAACTGTTGACGACTGATTTTGGTCTCGGGGTAATATGGGAATATCACCTCCGAGGTAATCCTCATTCAACGGTGAATTTGTTTGGTTATGGGGGACCAAAAGCAAATTTAGCGGGAGACGGGAAAACACACAAATCGACAAAGAGATTTAACGTGGTTCGGTGGATTTTGGGATCCGACCTACGTCCACGGACAAGAACAGGGTGGTACTTTTTATTACTCAAATACACTCCTCGGGTCTCTCCTTTGCTTTTACAAATCGGAACTTGATGATTCTAATCCCTCACTCTTGTGATGATTTTTAGATGTCCTTTACACATGCTCTACCCTCCTATTTATAATAATACAGAAATCAGACTCCTATTTGCATAAGAAATCCTATTTGAACTCAATCTTCTCTTCTTGTAGGGATTCCTGATCCGGTATTGCCTTCTTCTTCCGTATTCCCTTTTGGATTTTGACTCCTTTTCCTTGTGAGAGTAGGATATCTTTCTTATCTTATCCACAAGAATGGGGTGCTGTTGTCTTGAACACGGCTCGTTGTCTGGTCGGTCTTCATGAGGTCGGTCATGTCAATCTGTTATGCTGAGAATGTTTCTGCTGACCTTATAGTGCTCGGTCACCCGAACCAAAGTGGTCGGTCTCCTCATGTTGTGGTCGGGTCGGATGTAAGATTTCAAACGATCAGGGATTTTACCTTTTTGTCCTTGCTGTACTGTCTTAAATGTTTGTAGTGCCTGAAAACACCATCAACAATAGTAAAAAAATTTAAAAAATAATAAAATAATAAAAATTTTACAAAAATAATAAAAAAAATTATAGGATTGGATCGAATTTTAAGGTCAAACTCGTAACCGAACCCATAAATTTTGGGTCGTGTCAAACTGACCCGAAAAACCACTAATTTA
The DNA here is from genome assembly GCA_019454045.1 of Zanthoxylum bungeanum. Lineage (NCBI taxonomy): Eukaryota > Viridiplantae > Streptophyta > Magnoliopsida > Sapindales > Rutaceae > Zanthoxylum > Zanthoxylum bungeanum. The sequence goes on from SKCR01043213.1 coordinate 25,358, forward strand.
TTTTAAAACCCGCGGGTCGGATCGGGTCGGATCACAGATTGATCCGAAAATTTGAACACCCCTAATCCGAATTTGCATTGCCTTGTGCACTTAGAATAAATGGAAATGCTAATGAGTGTCCTTCGGCTACTTGTTAATGATCCATTTTAAGAAGATTTTTATAGGAAAAATGAAAAAGTAATTAATGTTTGGACAATTTTTTACATTCCCCATAAAAGTAATATGAATAAATTACTTTGTACTACAGTTGAGGTTGAGGTCATTTCTTCTTCTTAATATTTTATTCTTAATTCAAAAATGTGCAATTTGAATCCTGACACGTATTTATATGATTGTTGATCCGATAAAAAAATTAATAAAAGAAAAAATGAATAATTCTTGTAAGAATTAAGAAAATGAAAATGACCATTCTTCGGATTGAGATTTTTTTTTAAATCGTTGGAAGTCCCATCTGGCTGTCCATGTCCATCCGCGTTTAAGCGGAGCAGGTAAAATATCTGTCTGTCACAGGCTCTTACAAGAAACACATTCCTTGAATTCGAATCTATGACATCATGGTGAAATCCTGAGCCCTACACCTGCAAATCACGCCTTTTAGGTGTAAACGTAAAAAAAAAAAAAAAAAAAATTGATTAAATCTGTTAATTTTGATTAATGATATTAATAAAAAGATGAAAAAATGAATAATTTTTAAATAATAATTAAAAAAAAAAGATAACACGGAAAATGATATTTATATTATTTAACAAGTAAAAAAAAAAGATAATTCAAAAAAAAAAAAAAAAATTATTTTGTCAAGTATCATGATGAAGGTGCCTCGAAAAAGCTAGAACAATTTGCACTTTCTTCCACGGCATATTTTTTTCCCCTCAATTAAAATCGTCATCTCCCTCTTATTCTTTCGATCAAAAACCCTAACTAAAAGAAAGAACCATCAAATCACACACACCCAACGAAAATGTCTCACCGCACGCCCTCCGGATCCGATCACGAACCCGACCCGGAAACCCGTCTATACAACCCATACGCCGACCTAAACCTCCCCATACAAAATCTCTACAAGCTCCCAACCTCCCCCGAATTCCTCTTCTCCGAGGAATCCGTCCACCAGCGCCGATCCTGGGGTGAAAATCTCACCTTTTACACCGGCTCAGCTTACCTAGCCGGCTCCGTATCCGGCGCGGCTATCGGCTTGTTCCCCGCTTTCAAGTCCATGGAGCAAGGAGATACCCTCAAGCTGAAAATCAATAGGGTTTTGAACTCGTCGGGTCATTCGGGTCGGTCGTGGGGTAATCGAATCGGCGTGATTGGGTTGATTTATGCGGGGGTGGAGAGCGGTGTTGTGGCTGTTACGGATCGCGACGATCTGTGGAGTAGCGTTGCGGCGGGGCTGGGGACTGGGGCCGTGTGTAGGGCGGCAAGAGGGATAAGGTCGGCGGCTGTGGCGGGAGCGATTGGTGGATTGGCGGCGGGTGCAGCGGTTGCGGCAAAACAGGCATTGAAAAGATATGTGCCTATTTGAGAGATTTAATGAGTTTTATTTTTGGTAGAATAGAGTTCATGAAAGAACAAATCTTTTAATTAAAATATTTGAATCAAATTTGTTAGGTGAATTGTGATATCGATTAATTTGATAGATATATTGTTACTGGATCATGAAATAAATAAGGTCATTTCTGAATGATACTCAGAGACTTTTGATGGCAGGGGAAAGTTTATCCATCGTATCCGGTTCAATATTCATTTTGTGTGGTGATTTCTTGGTGATTAGTTGATGATTTGAAATCAGTGTTCTAAAACGTGCTAGGCGCTAGTCGGGCGGCGACCCAGCGTCTAGCGCCTAGGGTGCCCACGCAGGGCCTAGGAAATTAATCGGAAATAGAGAATTTTCATAATTAGGTTTAAGATTTGGTGTGATTTTGACAAATTAATCATAGGGAAATGTTGTTTGAGCAATGAGTAAGATTTATAGAGGGTCAATTTGATGAGAAACTAAGAAAAATTAAAGAAATTAGAGTTTTTTTAAATTATGGTTTATGCATCAAATTGGGGATTTTTAAAATTGATGAGTTAGAGAGTTAGTTTTGTAAAATTAAGGTTAGGGTTAGGATTAGGGTGTAAAATCCGATTGGAAAACAACTTCAATTTTGTATTTTGAGTCGGTCAACGGCCGTTGACCGATGAATTTCGCGGACAAAATTTGCCGGAATTGGCAGAAAATGCCGCCCATTCCGGCGAGCGCCTGGCCCCAACGATTTGGGTGTTGACCGACGAATTTCGCGGTCAAAATTTGCCGGAATGGGCAGAAAATGCCACCCATTATGGCCGCTGTGCCTAAACGCGTCTAGGTGGCGCATTTTAGAACAGTGTTTGAAATTAAAGTTTGAGTTTTGTTTGTAACTATAATGAGTTTTTCTTTGAAAAAGTTTTGATTGCAAAAGCTATCTGTGGTTCCCTCTGTGATTGATTTATGATCTTTCAGTTTCATGGTAGTGTGTTTGTTTAGATATTGAGGCAATTGTTTGGCTTGTGGGTTTTATATGGTGTCAGATATGGAGATTTAAATTGATGTCTGATATGAATAGTTTTAGTTATTCAGCAGTGAACTATGTGGTGCTACTGTAACATAAATGGCGAGTTCCTTGGATTTCTGCTTGGCTATTGTTAGGAATATGATAATTAGCTGTTTTTAATATATCCATGCCATAAAACTGGTGATTGTTTCACATGGGATAAGATTGGTATATTTCTTGAGAATACCAGTTACCTTGGGTTGTTTTTATACTCGTTGATGATTTGATAGGCATAGTTATCATACTATTTGCATTACCTCGTCTATGTTGAATGCAATGTTTGAAAATTTCGCTCTTGTCTGCTTTGTTTGTTCATGTTCTGATTTCTTTTTGTTGCAAAAAAAAAGTTAAAAAAAGTGATTAATAGTGTATGGTCTCTTGCTTTTCACCTCATGTTTATCTGGATTTTCAAAACAACTTAGCTATCCTCTGTGCTCTGCTTATGGGACCTGCAGGTTTTTAAATTTGGTTTCGCTGGTGCTAGCTTTCAAATTTCGTATTTCTATGGCTTGAGAAATTTAATTGAATGTCAAATACCGTTAGCCATTGAGCAGGTTTTTGGTTGGTACTTAGTTTATGATTATTGTTTTTGTATTTCTTTTGGAAGATATGAGTTGTTTTGACACTGCTTTTAAGCTTTCGCTATTAATCTGGAGGGCGTGGTGCACTCTGTAGCTCAGTTTTTAATGGATCACTACAAGATCATACATACGTTAACGTTAGAAACCTCCCTTGATAGAGACCACTTCTTTATGGTATTTTTATAATATGAATTGAAAATGCTATAACAGAAGAATAAAGTAAAGATATTGACAATCTTTATTCACGAATGGTATAACGTTTGTTCCAAGTCTCAATAATAAGATTCACAAATTATATCCGTAATTGTTCAAGCATGAAGAGGTTTGTTTATATCAAATTGTACCCATTATTGTTTAATAATAAAGAGTTGTCTCCAAGGGTGGTAAAATGCTTAGGATTTAATTGTCAAGTCATGCGTTCAAGTTCATGAAATGTATTTTTTATAAGAGTTATAAATTTTATTTGTTTCACTTAAGTTCGGGTCGGATGGTTTGATAGTAGGATTCAACATTAATAAAAAAAAGAAAAAAAAAAAGAAAGAGATTTAAACAAACCTTATGGTGTAAACTAATGAACAAACTAGCAAGACTGTCTTGAAAATAGCTAAAAACTTTTAGGCATTTAATCTATTCTCAAAGCATAATTTGTAGAATAGGCGTGGAGCTCTATTTATAGTGCCTCACGTCAAATCTAAGTTATAAACTAATAGTCTAATAATGAATCTCGTCTTGAATCACGAAGTTTTAATCTTAGAGTGATAATATCAACCACTTCACATCCATTTGATGAATTCGTTATGGTTATTTTGTATCTTCTTTTTGACATTATAAACCGTATTGTTACTCCGCCTATTCCCATCTACATATATTGGATATTTTAAAAAGTGAACATCTTTATTAGTCGCAGGGTTTGGGAAAAGAATAGGAAAAGTGACAATAATAAGAATCCCTTATGTGAGGAAAAATTATTTGGACTCAGTTCTAGCACAGGACCATGCATCGAGTTTGATGTCCAGCTATCGTTTACATGTATCTAAGTAGTTTAGTGTGCTTAAATTTAATTTACTATAAACATGAAATTGGAGAATACTTTGTGTTTATGGTGATTAATACTTGGTGTTTATGGTGATTTTTAGTCATGATGAACTCTGAAACCTGGGGGGGGGGGGGGGGGTGTTGTACTTAAATAAATGGTCCAAGGTCCTTGTGAGGATAAGAGATCAGATAAGGAGCCCGAGCTCGAGGAGTAGAAGGACTTGAGGGAAGAGCCAGTGGACAGTTGGGGGGTACCGACCCGACCTAATGAAAAGATATCAGATTCGGCAGTACTTGAGCGTCTGAGGAGACCGGCCCGAGGTGGTCCGTGACTACCATCCCAACCTGGTAAAAAAGCAAATAAGATGATCCGATACTATTCACTTTGGCATTCTGCCCGAGGACCGAGGTCAGGGTTGCAATATCTTGTGCTTATGTATGAATGATGTAAGCCTTATATGAAAGTTTGAGCCTCCAGAAGGCTGACGTGACGGGGGTAGGTTAGAGGCTTTCCCTCTGGCACACGGAACAATGTCAAAGTGGTTGAGTTGCAGGCTGTCACGTGGGCAGAACGTGTAGCAGAGGACAAAATGTGAGAATGATGGTTTTCTGCTGGCAGGGTGGTTGAGTCAGAAGACCAGAGCTACTGTTTGCAGAGTGGTTGGGGAAAAAGAGCATGGGCGATTATGACAGAATGACATGAACTGACATCGTGAGTTGGTGGAAAAATGGATTTAGAAGCTTATATAAAGAGGTTGAGGACTCAGATCCAGGGTTAACAATTTTTACATTTCATCACTTGTAAAAGAGCCCAAAAAACTTAGTGAGAGAGAGAGAGAAAGCTGGCTGGTTCTGACTCGAGCTAATAATAAATATTTTCTTCTTTGCGCCCGCAGACGTAGGTTGGAGCCACTCTCCGTCAAACCACGTTAACCTCTTGATTTCTCGTGATTTTATGTTTGCTTGCCAAGTTTGCTCTGGTTCCTAACTAACCAAACAAATTCATTGCTGATTGAGGTTTATTTGAGGGGTTAATTTCCCATATTGTCATTCGAATAAAAAACAATCGTCAACTGTGTAATGGATTATAGGGGTAAACGCGGCAGAACGTGGAAAACAAAATTTTCCAATTTCAATAATTTTTCTCGGGCAATTAAAATAAACTTATTTATTCTAATTACTCAATACTAAAAAACTGAAATTTTTACCCAAAAATCAAATTTTCTCATATTTTCCGTGAGACCCCCATAGTTCGCATTTTGATCATTTTAGACCTAATTTGTAAAATATAAATTTAAGTGATTTCAAATCACTATCAAAATGATTTCTACATATCATATGCATCAAAATACAACTCACAACTTCTTGCAATTGCCGAATGGATGTCCAATTTGTAATTTTTTTCATTTTGGTCCAAATTTGTTCAAAACAAGTTTAAATGATTTCCAATCAACACCAAATGATTTGTACATCTTATATACAACACATAAAAAGCCCCAATTTTAGTGGATGTATAAACCCTAATTTCTCAAATTAATCCAATTAATAAAATTAACCAAAATTAAAAAAATCCAACACTTTAATCTAATCTCTACAACACCAAACACGTCTCACCACTTTGAAACAACTCAAGAACAATTCTAGGTCATCAATGAGTGGCCTAACAACTCTAGAATGACAACAAGATCATCAAATGATCAAAAGTGTGCTTATACACCATTTATAAGCATACTTTGTTAAACATACATGCATACATCTTTCATTAAACTTCCAACACATTTATTACAAAACCAAGAGAGTAGAAAAACTTCCAAGAAACACATGTTGTAGCTAAGAACATTAGAAATAATTTTCTAATTTAAGAAAAGTTGAAAAAACTTACTTTACTTGAAGTTTTCTTCAATTTGTTTCTTAAACCTTCACTTTTTCTCTCAACTCTTTTTTTGTAAATATGGACGCTTAACCTAAAAATGTGAAGTAAATGAAAAACATAACACTTATATATTTTAGGTCATGGCCGAATTTGGGCTGAAATATATACAAGATATTTTTCAATTTTTCCAAACAAATATCTAATAAGCCAAATTGCATTTGACTTCATTTTCTTTAATGTAAAGTCAACAATTTAAACTAGTTAATCATTTCCTAACTTTATCATAATGGTAGATATTTATATTTTAATTATATTAATCATTTAACAATTAAATAATTAAATATAAATATCTCAAATATATGTATTATATTTACTTTAAATATCTCAAATACATATATTAATGATATATGTGAAATATCACAATTAGACATTTAATTAATGCGAATTTAATAAAATCATACATTAAATACAAATACACATTAATTAGGAAATGACCGAAAGGTCCATTTGCATGTATCTTTCGTTTAACCGTTAAACGATATATAAATAATCAATATTATTCATAAAAGTTGCCATAGTGCTCTACGAGTATATTTCATTAGTGAGACTCTTTAGGTTCAGACGTATTCGTCACGAAATCCAATTTCGTGTCCATAATCTACCCACCCGTAAATTATGACGAACACAGATAAACTCATTGAATCATACAGGTCGAGGTCATTGCATACGTATAATCCATCCGTCACAGGTATCCAGATTATTCCAGAGATATAGATATAAATGTCAAATCTCTATAGATATAATCGCGTCGACGTTTCTATTAGCAATCTCTTAATAACACTTAGAACTCACTTCTACAGTGTGCTACAGGCCCATGGATTTAACAGATTGCTAATTACATATTGAATACCTATGCTATGTACACAGAGCTGACGAATTATATCTTGACACACAGAGGATATCCTGAGGATCAGTCCACACCTAACGGACAGACGGAGGTCTGACCTTAATAGGTCGGTGACGTGATTGCCATCAAAGTGTGGAGGATATCTCATATATCCATAATGGTATCTCAAGTCAAAGAATCACTATGTTACTCAACCCGAGAAGATTCTTATTGACGTTGGTGTAACATCCATTAAGAATCTTCGGTGAGTCGTTCAGTGTTTATCCTATATAAATACCTACATGTCTATACGAGTATCCAAGACTCATGGTTTATTGAGAATCAACCATTGGAATCCAAGATTCCAATATACGACATGTACCTGTCTCAACAGGTTTACTTACTGACCAAGTAATGTAAAACTTGACCAGAGACTGTTAAAGAAATGATACTGTTATGATACAATTCAATGACAGTTGCGACGTTTTTTCAACTGTATCATAACTAATCATTCTAAGTTCAATTACGTCTTTACCATATATAAAGAGATGTTATATAAAAGAAACTGTTTATTTATTCATAATAAAATATTTACATAAGTATTTACAGGGAAATACATAAGAAAATTGGCGTTCCGAGCACTAACCCTAATAAATTATTGGCACTGTCTGTAGGGAGCAGTACAAAAAGTAGCAAATGCATGAAGACGATGGCTGGAGATGGAAACCACATGGCTTCAAAGACTTCGACAACATAATGGATGGAGAAGATGGAAGAAACCCTATGGATTGAACGGGAAGATGCTCGAAAGGAGAGGGAAGCGACTCAAGCTTTCATGAAGGCCATGATGAAAAAGATTGAGAAATTGGAGAAGAAGACATGAGAGCAAGGGCAAATGGGTTCTAGCAAAAGGAAATAGGAAATAGCAATAGAGAAAAGGGTCGCCGGTATAGATGGAGATCGAGAAAATGGGAAGAGGAATACCCATAGGGTGAGGTCTATAGTTGTTGCCAGCATCGCGCAGACGGGGGAGCCGTATGAAGAAGATGAAGACAGGAGAACCCCGAAATCATCCAGTAACAGCCCGTGTTTCTAGGAAAGTGACCTGGAGCAATATCCAGAGAAGGGGCGTGAGGTTCCCAATCATGGAAAAATACCATGCTCGAAGCGGAAGGCGTGAAGAAGCCTTTGGGCGAGAGCACGACAACTCTGAAAGCCAAATGAGAGATTGGTTTTGGAGTGAAATGAGGAAATGAGAGGAAAGCATAAAAGCAGAGCCTCGAGCTAATCAGGATATTGAGACAGCCTCCCATTTTGTGAAAGAGGTGTTGGCGGTGGAGTTTCTAGGAAGGTTATCCATGCCCACGATGGACGTTTATAAGGGCAGTACGGACCCCAAATCTCACGTTGAAAATTTTGTTTTATAGATGGAGATTCAGGGAATGGTAGGAGAGGTGATTTACAAGGTGTTCCCATTAACTTTGGGGGGTTCAGCCAGCTTGTGGTTCAGGAATTGACTCCGGGGAGTATTAGTAGATTCTCACAGCTGATGAAGTCTATTGTGCGTCATTTTAAAGGAGCGTGCGTACCAAAGAAGACAGTTGGGTCGTTAAGGATGATGAAACAGAGAGATGACGAGCCCTCGAAGAACTTTATTGACAGATACCACAACTTGGTATTGGAGGTCGGGGCGTATGAGTCTCCGGAGGAACTGGAAAGTTATAAAGAAGCTCTATGGGTCGAAAAATTATGGTCTCATATGAGGATCTATGAGGTACCGGACTACGCCATGACCTTAGAACATGCAATGAAATTTATGTTGCTGTAAGAAGAGGAGAAGGTAGCCCGATGAGGATCTACTCGAGTGCCAAAAGCGTCAAGGCAATAGAATTAGTGTGATGTCGGTGGGAACCAGAGAGGATCGGCCCCATGACAGAAGGAATTTAGGCCGATAACTCATGACAATCCAACGCCCGAGAGGCGGCACTCGGTCAAAGTTTCTCATGTTACAGAGGGGAACAACGTACATCACCTTAACTTAACTGTTGGCTTAAATAGCTCAGGAGATTCAAGAAAAGGCCTATTGATTGATCCCGACTCGATGAGATTCCCGGTTGATAAAAGAGATCACAATGCCTATTAGGCGCACCATAATGTGAATGGGCATACCACAGAGAGATGCATGGACTTGCAGGAATAAATGGATGAACTAGTGAGGAAAAGATACTTGAAGGAATGCATTGACCACGAGGCTATGAGAATCCAGCAGTGAAGGGAGCAAAAGCCAATGTTCACAATAGTAGAAGGAATGACGTTGGCCGATGATTCAAACCGAACAAGGAAGAATTACTGCCAGATCAAGAACCCCGAGGTACTGACAACAGAGAGGTCCTAAATGATCCAAAAGGCCAGACCAGTGCCCATAATGTTCACAGAGGAGGATGCCATTGGCATAAATTACCCTCATGATGATGCGTTGATAATCAAAGTCAATATTGGCATAGCGGAGGTGGACAAAATATTGGTGGAATATGAGAGCGCGGTGGATATCATCTCCGGGGAGGCCCTGCATGATTTGGGCATGGAGTTCACTACCTTGATCCACAACTCAACCCCGTTGTATGAGTTTGAGGGCGCAACGGTTGTCCCGTTGGGTCGGGAGTAGCTAACGATGACTGTTGGGACAACCCCATACCCGGATCATCATGATGGATTTCACCGTAGTGTATTATTTGAGCAACTATGAGGTGATTTTGGGAAGACCCTTCATGATAAAATCGAGGGCAACAATGTCAAGGTATTACCCAAAGCTGAAGTTCCCAACAAAAAAAGGAGTCGGGGTAGTTTATAGAAGCTAGAAGGTGGCAAAGGGTTGCTTTGTTGCCGTTTCTCGAGAGACTATGTGTATTGAAAGTGTGAGGGCGAAGAGGAAAGAAATAGATGCGGAAGTGACATAAGAAAAGTCAGTCGATCCCCGACCCGAAGACCTTACTCAACTAGGGGCAAGGGAGGAACTGGAGTCAGTGGAGATTTTTAGCCTCGGGAAGGTGATTACGGTCGGGGTCGGGCTGGAGGCAAATTTGAAGAAGCAACAATTATCTTTTTTGAAGGAGTACGCAAATGTCTTTGTTAGGGTCAGGCGCATCAGATGAGCGCGGTTCGTGTGAAATCGTAACTTTAAAATTTTTGAACATACCGAATAAATTATTCAATATCCAATATGAATAATTCATTCATATTTCACATAAACATATTATTCGATATCAAATAATGACATAATTAATTTAGATAACATCGCGAAACTTTTACGAAAACGTTTTTCCGTAAAATAGAATAAAATGCGTTTTTGACCGAACCGACCAACCAATACACACGGAGGCTGTCCAGGTCATACCCAATAGTACTTGGGCAGTTCATGGGCTTCCCGAACAGTGACCAATTCATTTTTTGGGCAGCCATTACCCGGTAAGCCCGAAACTCACCCGGTAACACCGTTTTTTGTCATTTTCGCATATTTTCCTTTCGAAATAATTTCCGGCAATTGTTCCAATGCCTATTACACATCCAATACATTTAAATAATATATTTTTCATCAAAAATTTTCCAGAATTTTTAGATCTGATCTGGATGCAAAAATTATCATTTTTCATGCTTTAAATCCAATTTTCTTAACATTAATCATATTAATATTTACACCAATCAAAGCCACCACCAATAAAGGACTCAAGAATAATTCTAGGTATTACAAGAGTGGTCATAACACTCTAAAATAGAAACAAGTCATCATATGATAAAATTGAACTAATATTACACTAATGTTACTCAATCTAACTTCACACATGTATCAAGCCTCTCAAAACATCATCCAAATCAAAAAGGCCCAAAATTTAAGAAAGAAAGAATCTCTAGAACAATTCTATATACTCAAGAACAAGAAATAAATTTTCTAAGCTTAAGAATATTAAAGATTACCTCCCAATCTCCTAATTTCCTTAAGCTTTTTGTTGTGATATTTTATATCGTACCGCAAGTGTACGGTGTCAAGTTTTAGTATAAATGAGTTAAGAGTGTCGAACCCATAGATATTGTGTTAAACTCACACTAAGTACTACAATTGATAATCCTAACTTTATTTAGAAGATAAATAATAAAGATTTAATTAAATAAATCATATATAAAAATATTTAAATAGGAGGAACTAATACTATAGAGATTCTAGAGTCTGATTTCACCTAACTATCCCCCATGTATTTATCATGTTAATTAACTTGTTCAGTTGTATTGTTTATACCAAGACTTACCCAATAAAATATGCGTTTGACACATAAGAACCACGTCACAAACTACTTGGTCAACATACTTCTCAATTGTAAAATTTACCACAACCTGCTTAGCAACCTCGAACTCTCCGAAATCACTCATCCACTTATAAGGTCTATCAAGAGGTATCAATGGTAATCCCAATTTTTCTACAAGGGTAGTGCTAGCTAAATTTGTGTGATTCCCTCTATTAATAATCATATTACATACTTTATTATTGATAAGGCATTTCGTTCGAAAGATAAATACCCTTTTGTCCATCAGAGTATGTATATAAATCAGCCCCTTACTTGAAAGACACCAATAATGATGAAAGATTCAAAGAAACACTAAGAAAATATGAAAACAAACAAAAATAAACTGACTGAAAAAAACACCAAAAGTAAAACAAGAACACAAACTGAACTGAAACTGGACAAAATTCGTAACTATGGTTTGAAAGTGATTTTGAGACTCGAAACTTACACAGACAGAGTGCGGCCAACCACTAACGAATTCCTCTCCTCGAGTACTTATAAATCGATATATTATGGGTCCCGTAACTCTTTCTAGATCAAAAGTTACAGCCGTTTTAAAATCAGCACGCGACTAACAATTCTGATCGAACCGATCCGAAAATTACAGATAAATTCGATCTTAATTGACTTAAAAACTCCAAGAATTGAATCCTATATGCTATTACCATGCAAGAATATTATAATAACATCCAAGATTCAGTCATAAACATGAAAAATATTACGGAAATAATAAAAAAAAATTGAAATGAGAAGAGACCAAAAAAAAAAAGAATGTGAAGACTTCATAAAACGACAAAGATAGAGAAAATATTGACCTTGGAACCCTGAGCTCCTGATACCAAATGATAGGAACCTGCCTGGAACAAAGCCAAGCAAACCCCTCCACGTGTTCTAAGCCCCAAGAACCGCGAATCTTGATTTTGTAAGAACAAAATCCTTCCAAGATCAAGTCCAACCCTTAAGGAACCTTGCCCTTAAGAACCTTTCTTTATTTCTTTGGAGAATCCTGATCAGCGATACAGCGCCACAACGCTTGCCACACGTTGATAAGCTTTTGTTCCGTAGAACGAAGGAAGAATCCACTCCCTCAAGATGACACAAGTCACTTTATTTTGTAAAAAGATATATTCTTAGTTAATTCATAATTCCAATGAATAATGCCCCTTTAAATAGGTGGCTAACCCTAATTCTACCCAAATTCAATAAAACCTTAATAAAATAAACCCAATAACATATAAAATACTTGAAAATTTCGTACATGGGATTTGTAATATAATTAAAGTTCAGCCCAACACTTAAACAACACATAACCTTAAGAAAATATAAAATAGAAAAACTATATGGATATGTTGCGTACTAGATTTGACCAATCATAAGTCCGAACTGGACTTTTATGTAAGCTACGAAGTTGTAGAGCTACGAGTTATATTTCTACTGCAACTTGAATCACCAAAATCGGACATCGGACGAGAAATATACGTCCAAAATATGAAAACTGCACAAATCCCGCCACTACTAATGCACCATTCGGAAATAAAGCCGAAAATAAATCAAGGCAGCCCATGCACATCCAAAACCCATTTCATTCTTGATTTAGACATAATAAATCATTCATATAAAGTCTCATGCATGGACCAAACTCTAGAACCCAAGGAATCTTCCAAATCCACCAAAATGGCCCAAATACACCAATCTGACCAAGCCATGCAATCATCCACAACTTCAAGTTAACTAGGCCCAAAAAACAGCGCTCATTATAGATCACATACCTCTCTCCCGAGTATAAGTGAAAATATTATCAATTACAGACTTCGATATCCCTATAAAAATCTAATAATTAACAACTCATTACGTCTTGTGATTCTGTGTTAACGACTTCAAAAGAACTATAGATTCTCCCGAACTCTATAAAATCCCTAGGTTATATTCTCTAGATCTATTCAAAATCCTTTTCTCCCGAGTGATAAATTCTAAACATTAATCATCTCAATTTGTGGCCAGCAAACAAGAAGCATTAAACTCAAAAGAATATAAATAACTTAATAAAACTTCATAACAATATTGACAAATATAAATAAAGGTTCAAGCATCAGTTACATCATTCTCAAGAATTAAGGAGTTAGTTCATGAGTAAAGATAAAAACAATAAGAATAATGTCATGAATCTAATGGAAATCATTAGAGTTCTAAGAAAGAAAACTAGAAGATAAAATCCGAATTGAATCCTTTCCTATTCAGACGTCACTGCCTTCGTCTCCCATTGACGCTCTTCAATCCTCCTCCTTGGATCTCTCTAAAAATAAGTGTTTTGTGTTTTGTGCTATGTATTAGCCTATTCCCTTTAGTTTTGGACAAACTTATGTATTTATAATAAAGCCTTAGAGTAAGTATGCATTTAAAACCCTAATATTTGTGTTTCTGGGTGTCTGCAGGGCGCCACGGTGCCAAACTCACGGGAAAGATATATGCATTTGCTGAGGAGGCGCCGCGGCGCCAGTAGTTTTTTCTAGCTTGCTATTTTTGCATTTCAGATCTTTCTACGTGCTTCCAATGCGTCCGTAAGGTCCTAAAACAAGTCAATTTGCTCCAAGATCCATATTCTAATACTTCCTACAAATAAAACATAAAATAACTACAAAATACATTAAATGATACGGAAACTAACAAAATAGTAAGCTAAGAATGCAAGAATAAGTGGGTATAAACCGCAAGTGCTCAACGAGTACACTTCATATTGTATGACTTCAAGTTTCTCTCAATAAATATTTTAGAAGCGTTTTCTTTTAGAGAGTTTCGTCCATGACTTCATATTAAAGAGAAAACAAAATTTTTCACTTTATATAATAGGGTTGGTCGCAAGTTGGGGGGCAAAATGATCATTAAATAATTCATTTAATCAAAATAAATATATAGAAAAAGTTAACAAATCCAATTTGATAACTATTACATTTAATTGTCATGCCAAAAATGACACGGCCACATGTAACTGTACCAGCCCCAGGCCTCGCATGTGATCATCCGATACTGGACAGAAATATGCAATACTACGTATACTACGCCTGATACAGATCATTTATTCCTGTAAGGATATTTTCGGAGAATTGGGTAGGCATGGCGCTTTGCTAGAGGCCAATCTTGTCTTGTAAATCGGTATAAACGTAGTACGAGGTACTTACGTGTTCGGATAGTCCGACGACCGAATTTACTACCAACATATCCGGGGATCTCATGGGTCGCTTCCCAAATATTCACCGATGACGTATGACTCACACTTTAATTAATCTGGGATTAATAAGATGAGAGAGAAAATTAATCTGGGATTAATTGCGGAGATATTTTATCTGGGATAAAATATAAATTAAAGAGAGATAACGATTAATTTGGAATTAATCGGTAAATCAATATATTTGATATATTAAACGAAATTGGATTTTGACGCGAAATTAAAATTAGATTTTAATTCGGCGAGCGAATTAATTTAGAAATAATTCGTTAGCGATGTGAATAGTGATTTTGCTAGGCGTAATCATTTAATTATGACGCAACAGAAAATTCGTTAATTTGGAATTAGCGAACCGAGCCCGAGATTATTTGCGAGCGTATTCGCATTTCAAATTCGAGTGCGGCACGCAAGTCAAATCAAGCGTCAAATCGCTAGTTGCATCTAGCGTCACATCAAGCGTCAAATCATGTCACTTTGAGTGATATGACAAGTGATTGATTGATTGATGTGATTAAGTGATGTGGTGGTTGTTGGCATTAAAAATTTGACTTTTTATTAGCCAAATTTTTGGTATATGATTTAATAAAAATCAAATACAAAATTAGACAACAATTTTACTCTACTCTCTCTCCAATTTTCTCCCTCTCTCACGCCCTTGGGGCTGCTCAATTTCTTCTTCTGCAAAGGCAGTGAACTGCCGAGTATTTGAAGAAATAAAGGGATGCAAGTGTGATTTTATGGCAAAATCGAGAGTGCTAGCAAACTCCGGGATCAATGCGAAGGTGATAGGGAAGCCCACCCATGAGCCGGGAACCATTCGACGAAGCTTGGAGCTCGACGAAAGACATCAATGGATGCCAAAACAGTGAAGAAATTCACTGCCATTGCCGCAGTTCACAAGGCAGAAAGATTTCGTTTTTGTTGCCTCCGCGTCGCTCAACCGCTCGATGTAAGTATTCCGTGACTTCCTCGAATGTATTCACACATGTTCATGCTTGATTTATGATCCTTGGGACACTTAGAATCTCCAACACTTCCATCTTGACATCACACCCAACAAATTACGATTCTCAATAGACCCAGCATAGGCGTACACAGAACCTGTTAAAGCCCTGGATGACCGCAACCAAAGTACATTGATTGTCGCAAGTATTAGCGGTGAAAGTCTCAGGTTAAGACCAAATACACCTACCGTGATTTCGGACTTCCATAGACACATAGTCATACTACCAATGAAATTCCGAGGGAGTCTATCCAGAGCGAAGTTGTTTCCCATACCATCGGTAAAACACAACCTCCTATTACACTTGCATGAGTATCCTATACCCAAATATATGAGAACTATGCCATTGTACCCTCACAATGCGCACAAGTGTAATACTAGTCTTTTACGTATTTATCGATGTCTAATCTCGATAATACTATGACTAGGGATATTTAATGATTTATCCTTCGTGGACTGATACTGTCTCATATCATTCTCAATCCAGGAACAAATCATAGGGACCTCCTATCATTTATACATCTAGGTGATCTAATCACAAATGATAAGAGTGCAATCTCCTTTGTCACATAGTTAATTTGTACAACAACACCATGATCTGTACAAATAGTGACACTATGGGTCATAATTGTCCAACAGAAAGGTCCATATGATTAGTTCCTGGATTGAGATGATATGAGAAAGTATCAATCCACAAAGGTTTAATCATTAAATATCCATAGTCAGAGTATTATCGAGATAGGACATCGATAATGCGAAAAAAACTAGTATTACACTTGTGCACGTTGTGAGGGCATAACAATATAGTTCT
>SKCR01043214.1:0-42024 GCA_019454045.1 Zanthoxylum bungeanum
AAATTGATGGAGAAGACAAATAAAAATAAACAACCTCACCCACAAACCTAAACCTAGCATTGTCCCCAATGCGTTACAAAATAAAAGAAAGATAAAGGAACAATGTTATCGTGATTGTTCAATCATTAGCTTCCTCGTCCTCAATGATGTTGTCCCCTGGATAAGCTGGAATCTAGTTATCACTCAATCCCTGATGATGTGCAATTTGCTGAAGCAGTTGAGCGATGTATTCGACCCGAGATTCCAACCGATCTACTCGTTGTGATATAGAGCGAGATCGGGATGGTCTTCGCGCTGGTTGATGTTGTTGTTGTGTCTGTACATGTGTTGATGAGGAAGCCCCGGCATGTGCAGGCCTCTCTATTTGGAATTGATGGATAATACGAGTGGTTAATGCAGTGGTGGGCTGCATCGATTCTTCCCTAAGGTCCATGGGCACCCTGGCTCGTGTGCATAGGTTTGTAATTAAGATGCAGAACAGTAGGCCAGTTTGTGTAGAGCTTGATGACCAAGCGATGTTGGTCGATATCACCCACCGAAATCAATGGTATATCCCTCCAGCAGACAGTATAATAGGATCATTTGTTCTTTAGTTACATTTGAAATATGGGTCCCCTAACAGCAATGTCCGGGTAAGGAAATGAAACCAAACCTTGGCATCTGGCTTAAGATATCTAGAACTCATCATTAAATATTCCTCGCTGCTACTCATATCCCATGTAGCATTGGGGATGCAAAGTGTTTCTGTAAGATGAGTCATATCTAAATGTTCCCTGGCTGCCGAATATTCATCTGCCTCCATTTCAAGCAACCCATAATACCTATTGATAGTGGACCTATCGAACGTCACATGTTGACCTATCACTAACACCTGGTATGCCTGATGCTAGTAAGCATTGGCGTAGAACTCACAAACAACTGGTACACAAGATGGGTGAGGCTGTTGGCAAAGCTTATGCTAGTGCCTAGTAGCGATGACTCAATCTAGGGGAACTGTCCGGGGTTAATCTCAAAACCCATCTCCATTATCGGGACTTTTTGTCCCATCCCTATTTCATATCATCGCTCAGTAGCTACCGATACAAACTTTGTTGCATCGAAACTCGATCCGAATGCCACTTAGGTTCTCGTTCTCTTAGGGGCCATTTTCAATTTTTATAATTTTGGCAGAATTTCTCCCAAATTTTCAAGATTTCCCAAAATTTCAACCTAAAACTAACACTTCAAAATTTCACAAAATCACCTTTGCCCCCAAATCTACAAATTTATCACTAACAATTTCCACAAACACCACAATTTCACAATTTTAACCATAACAAATGCACTGTTGTTTTTCAGGAAAAATGCGAATCTTTTAAACTTATCCATTAAGATGCGTCTCAAAAGTTGATTCCTTACTCTGCCATCTCTGATGAATTGAATTTTTATCTTCTCGATTTTGTCAAATTTTATTCCGTGATAATCCCGTTTTCACTGGTTTGCTTTGTTTTAAATGCTCCGTCTATGTTTTTCCCTGCAAACATAACACACAAAATAAAAATTGCTACAACATGTATACACAAAATATAAAAATTAAATTTTAAACTTTTGCATGGGTTGCCTCATTGCTAGAGCTAAATTTTTCGTCTTCAACATGGTTTTGGACGTCTCATTAAAGACAATCTCATGTGCGTTGCTTTTGAAGGGTCGCTTCCAACGATAAAGTGGCAAAAAAAATTTATCTTATTCAGTGATTGTGCCACCTTTTTAAACTTTATCGCTCCAGTGGTTCCTGAAAAGAAAGAATGAAAATCAGGAGGTCTCGTATGATGCTTGACTTTGAATGGGATTTTCATTCTGTCAAGCTTTTGGGTGGTGTCTTTGATTTGTACTCCCCAAAATAGTGATGTTTCTCCTGAAGTCATGAGATCTTCAATATGGTCGGACACTTGCTCCTCCATCTGTTCTGCATCTTGCTCCACTTTTTCATCACATATGTATTTTAGCATTTCCTTGTTCAGCTCTTCAACTGTCATATGTGCAATGCATGATTCATAAGTGTCAATCTGAGGATGTAAAGATATGTATGATTGTAGGTTTTTATCCTCTGTGGTTGGTATGAACGCCTCAGGTAGCTCTTCTTCAAACATATGTGCAATGCATGCTCTAAGATCTTCATTATAAGAATGTAGAGTTTCATCTCACTTGTTGGTGTAGTTGTACAGATAGCTCTGCTACTTGTTCCTTCTCAAAGACCGATGAATAATCAAGATCAAATTGAGATTATGCCTGTTCGGGCTCCTAAACTGATACCTCTACCTCATCCTCCTCACATGTTTAGGTATCATCATGAAACTCTTGATATTCGAAGGCTTCATCGGTGTTATTTGAATTTGCTCCGGGAGGTATGTAGTTCTAGTTATTGATTATTTGTCTCAATTCATTTACCAGTCTCTCTAAGGTTTTTATTTGACTCAGAAACGTTGCATCCTTATTAGCTTCCCGTTTCTCGAGCCTGTTCATCAACTGTCTTCCCACTGATGGTTCTGGTCCTTGAAGATCATAGGTTGATGGTGGATAAGATGGAAAATATGGTTTAGTGAAATATGCTGATTCTTCATTGACATACCAAGAATGATTATGATAATTCTACCACCCTGAATCATACTGATACATGCATTGATTGATTGGGGGGTTTCGGGGAATGGGCGCAGTGGAAGCGCGGTTCGGGCGAAATCGTAATTTAAAAACTTTTCCAAATTACCGAATAAATTATTCAATATCTAATATGAATAATTTATTCATATTTCACCTAAACCTATTTATTCGATATGAAATAGCGACATAAATATATATGAAACGTCGCGAAACTTTTACGAAAAATATTTTTCCGTAAAATGGCCTAAAATGTATTTTTGACCGAACCGACTACCCGACACTTATGGGGACTACCCAGGTCAGTCCTAATAGTGTCAGGCCAGTTCATGGACTGCCCGAACAGTCACAAATTCACTGTTTCGACAGCCGTCACCCGATTGGCTCAAAAGTCACCCGGTAACGCCGTTTTTGACCGTTTTCGCTTATTTCAACTTCGAAACACTTTCTGGTAATTGTTCCAACTCCAAAAATACATCCAATACATTCATAACACATCAAATGCCTAACAAAATTTCCAGTTTAATCACAACCGATCCAGAACCAAAAATTACATAATTTCATGCTTTAAAACCAAATTTTCAAGATTAATCCAATTAATCACAACACCAAATCAAGTCACCACATATGAACAACCCAGGAATAATTATAGGTGTCACAAGAGTGGTTATAACACTCTAGAATAGCAACTCATCAACAATTGATCAAATTGGACAATAATTACACTAATTACTTCCAAAACTACTTCACACATGCAATATAACTTCCAATCCATCATTCACAACCAAAATCCCCAATTTTCAGAATTGAAAAAACCTTAGAACATTTCTAAAACATCAAGAAACAAGAAACTAAATTTCCAGACTTAGAACTTTGAAGACTTACCTTAAATCTCCTAAATCCTTAGCTATTTTTCTTGATTTTCCTTCATTTCTTCATGGATTTTCAAACACATTTTGAGACCCATTTTCTTATTGAGACTCTCGGCAATGGTGGTTAAAGAAGATGAAGAAAACAAAATTTTCATTTAAAAGCCTTTATTGCTAACTTTGAGAGGCAATATTATCTTTTGACAATTTAATCAATATTAAATAAATACTAAGCTTTTGGTAACCAATCAAATTGATACACATTTTGCTTAATAAATCAATGCCATATGTTCAAATAATAATTGGACAAATTTCATAACAATTATGGAAAAAGATTATTAATTAAACATTTAAATATTTAACAATTAAATATTCAAATAATCAATTAATATAATTATTTTATATATGTATTTTATTTACAATAAATAACAAATACATATATTTAAGGCATGTGTCAAAATCTAATTTGATAAATAATTAATGTGTATCTAATTGTATTATGTATCAAATACAAATACACAATAATTATTATCGGATAAAATCCCCTAATGCATGTGTTATCGTTTAACTATTTAAACGATCTGAATTAACTCACTTAATCCGATGAACTATTATAAATAATTCTTATTATTCATATTGTGTTGCCCAAGTGCTCAACGAGTACACTTCATATTGTAGGACTCTCTAAGTTTAGGTTTATCCGTCACGAAATCCAATTTCGTGTCCATAATCTACCCATTCATGTATTATGATGACCACGGATAATCTCGCTAAACTATGAAAGCTGAGGTCATTGCATACGTATAATCCCTCCGTCACAGGCTATCAATATTATACCTGGGATATAGAAGAGAACGTCAAATCAGTTCGGTATAATATAGTCGACTTTTAATTTACGATCTCTAAATAACACTCGAAACTGATTTCCGAAATTATACCACGGCCATGGATTTACTAGATTGTAAACACGTGAGGATGCCTATGCCCTGTACACAGGACTGACAGATCCTATCTTGATACGCACTTGATATCATGAGCATCAGTCCACACCCAACGAACATGCAGAGGTCTGATCATGAATAGATCGATTACGTGACTGCCATCAAAGTGTGGAGGATAACTAATATCTCCCACTGTGGTATCTCAAGTCAAATGACCAATATGCTCGCTCAACTCGTGAAGATTCCTATTGACGTTGGTGTACCATATATTAGGAAATCTTCAGTGAGTCGTTCATTGTCTTATCAAATAAACACATATATATCTATATGAGTCTCCCGAGACTCATGGTTCATTAAGATAAACCATCGGATCAAGTCACGATATACGACATGTACTGGTCTCAGCGAATTTTACTAACTGACCCGTGTTAGCAAATCTTGACCAGGAACTTTATTTAAGGACATACATCTTATAGTGCGCTTCCCAATGTTAATTACAAACTACGTTGTAACTTTGCACTACATTGTAAATCCTAGGGTCTTTGTCTAATATACACGTATCACTAAACCAGATTTTGTTTCAATTTAATCGTAATTAGATATCTAATCGTAATTAGATATAATAAGCGTATAAAACACAATGGTGCTACTATTAAATTAGTAATATTATGGAAAATATAATTGCTCGTATTTATGAATCGGACATAAATTTGTTCCCGATTGGCACTCCGAGCACCAACCCTAACAATTTATCCCACTTTCTCTAGTGCCAATCCACGGTATCCTATACACATCTTGATGCATATCACATACTCATGGACCTCAAGACCTCACCTAACACTCAAGAGGTAGGCAACAACAAGTA
Organism: Zanthoxylum bungeanum; assembly: GCA_019454045.1. Lineage (NCBI taxonomy): Eukaryota > Viridiplantae > Streptophyta > Magnoliopsida > Sapindales > Rutaceae > Zanthoxylum > Zanthoxylum bungeanum. The sequence goes on from SKCR01043214.1 coordinate 5,310, forward strand.
AGCCCGCTTAACGAATCAAGTCTGTCCAACAAACCCAACCGTTTTCCTTATTCAGCATCATTCATATTTTGTAGAATCCAAATTCCACATCAATATGACTCAAATATTATATCAGTATTGTGTTATAGCTACTGAGTTGTCTATGTATTTAGAGATCAAATCCAAATATTATGAGACAACCGCAAGCACTACACTAATATAACACTTCTAATCTAGATTGTCACTTTGCAACTTCTTAAGTCAATACTTCAAAAGTCGTAATTGATTCCACTAGTTCAGTAGAATCAACGGTGACACACCCACTGCATCTTTTCTGACATAGACCATCTAATGTCATAATTAGGATCAAAACTAATATAACATCTTGTGGTTGCAGACTAAATTCTCAATGAATAAGAAACTCGTTCTTAATATCTCAAATATCACAAAGAACATGTTTCAAGACCCATCATATGGTCTACTGCATATCAAAATAACTCGTAATAATTACGATTAAATTGATATCTTTAATCGCATGTAATATAGTATTCATTACGCCATCATCCTATGATGCATAATATTGACTAGACATTCCAATCAATCTTTCTTTCGACAAAGGTATCATCCTTTACGAAAGACGAATACTATATATATAAAAGACATGTTAACTGTCAAACAATTATACTAACTGTCATACAGATAGACTTACTGTGTCCTTTATTAGATCATATCTAATACACTATTAATGGGAATATCTCATAAGTCTCTTAGTTTCATATCATATATAAAACTTTATATCAAATATATTAGAGACTATTCCCACTGATTTCACGGAGAAAAGAAAACTTAGGATATATAATACTAGAAAGAAGTTTGTACGCTCCCACTGACCCTACCAACAATTACATATTCTCTATACTTTGATAAAACCAGACAATCTGACTGATATCAAAATCAGATAACACGAATTTCCGGAAAGCTTACCTGAGTCTACAATAGGCTCTATAAGCTAGTATATCAAACTCTGATTTTAGCAGAATACAAACTCTAGGGCCATTCTAGAATGAACTTCTTCAAACAAAGAAATCACGACGGATCTCTCATTCGAAGAAATCACTGAAGAACACCATTTTGCATTCTTTAACTAAAATACATAGTTTAATATCAACATTAACCAACAGATCTTTAATTGTTCAATTAGTGTGACGAGAGACAAGTTTTCTCAGAATCTACAATAGACTACTGAGTATAACTTTCACATTGTCATACTATAAAAGTCAAACCTTTATCAAGCTCACATTGTTTTTCTGCGCAAATAATTTGCACAGTTTATGAACTATTCATAACGAAAGCCTAATCAAGTTCTAAACATGATCGTAGTAAGCCATTAACAATTTTAGATCTATGGTTCAATGGTAATTTCCGAAATCGATATCAAATATCGCTCCCACTATAAGTTATAAGATAATTTTCTTCGATAAGAAAACAACAGAACCAATAAGTATCAAATAATTCGCAAATGATTCTGATATCCTATTGAACTTATATGGAAGATGTCTAAGGGTCTTTTCATCTTATCAATTATGTAATTCCATTACAGTTTATCACTTTCACATTTGACTTCAATAAGTCAAGTCTTTTCTACAATTGTCAACATCTGATGTTACTTACTAAGTAATAAAATAATTTTATTACTCGGGATCTTAGAAAAGATATTCTATCAAACAGAATATAATATTCTTTCAAATAGAATAAACTATAAACCTTACTTGTACCTCTAAGGCGCAAGTACTTTCAATTATATAACCATTATACAAAAGAAAGTTTCAAATCTTAAACTTTTCAAGATTCGAATTTTCTACTATACACATCATATATTTAACTGTAGAAACTAATGGAACTTTAATTAAATAGATGAATTGGTGTTACTGGAGGATAATCCCAAGAGTATTGAAAACCAGTTCGGTAACACTCAATATCAACGAATCAAATCATATAAGATTCGATAACTCCCACTGACCAATTTCATCAATATGGAATCGTGGAAGTTTAATACTAAGTAAGAATCACATCCATTAAATAACTTTAGAACTAATTGCCTTAAATTTACATATTTGATCATATCAAATATCATTGAACAATTCAAAAATTCAAGATGAATTTTAATATTATAGTTTTCAACATTTCAAATAGAATATCTTTGAACCATTCAAAATATTCTATTTGCGTTTTATCATAAACATATTGAAAGTTCTCGAACCGTTTAAGACGTTCAACATGTTCTCTATTAGAAACACGTAACTAAGTCTTGACAAATCATTAACTGAGTTACGAAGTAAAGAAAACTATCTAAGGCAATTTCCAATTCATTAAACTACATACATCCAATGTATCAGTTTAATAAATCAGTGGTCCAATGACGATCATTGGTTAAATGAGATTGAATCACATCCTGATTACAATATTCATTAAACGGAAAAGTATATATGGTGTGAACTCGTATCAGACCATCCTCTACCATAAGGAATAAGCATCTAATGCTTTTATGATAAAATCTCATAAAGCACAGTTCTCACTCTTAATGTTTATCTTTACATTAATGACACTACTAGTCATATTAAAATATGTAACAACTGTTTATATAGAACAAGTAACTATCCAATAGTCACAAGTTCTGATATCAAATATCAAAACAGTTATTAAACATTATTTTAAATAACTAGAGAGGAGATATGATTTCCAATACCTACAGTTGTCGTATTGTGAGAATCAATATTCTCTATACACAACTATACGCATCTCCTTTCTTAAGCTTTATAATTTGCGTTCAATTATTCGCAACAATTGCAAATGATTGATTAGCAATCTGTGTCAAACACGTGACTTCTAAAAGTCACTAAAAGCAAAGAAACGTCATTATAAGATAAATAAATACTAATGAGGTTTTCTTAATGCCAGTCAAGAATCTCGAGATATAAACCATTCAAGTCAATTCTTACTGCATAAGAAACTATTCTCTCTAGAATTATATCCTAAAGCAGATATCCTATTAGATTACCTAATCGCGACTTAGAAACTAAGTCACAAACCATCTTGATTTTCAAGAAAAATTAGAACAACAGTTCCCGATGGTTTGAACTAATCTAACAATATCTAAGTCTACTGTCTTTCTAGAACCTATTCTAGAAACTCGCAACTATAAGTAAAGTCAGATAACCTATTCAAGTAATAAGCATGCAGTGGATTAGAAGTAAAATTCTATAAATAAAATAGAATAAAAGGAAAACGAAGCAGAATTTTCCAAAATATTACACACTGCTTAAGTTATGGATTTTTAACCCAGCAGTATCTCCCACTACTTTACGTAATACCGTAATCCCCAATAGACAACGGGAATTCAATAATTAAATCGAATTTCATAGTGAGAGTAGGATCCCATGAATATATTTCGACTCACAGCTTTGGCTCGATCTCGCCTACGTATATTCATCAGGTAGATAACTCATTGTCAATCACTCACCAGTGACTCCTGGTTTTGGTCCTGACCGTTTCTCGTTGTGACAGCTTTGACACGTTCAGAAGGAGGCGTATCAAGGTTACACTTGTCAGTGACAAACTCAAGTTACCGATGTAGTCCTGACAGCTTTGGCACGTTAATATTTTCACTTTCACTTGAATTTGTCCAGTAACAATATACAACCGGTATGGATAATAATTCTAAAACCTACACCCTCACAGCTTTGGCACGATCTCGGATGCAGTTATAGAAAGATACACATAAACCGTACTGACAAGACGGACCAAGAAACATGTATCCAATACACGTTACTTTACAGTCTTATTTCTAAGCGGGGATTTTCCTCAGGAAGTTATACTCTACATCAAATGCAGAATTTTAATCTATATCATTTTCTAAACAATTCAATTCCACCTTAGAAAAATTAACATAATTTAACCATTAAATTTCCGTTATATTTTATGTTAACGTAGAACCGAAAAGTAAAGAAACATATCTAGATTACATGCATGTGCGAACATTAAAATTGGATTAAATATCAAATATCAAGCATGAATAATGTTTTGGATGAAGCATCAGACCTGCTCTGATACCATTTTTGTTGGGGTTTCAAGGAATGGGCGCAGCGGAAGCGCGGTTCGGGCGAAATCATAATTTAAAAACTTTTTCAAATTACCGAATAAATTATTCAATGTCTAATATGAATAATTTATTCATATTTCATCTAAACCTACTTATTCGATATGAAATAGCGACATAAATATATATGAAACGTCGTGAAACTTTTAGGAAAAATATTTTTTTCCGCAAAATGGCCTAAAACGTGTTTTTGACCGAACCGACTACCCGACACTTATAGCGACTGCCCAGGTCAGCCCCAATAGTGTCAAGGAAGTTCATAGGCTGCCCGAACAGTGACAAATTCACTGTTTGGAAAGCCGTCACCCGGTTGGCTCAAAAGTCTTCCGGTAACGCCGTTTTTGGCCGTTTTCGTTTATTTAAACTCCGAAACACTTTCCGACAATTGTTCCAACTCCCAAAATGCATCCAATACATTATAACACATGAAATACATCAAAAAAATTTCCAGTTTAATCACAACTGATCCAGAACAGAAAATTACATAATTTCATGCTTTATATCCAAATTTTCAAGATTAATCTAATTAATCACAACACCAAATCAAGTCACCACATATGAACAACCCAAGAATAATTCTAGGTGTCAAAAGAGTGGTCATAACACTCTAGAATAGAATTTCATCAACAATTTATCAAATTGGTCAATAATTACACTAATTACTTCCAAAACTACTTCACACATGCAATATAACTTCCAATCCATCATTCACAACCAAAAGCCCCAATTTTCAGAAATGAAGGAACCCTATAACATTTCTAAAACATCAAGAAATAAGAAAATAAATTTCCAGGCTTAGGGCTTTGAAGACTTACCTTAGATCTCTTAAATCCTTAGCCTGTTTTCTTGATTTTCCTTCATTTCTTCAGGGATTTTCAAAACAAAATTTGAGACCCATCTTCTTATTGAGACTCACGGCAATGGTGGTTAAAGAAGATGAAGAAAATAAAATTTTCATTTAAAAGCCTTTATTGCCGACTTTGAAGGGCAATATTGTCTTTTGATAATTTAATCAATATTAAATAAATACTAAGCTTTTGGTAACCAATCAAATTGATACACATTTAGGTTAATAAATATATGCCATGTGTTCAAATAATAATTGGACAAATTTCATAACAATTATGGGAAGAGTTTATTAATTAATCATTTAAATATTTAACAATTAAATATTCAAACAATCAATTAATATAGAATTGCTCGTATTAATGAATCAGACATAAATATTATCTGGATTGGCACTCTGAGCACCAACCTCAACATTATCATCCCATATCTCACATCTGATCATTGTGTTCTGAAATGGTTGAGCAAATGTTGTGTTATTTCTCTCTAATATCCATGGATAGTTGTTGGGCTGGACAACAGGCCTCAGAAAACTGGACCGCTGCTCCCTGATTTGGGGTGTATCTTCACCTCTTAAAGTTCGTAATGCTTCCATCGCCCAATAATGTTCCATTTTTAACCACCTGAAAATAAAAGAAAGAAATAAAAATTACAGATAAAAATAAAGAAAATTAGATACAAGTAAAATAGATAGCCTCAAAATTAATAACGTAAGAAAAATAATTCCCCAGCAACGTCGCCAAAAACTTGATCGATGGTAAACACACACGTAACACAAGTGAATGATGAATACTAAAAGGTGCATATTTATCAGACGATAAGTCAATCCTTTTACACTTATAGTTTCACTAATCCTATTAAATTGACACAATTGTGAAATAATGTTTTAAGTTATGTTTTGAGTGTTTTTATTGTGTTATTTTATGTTATTTGATAGGTAAAATACTGCTCGGAAGATCAACAGAACAAACCAAACTTGAAAAGGGGCAAAAATGAAAATTCAACTTCCGCGTCGCGACACAGAAATGACAGCGCATCGCGACGCGCCTAATAAAACAAAGACACCGCCGAATGAGCTATTCTCTCAACATATGTCCCCATCGTGGCACTCACGTCGCGACGCGGAGAAGCCTTGGCGAGTCGCGACACGTCTAATAAAACAAAGACACCGCCGAATGCGCCATTCTCTCAACACGTGTCCATATCGTGGCACTTGCAACGCGACACGAGGAAGCTTAGGCATCGCGATGCTGACCAAAATCTACCTATAAATTGAGGCGTCCGGCATAAGAAATTTTCATACTTTTCTTTCCGACTTCTGTATAGATTTTGGAAGAGAGTGTCTTGAGTGTTTATTTTTATTTAAATCTTTCTGTAATGTCTTTTACTTTCATTAATAAAATTACGAGCATGTTTAATTACAAAATGAGTAGTTAATTTCTTTTCGCTGGGGTAATGTGTGAAGCTTTTATAATGAAAACTTAGATCAATCTCGCATATATTATAATAAATAAATTGTAATCTAATTATTAAAACTTGATTTAGATCTAGATTAGTTATTTACAATATTGGTTACCGTCTGTATGGCTGGTTTTATATTGCTACCATCTATATGGCTGGTTTTATCTTTTTACCGCCTATATGGCTGGTTTTATCTTTCTACCCCCTATATGGCTGGTTTTATCTATCTACCGCCTATATGGCTGTTTTTATCCTGCTACCACCTATAGGGATGGTTTTATACGATTTTGGCATAACTTAGTACCTTGGCCAGACTAGTTATTGACAGAAATGATTACCGTCTTAATGGCTGGTTTTATATGTTAGCATAATTAATTCCTGAGATAAATTAATTGGGTAACAAAGGGCAATTTATATATTATAATTAAGCGAGATTTCTAGATTTGAAAATATGAAAAGTGGATCCCTCAACTCCAGCATTTCATCTTATTTCTATATTTTTACATAAAAGTTTCCAATAAATCCAACAATTCAAACCATTTCTTGTTCGCTCTACTTATCATTCTATTTTACTAAATATATTCTCTGTGGATCGACCCCGGACTTACCAGGTTATTTTATTACTTCGACACTCTTATACTTGGGAGTAAAAAACCACTTTTTGAGCATGTCACGCATGTATCGCTCAAGTAGTATAAAAATATCGATCCCACGAGGACTTAATTTTTATTGTTGTTATTAATTATTGATTCTAAATGTTTACATGAATCTAATTAGGATTAGAAGGGAATGATTGCTTGATTGGTTGGTTGAATGTGGATTTCCTAAATAAATAAATACACAAAAGAAAATTCTAAGGAAAATAAACAAAAGTCACAATATCTAGGGTGTCATTCCACACAATACTATTCTAAAGATGAATTGATTCTCTTATATATGTGTAATAAATGTGTTTGTTAACCTGGAACATGAAAATATGTAAAAGCCTCTTCTGATGGTCAGATGCAAACACCCAGAATAATCCAATTAACTATATTCCTATATTAACCAAGTTACCTGAATTCATTAAGTTCAAGTTCCAATTGTGGCTACCCCGCCCGACAGGTATATGTCTATCCTGTAAGGAAATCTACCTAAGGGACCTAGGTAAGATCGTGAGCTATTGAATCTAAGGGTGAAACCTAAAATTCTTTTTCCAAGTTCATTTTAAGTTTACCACATCAATCTTATTGGTGATCAGGCAACAAGAAGCATTAAACTTAAGATTCAATAAACAAACCAAAGCATTACCCATAATAAAATTAAATCAATTATTAAGCTTAATAATATTGTGTTTCATCACTTGCCTAGAATAAAAATAAAATGATGGGGTTAGGAAATCCACCTTTACTATTTCTAAATTAGAAATCTCTCTTATTATAATATATAAATTTACATTATATTACCAACTGATCATATTGGGGGTATCCTGATTTAGTCATGTTATAATTAATTCCAACCGACCATAAAGGCGGTATTCAATTTAGTCAAGTTAAAATCAATTTAATTAAGTCTAACCGACCATAAAGGCGGTATCCAATTAATTCAGGTTTTAAGATAATTTATATATTATAATTTAAGGGACATTAATCTAAATTATAATAATAAAATCTTCACCCTTCCCCTAGTAGAAAATTAACTACTAAACATTAAAGAAAGATAAAGTAAATAAACTACTATTGCTACTAGAAATAAAAATACATAATTTAAATTACAAAAAACTTAAACAAACAAGATACAGTCCTTATATCCTTATTAGAACCTTAAGGAAAGTGTGAAAATTCATAATGAAATCAGCTTCAATTTATATGCAAAATTCTGCCTTACGCGTCGCGACACGTGGAACTTTGTGTGTCACGACACGTCGTTGATTCTTGACGCGTGTACATGGTTTGACAAGATTATGACACGTGGCTGTCGGTAGATATTATTGGATCGACATCACGACGTGTGAAGGCTTACGCGTCGCGACACTGACGTCATGCTGACATAAGCAATGACGTGTGTTGGCAGAGAGAATTATTGTGCTGACGTCATGTTGTAAGTGGTGACGTGTTATCAGGTTGAATTATTGGCTAACGTTATGATGACATGATGATGACGCACATGCTGACGTGGCGATGATGTGGTGATGACATGGTGAGAACGGGTGTCGGCAACATAGTAACCACTGCACATTGCGACGCTGAGGGTGTACGCATCGCGACGGGAAATTCCAATTTTGCCATTTTTCGTCCTTTTCGTTGTTTTAGCCCCAAATTGATTCCAATAAGTCCCAAAACGTTATTTATCTACAAATTAACACAAAACACATCAAAATACTCATAAAACCCGAGAAATCAAACAAAATATTAGGTTAAATGGGCGGTAAATAGTGATATATTTTTCGCTCATCAATGGCATCGATGATAAAGAAAGAAAGAAGCAAACTCTTACAAGTAGGAGCAACGTGGTACTAGAAACTAAGAACAAGGTAAGATAAGTTAGAGGTTATCTATAGTAGAACGCGACTCAAGGATATTATTTTAGGTAATGCAGTCTTCTGAGGGAATTATTAATGTAATAATTTCTCCAATAATTAAAGTTTTTTAACTAATACCGAAGTTGCATAGTAGATTCAAAGAGTAGTAGAGAAATCTTGGCAATTAACTGAATGCATATACCGCTATTTACTAAAGAGATCATTAATGTGTCTATATTATAATAAGAGGTGAAGAACACTGTGGTGTGCATAAAATATCATTAAAACATGATTGGTATTAGAGGAAATAAAAGAAGGGTAATGAAAAGAAGGGAATATGGGACAACATCTAGCTAGCAGGAATCATATATAGGTTATAACAAGTCAATATCTAGATTGTAAATGTTATGGGAAGCTACAAATTGAGAAATAAACAGTTTTACTAAAAGGTGAGCCTAATTTTATATTTATTATGTCATTGAGAAGGTTTTCAAGGATTGGAAAGGAAATAGTATGAAATTACATTTTCCTAGCTCGATCAAGACTTCATGGTAACATTCGTTATATATGGAACTAATTAGAGTAATTAGGTTGAGGAGTAAGAGGCATAGTTCTATAGATTTCTCATAAATTTAGTAGCCGGTAATAACTCGCAACCCAAGGACTAAGGATTGTATATCTGAAGGCTACTCAGTTTTAGGTATATGACAACATCTTAGGTGACATATAATGTATGATAGTTTAGTCGCCTAGTTAACACGCATATTAGGATTCAGGACGAATATATTTTAGGGGAGGGTGAATGTAACACCCTGGTCGGACCAATCATACTCTGTAGAGTGAATCATCACGCACAACACCATAGAACTTATAAAATAATATTAAAATAGGATTCACACCTTAGGAATATTGTACGAAGGTCCCAGATAAGTTTCCAGTTTCAATACCTCATTATAACTTAACAGAGTCAACAAACTAGTTTAGTAATATAGACGTAACATTTTCGTCTTATCTCTGCTTTTCATTAATTTTATATCATCAGAAAGTTAAGACTAATACCTAGAACTTCAGTGTTGAACATATTCCCAAATTCGGACCTAATCTAGGTCAAAAATACAAGTAAAAATCGCATGAACAGTGTTACACGTGGACTGTTCTAGAAATATTTCAATTTTTCTGAATTTTATCATTATTTTATTAATAAAAAAACAGCCCCTCCGTTCTTTAAGCCCACATTTTTTTGGGACAATGGCTACTATTCAATTTCTTCTAAATCCAAGTTGGAAGCTCATTCAAGCCTTGGCTTCTCAAGTTTTTTTCTTCCACATTAATGCCAAAAATCAAGAGTAACGAAATTCCCTCAAGCAAGTAAGGTTTCTAATCATTTTTCCCACTTCATTTTCATGTATCATGAATGAAATCAATGGACTCCATTTTCGCATCTAGGGTTTGAGGGAACTTTAATTTGTTTCTTTTAGAAGAATTATACATGATAGAACAATTTCCTAGACTTTTGGTGTTAATAATTCAAGAATCAAGCCTTATTAGATCTACAACCCTCAAAACCCTCAATTTGATGATGAGGCCGAAAATGGGGGCTGCCATAAGAAGAGAATTGAGCTATTTTACGTGTTGCTTTAAGCTTAGGTGTTTGTTTTTAGTAGATATGTGCTTAAGTCTGCTTGAAGATTTGTGATGAAATTTTTTAAGGGGTTGGCCGAAATTGTGAGGTCAAAGAGAGGAAATGATTTTTTTTTTATTAATAATGTTGGTAATATAGTTAGATTTTAGTTGTGAGATGTTGGTTACAAATTGACTTGATGCACTACAAGAATTAAACCCTTTAGCGTCGAAATAATTCGACGCCATAAGTCAAAGTTTCGACGCAAAATAAAATTAGCGTCGAAATAATTAGACGCTAAAAATGGATGCCGAAATGTCGACGACAATCACTTTTAGCGTCGAAATAAATAAATGCGACGCTAAAAACTATATATTTGCGTCCAATTTTTTTCGACGCTAAATTAGCATATGCATTAGCATAATTTGTTGAGGTATAATAATAGGGTAATGACTTATTGTGCTTGTGTGGTGTTGAATTTTTTGAAGCCTTAAACCAAAGGTTGGTAAATAAAGACTATTTATAATTGTGAAAATTCTATTGAGGGTTTCCAGATTAAATATATTAAATTAGATGGCGAGATAAGGGAGTTAGATAGTGAAGTAAGTTCTATCTCGTTCTGGATAGGCTGTGCTGGTCGCTTATAACTTGTGTTATATATGTTTGATTGATGAACCATAAAATTCTAGGTAAACAAGACACATAAAGGAGTAATATCTCTAAAATTCAGAATTTTTAGACTTAAGATGAGGCCAAACTGAATTTTTCAAATTGAGAGATTTGCTGCCAATGTACCTGTGGGACACAGAAACGAGGCGACGCATGCTGTTCCGGGCTAGCGGCCCGTTGGGAGTACGAAGTAGCCCGCGGGGGACTAAACCGGAGAGTAATGGAGTCGCCACCCGATGTGAACCGGGATAAAGATTTAAGGCCGCACTCACCCCCCGTAAGTGAAGACCTCAAACCGTTGGGTTCGGAACAGTCCCTTACTTATGCCACTTGTAATGAAACGATTTGTGCAATAATCTAACCAAGCCTAAGGAACATATTTCCATGGATAATTTAATCCTAAGCTCGCATGCATAAGTACAAAGCTCATATCTAAGTTTGCATATAACGCATTTTTCATGTTTGCATATAACCTATTTGCATATTCTATGTCCGAATTTGCATGCATAAAGGTAAATTAACATACGGCAAGCATAAAACCTAATAAGCACATTGTACTCATACATGTGGGGAATACAAATAAATGGCAATTGCACAATCATACGTAATGAAAAGAGATAGGGGCAAATTACGCATAAGGTATGACATAAAGGACTCAGTTCATGTGTGCGCGTTCGTGTAGCGTTCGTAAATGCATTCGAAAGGTAAATAGAAGGTTTGCGTTCGTGTAGCGTTTGAGAACGTGTTCGAACGGAACCAGACCTGATACATAATAAAATAAAGAAAGTACCTGCGCGTTCATGTAGCGTTTGTAAAACGCGTTCGAACGGTAAACAGAAGGCTCACGTTCATGTAGCGTTCGAGAACGCGTTCGTAGGGGACCAGACCTGATGCATGATAAAACGAAGAAAATGTGTGCGCGTTCGAGTAGCGTCCAAAAATGCGTTCGAACGTTAACAGAAGGTACGTGTTCGTGTAGCATTCGAGAACGCGTTCAAACGGAAACAGACCTGATGCATGCAACACATACATAGACAAACAAATCCACAATGTAGGACCTCACGTGTCCGATTAAACTCATTATCATCCAATCATGTGTACCTCGTCCGGCGCGGCAAAGCATTGAGGTAAAGGATTTTAACCTCTCAAAATAGAGGACCTTTAATCGCACTTACTAATCCAATGCACAAATAATACAATGCATACAAGAAATAAAAGAAACAACAATATCGAACTTCGTATTCCCGATTGAACACATCTCACATTCAACAGAATATACATCGTCTAGCACGGCGAAGCATCGTTGGTAAAGGATTTTAACCTCTCAAAATAGAGGACCTTTAATCGCACTTACTAAGCCTATGCGCAAACAACACAATACATATAGAAAAAGTAAAGACAACGATATCGGACTTCGTGTATCCGATTGAACATATCTCACATCCAATCGAATATACATTATTCGGCGCGGTAAAGCGTTTGGTAAAGGATTTTAACCTCTCAAAATAGGAGACCTTAATCGCACTTACTAAGCCCATGCGCTTTTGTTGGACAATTATGACCCATAGCGTCACTATTTGTACAGATCACGGTGTTGTTGTACAAATTAACTATGTGACAAAGGAGATTGCACTCTTATCATTTGTGATTAGATCACCAAGATATATAAATAATAGGAAGTCCCTGTGATTTGTTCCTGGATTGAGAATGATATGAGACAGTATCAATCCACGAAGGATAAATCATTAAATATCCCTAGTCAGAGCATTATCAAGATTGGACATCGATGAATGCGTAAAAGACTAGTATTACACTTGTGCGCGTTGTGAGGGCACAACGACATAGTTCTCATATATTTGGGTATAGGATACTCATGCAAGTGTAATAGGAGGTTGTGTTTCACTGATGGAAGGGAAACAGCTTCGCTCTGGATAAGCCTCTTGGAATTCCATTGGTAGTATGACTATGTGTCTATGGAAATCCGAAATCAGGGTAGGTGTATTTGGTATTAACCTGGGACTTGCACCGCTAATACTTGCGACAATCAATATACTTTGGTTGAGGTCGTCCGGGGCTTTAACAGGTTCTGTGTACGCCAATGCTGGGTATATTGAGAATCGTAGTGTGTTGGGTGTGATGTCAAGACGGAAGTGTCACTCCAGTCATATGGAGTTGATGATCACGCAGGGATACAGAACTGGTTCTCTATATAAGGTCGCAACCGTCGGGATAATATGACTTGTTCATGATTATCCGATTTTAAAGAGACTAGTTGCTCGTTATCCGATATATGCTTCGTTCGGGGCAGACACTGTACCAGCCCCAGGCCTTGCATGTGATCATCCGATAATGGACAAAAATATGCAATACTACGTATACTACGCCTGATATAGATCCTTTATTCCTGTAAGGATATTTCTGGAGAATGGGGGAGGCATGGCGTTTTGCTAGAAGCCAACCTTGTCTTGTAATTTGGTATAAACGTAGCACGAGGTACTTACGTGTTCGGATAGTCCGACGACCGAATTTACTGCCAACATATCCGGGGATCTCATGGGTCGCTTCCCAAAGATTCACCGATGACGTATGACTCACACTTTAATTAATCTGGGATTAATTAGATGAGAGAGAAAATTAATCTTGGATTAATTGCGGAGATATTTTATCTGGGATAAAATATCAATTAAAGAGAGATAACGATTAATTTGGAATTAATCGGTAAATTAATATATTTTATATATTAAACGAAATTGGATTTCGACGCGGGATTAGAATTAGATTTTAATTCGGGCGAGCGAATTAATTTAGAATTAATTCGTTAGCGACGTGAATTGTGATTTCGCTAGGGGTAATCATTTAATTACGACGTAACGGAAAATTTGTTAATTTGGAATTAGCGAACCCGAGCCCGGGATTATTTGCGAGCGTATTCGTATTTCGAATTCGAGTGCGGCACGCAAGTCAAATCAAGCGTTAAATCGCTAGTCTCATCTAGCGTCACATAAAGCGTCAAATCATGTCACTTTGAGTGATGTGACCATTGATTGATTGATTGATGTGATTTGATTGATTGAGTGATAGAAAGTATTTAATGCTTTTGGAGCCAAAAATTTATAAGTTGACTTTTGGAAACCTTTTACACATTTTTGGTATATGTTTATTATTTGATTTTGGAAATAAAATAAGCTAACAACACAACTCCTTCTCTCTCTCTTCTTACACGAATTGGAAGCCAATTATCCATTCTATTCATCTTTCTCACGCCCAAGGGCTGAGCATTTAGTTTTATTTTCTGCTGGCCAAGACCGAAATTAAAAGGAAGCAAGTGTGATTTTTGTGGCAAAATCAAGAGTGCTAGCACACTCCGGGATCATGCGAAGGTGATAGGGAAGTCCACCCATGAGCCGGGGGGAAAATTGACGAAGTTTGGAGCTTGTTCAAGGACCTCCAATGGCCGAAAATAAGGAGCAAAATGCAGCCCACTGCCGCACAAACCAGTGAGCTGTGAAACTGCCCACTGGCGTGACAGTAACCAGTGAACATATTTCATTTTTGTTGCCTCCCGCGTCGCTCAACCACTCGATGTAAGTATTCTGCGACTTCCTCGATTGTTATTCACACATGTTCATGCTTGATTTATGATCCTTGGGACCCTTAGAATCTCCAACAATGGTATCAGAGCTTGGTTAAAAGCATGAAAAAGTTTAGGGTTAAAATTTGGGCAAATTGATTTTGAGCATGTTTAAATGAAATTGGATGATTTTGTATGCTTAATTGATGTTGAATTGAAAATTGATTGGATCAATTTCAAGAAAATTTGATTGGATTATTTTTCCCCAAATTGTATGTGTTGGCCGAATGGTCTTGCCCTAAAATGTCTTGGGATTTTTGATTTTTGACAATTAGATGTGTTGGAATCATTCGGGAATATGATTTAATGTCGATTGTGGAATTAATTGGATTGAATTTGAATGGGACGTAAAATCCCCAAATTGCCGAGAGCATAAGAGCATGTAATTGGGTTTGATTTTTTTGTTAAAATGTGTTGGACATGTTTTAATGTGATGGCATGATTAATTAGTACTAATTTGGTGTTTGGAAATATTGATTTCGGTGATTAATTATGTTAATACACTTTAGTTTAATTAAACATTAAATTTAGAATTTTTGTGTTTGATTAAATGGGCCTTAAATTGGATTTGGGCTTATGTGTTGTAAATGGGCTTATTGGGCTTTGTTGTATAAAGTTGGGTTAAGGCAATTGGATTGGATCCAATTGGGCCCAAAACCGCCTCCATAAAGCCCAAATGCGACTTAATGGACCTTTAAAGTTTAATGGGCCTAATGAGCAAAGATTGATTTCTAGGCTTATGGGGTAACTCCCGAATTGGATTTTGGTTATTCGGTTTGACCCGAGTTGACCAAAAGTCCACGCCTTAAGAAATTAATTAAAAGCCCATTGGACTTTAATTAAATTAACGTTGGACGTTAAACGAGCTTTGAGACCCGTAACGATTAAATTTGGAATTTAAGTCGTAAAGGTTCGTAAATAAAGTGTATATTTAATTTGGAATTAAATAGTGAATTAGAATTAAATACAAATTGAATTGGATTTTATTGTGTAGTTTAATTTAATTCAAGAATTCGTACTTTGAGTACTTATTCGCAAAACGAGTTTGACTCGAGCAAAATCAAATCGTTGTTTGAACATTGGATGATCACTAATTATCAGATTAATTAATTTGATTAGATTGATTGATAACATGCTTGTGTGAATACATGGTTGCGATGCATGAATAATGTATATCGGATGGATATTAGATGGGTAGGCAATTTTACAAATTTTTGTAATAAATTTGAAATTTATTAATTGGACCTGGGTGCCCAGCCTTATACCTCCATATTCTTTGTATTCTCTTCTCACCTATTCCCCTCAATGTAAATGAGGTTTCTTTAGAAGTGTAGTGTAACGGGTAGAAGCAAATACATGAGCTAGCGGGAGAGAGAAAGAGAGAGATTTGATATAGGATCAATTGTGTAAAGTATACATCCGCATATCATTATTATTTTTCATATGCGCTTTATTATGTGTTTAGAATGCATGTTTAAGGGTGTATGATGATGAGACCTTAACAAAGATAATAAATTGGTTGCCAATTTCCACTCGAAAAACCCTCGCAAAATACTAAGCGTTTTTCCTTCCATTGAGTGATTCTCACTCAAGATCCGAGACTGGCATTGGCTTGTTGGACAAAGTCAAGGCCTTTGTCCTTCGAGGATGTGTTTGAATCACGAGAGCTTTGTTACATGTCAGTGTCTTGTCCAAGTTGTGGTTTGTTGGCCAAAGTCAATACCACTTCTTGTCCATCGACATTGATTACGAAGCTTTCAATGGTCAATGGGTCGCGCTTAACTGGGATCACTAAGTTTGTTGGGCCAAAGCTAAGGCTTAGTTGGTTCAGAGGAAAAAAGTTAGGTAATACATTGGATGTATTGGCATATATAAGATATATGTTTCGGACTTGGATGTCCCCCTACCGGATCTAGGAATTGGATTGGATCCAATCGATCTTAGAGATCTACCTAGTTAATTATCATACAATTTGTTGGCCAAAGTTAAGATTGTGTGATATTTAACGGGATCCTAGCCCACTAGGAAACACGGTTTCCCGAGTACTCGACAGAGGGTTAGAGGCTCGCCGAAAAATAGTGGGAGGCAAGAATTGAATTTTCAATATTCGTTTAATTACTTGCCATACGCGCTCAAATCAATATCATTTGTCGTCAAATAATTAAATGTTAGTTGGACTAATATTTAAAATGTGTTTTAATAAATAGTTGGACTATATTCAAACTATTCATTTATAGTTGATTTTATAATTGGATTTTAGTAATCAATATAATTGATTTTAATTATTAAATTATAGTTGATTAAATAGTTGGAGTATTGCAATCCTTATAATAAATAGTACCAAAATCGTTGATTAAATAGTTGGACTATTAGAATCAAGATATAAATTGAAAGATTGACGTTTAATACATAATCCTAGGGAAAATGTATTTAAATGGTTTATTTTCAAATTGGGAATAAAATTTCAGGATGGTCCTGGAAACTAATATAAGTTATTTATTTGATAAAATAACATATTAGGCCTAAGCCCGGAATTAAGCAAATAGTAGAGCATAATCTTTGGAAGATTTATGTGATGATAACTTTAGTGCTTAATCCATTTAGCTTGTCGCAGTAGACTCCTTAATTTCTGAATCAGAACTAAGGATTAGATCATTAAAGTATGATAAAGAAATTAAAGGATCTTATAAATCTATATTTAGATTTTATAAGTACTAAATTGCAATTAATAATTCTTGGAGAATTAATTACTATTCTCAAGGAGACAAAGTCAAAGTTTGCAATTAGGCAAGTAGCGCAAGGCGCACCTTACTTTGATATTCTAGAAACCCGAGGCTTGGCCAAAGGCTTCTGGAATGTTGGAAAAGGGCAAAGGCAAAATCATTATAATCTTTTAGGAAGATAAAGGACATATCCCAAAAATGTCTGCCTAAATGTGACAAAAAGGATCGCGGAAGCGTGACTGCCATTTGGACAAAGCAAACATGAAGGAATTGAAGACGAGCAAGGCTCTGACTTCAAATATGTTTGTTATTAATATGTTCACTACTAGTATTAAAATTGGATTTTAAATACTTAGTGTGGTACATAAAATATATGTATTGTTGTTCAGAATCTGTTATGAACAAGATACTGACTTCAATAAAGATTTATCTGCGAATTGGAAACGGGACGAAAGTCGCTGTTTTAACCGTAGATACCTAATTTTAGGAACTACCCTCGGGTGTGTACTTAAATTAGGGAACTGTTATAATGTAACTAGTTTGACTAGGAATATTATCTCTACTTTAGTGTATAATCTGTTGCGGATGTACCTTTATATTTTAGAACACTAAAGTGTTTCATTATATAAAGATGATATTGAGATAAACACATTAGATGTGAATAACATCATTTATATTGTGAATGTAAATAAATCTCAAATATAAAATATGACAAACAAATAGCTCAAACTGATTTGATAAGAAGAAACTAATTGTGGCATTGTTGTCTGGGACACAATTAAACAAGACTCGTATATCCACACTTTTGAAGAGTGGGTACTAGGATTAATTTGATTCCAATCAAATAAAGTCTACGAATCTAGTTTATTGGGCAAAGTGCCTAAAACATTATTGACTTGGTAAAAGTGCAAATGCCAAAGATCTGTTTGCCCTCGTTCATAATGAAGCAAGTGGGCCGATGTCTAGCTAGGCTAGAGGTGGATATGAATATTTCGTGACCTTTACGGATGTGGCATCGCGTTGTGGTTATGTGTTTCTTTTGAAGAACATAAATCGGAAACTTTTAGAGTTTCGACACGAAATAGAAAAACAGATCAGCTAAAGTATAAAATCATCACGGTTAGACCATGATGAAAATACTTAGACAATAATTTTCTAATATACTAGAAATAAAATCATCACGAAATAGGAACACGTCATTTTGACGGTGTGTCCGAACGGATAAACCAAATTTTGTTGGACATGATAAGGTTAATCATGAGTCGCTCCGAGCTACCATTTCCTTCAACGGATAAGCATAATCAGTGCAGAACTTATTTAGAATAAGGTTCTATAATAATTTGTTTGACATTATCATATTGGATATGAATAGGAAAGAAACCAGGTTTCTAATTCCTAAATATTTGGGAATGCTAGGCATATGTTTGGGTAATACCAAACTAAAACCCAAATTGGATTAGTGCCAATTGTAGGCTATCCTAGGGATACCATAAGTATAGTACTTATACAACTCACTAGAGAATAATTAGATTGTTGCTCACCATGCGGTTTTCCTAAGAGGAATACCGATATGCAGTGGTAAGTGGGAGGATAGTATAACTCGATGAAAATCGGAGTGATACTATTTCAGGCACCAAATCCTTAATGGAACACATATAGTTCATCAAGGATGAAACTATACCATAATCTTCGAATACACAAGAACCGTGTATGTCGGAGAGAATAAGAAAACAACCTGGGGTATGGGTGTCTGATCTCACCTCATAAAGATGTCTATCTTATTGAGGAATACCAACTGACTGCGTATGAGGAAGTGATACAAGGTATCGACTCCCTATTATGATAAAGTGTCATGAGTCCGAAATGGATTCCATGTATATCAACAAGTTTAGAACTAGTTGATGTACCACAAGGCATTGTGCCTATTGGTACTTTATAAGTCTTCAAGGAAGACATACATGGAGGCTTTTAGCGGAAAGGTATCGTTATCAACATTGTGTTGATTACGATTCAACCTTTTACCTGTTGCCACGGTAAATCCATTTGGATAATGCTTGCTAATGCTGCATGTTTCATTTATGAAATATGACAGCTTAACAGGAAAATTACTTTCCTGAAAATGAAAACTTTCGGAGGATGTTTACAACATCATGTCGGTTTTATCGTACCAAAACTAGCAAACAAGGTTTGTGGGTTATTCGATCCATGTTTGGATTGAAGCAAGCATTAGGTTCTTGGAATTATCGTTTTGATGTAATCATAATGGTTTATGATTAAATTCAAAACGAAAATGATTCTTGTGTATATAAGAGGGTTAGTGGGAGCGCACTGACAATAAATGTCCTATAAAATAATGATAATATGTCATTTCTTGGAAATGATATTCCCATAAATAACAATCGGTGAAAGCTTGGCTTTCAAGAAAACTCTCCGAGAACTCGTACATTGAAAAATATACGTGACCTGGTGTCTCATACGCTTTGAGCATATGGATTCACAAACAGGCCAATCCTAGTGATAGTCACTGGATTGATATTAAGAACATCCGTTAGTATCTTAGAGAACTAAGGATGTTGTCTTAAACTATGGAGAAGGAGAACTTGAAGTGACTGGGATCACTACTACAAGTTTCTAAACCGATAAAACGACTATAAGTCGCAAAACAGTACTATACAGTTTGAATAACGGAACAGTGAGCTGGAAATCTTCCAAGCAAGATATGCTATCGAATAAACAACAAATGCGGGTTATTGCTGCAGCTGAGGCAGAAATGGAAGCCTTCTGGGTCGATAACAAATAAAATTAGATTAGATATAATTCTGTTAGCAGCTGAGCTAGGCTTCAGCACAGGCTAAAGAATTAATGGTCTCATCAACGATCCAGATACATACTTCGATATTCATCTGATTCGTTCGGATCATACATCGTAGCGATGTGATGATCGAATAAATCGCATCAGATGATAATCATGAAAATCCGCTGACGAAAGCATTTCTCACCAGTTTGAGCCAACCGTACATAGTTCGGGTGTCAAACACTCGAGTGACTGGCTATAGGCCAAGTTGGAGTTTGTTGGACAATTATGACCCCAAGGGTCACAATTTTTACAGATCACGGTGTTGTTGTACAAATTAACTATGTGACAAAGGAGATTGCACTCTTATGATTTGTGATTAGATCACCAAGATATATAAATGATAGGAGGTCCCTGTGATTTGTTCCTGGATTGAGAATGATATGAGACAGTATCAATCCACGAAGGATAAATCATTAAATATCCATAGTCAGAGCATTATCGAGATTGGACATCGATGAATGCGTAAAAGACTAGTATTACACTTGTGAGGGCACAATGGCATAGTTCTCATATATTTGGGTATATGATACTCATGCAATTGTAATAGGAGGTTGTGTTTCACCGAGGGTACGGGAAACAGCTTTTCTCTGGATAAGACCCCTCGGAATTCCATTGGTAGTATGACTATGTGTCTATGGAAATCGGAAATTAGGGTAGGTGTATTTGGTCTTAACCTGAGACTTGCACCGCTAATACTTGCGACAATCAATATACTTTGGTTGAGGTCGTCTAGGGCTTTAACAGGTTCTTTGTACGCCAATGCTGGGTATATTGAGAATCGTAGTGTGTTGGGTGTGATGTCAAGACGGAAGTGTCACTCCAGTCATATGGAGTTGATGATCGCGCATGGATACAGAACTGGTTCTCTATATAAGGTTGCAACCGTCGGGATAATATGACTTGGTCATGATTATCCGATTTTAAGGAGACTAGTTGCTCGTTATCCGATATATGCTTCGTACGGGGCAGACACTGTACCAGCCCCAGGCCTTGCATGTGATCATCCGATACTGGACAAAAATACGCAATACTACGTATACTACGCCTGATATAGATCCTTTATTCCTGTAAGGATATTTCTGGAGAATTGGGGAGGTATGGCGCTTTGCTAGAAGCCAACCTTGTCTTGTAATTTGGTATAAACGTAGTACGAGGTACTTACGTGTTCGGATAGTCCGACGACCGAATTTACTGCCAACATATCCAGTGATCTCATGGGTCGCTTCCCAAAGATTCAACGATGACGTATGACTCACACTTTAATTAATCTGGGATTAATTAGATGAGAGAGAAAATTAATCTTGGATTAATTGCGGAGATATTTTATCTGGGATAAAATATCAATTAAAGAGAGATAATGATTAATTTGGAATTAATCGGTAAATTAATATATTTTATATATTAAACGAAATTGGATTTCGACGCGGAATTAAAATTAGATTTTAATTCGGGCAAGCGAATTAATTTAGAATTAATTCGTTAGCGACGTGAATTGTGACTTCGCTAGGGGTAATCATTTAATTACGACGCAACGGAGAATTCGTTAATTTGGAATTAGCGAACCCGATCCCGGGATTATTTGCGAGCGTATTCGTATTTCGAATTCGAGTGCGGCACGCAAGTCAAATCAAGTGTTAAATCGCTAGTCGCATCTAGCGTCACATCAAGCGTCAAATCATGTCACTTTGAGTGATGTGACCATTGATTGATTGATTGATGTGATTTGATGAGAGTTGATAGAAAGCATTTAATGCTTTTGGAGCCAAAAATTTATAAGTTGACTTTTGGAAAGCTTTTACACATTTTTGGTATATGTTTATTATTTGATTTTGGAAATAAAATAAGCTAACATACACAACTTCCTTCTCTCTCTCTTCTTACACGAATTGGAAGCCAATTATTCTCCATTCTCTTCATCTTTCTCACGCCCAAGGGCTGAGCATTTTCTGGTTTTATTTTCTGCTGGCCAGAACCGAAATTAGAAGGGAAGGAAGTGTGATTTTGTGGCAAAATCAAGAGTGCTAGCACACTCCGGGATCATGCGAAGGTGATAGGGAAGTCCACCGATGAGCCGTGAAACATTTGACGAAGCTTGGAGCTTGTTTAAGGACCTCCAATGGCCGAAAATAAGGAGCAAAATGCAGCCCACTGCCGCACAAACCATTGAGCTGTGAAACTGCCCACTGCCATGACAGTTACCAGTGAGCAGATTTCGTTTTTGTTGCCTCCTGCGTCGCTTAACTGCTCGATGTAAGTATTTTGCGACTTACTCGATTGTTATTCACACATGTTCATGCTTGATTTATGATCCTTGGGACCCTTAGAATCTCCAACAGCTTTATCTCATCATTACATAAACAAATAACATGCGGAAATCAAGTAACGAATAATAAACAAATCAAAAAAACATAAAACGAAATATGTGACGTTTACTCAAGTGGTACGTGGAGTTGTATCTCGAGTACAGATCATACTACCGTCCATTCGGAATCGACTATGAAATTTATGTCCGGGTTCCATCCTATATACCACGAGAGGCGACATATTTTCAATTTTATTCAAGGGCCACAACATGCTTCACTCCACAATAATCATGCAAACGAAACTCAATAAATAATAAAAATACAACTGAAAAGCGGATGTGAAAGAATACCCTCAGGTCTAACCTTTTTCGTCGACTCTCAGACTCGCGTTTCACGGTGATCGGAAGGGTGAATGCTCCGCAACCTTTCTGGTTCACTGGTTTGTGTTTTTCCTCGCTGTTTCGCTGCTCAAGCTACTATTTTTGCTCCGTTTCACTGTTGTTTTGCTGCTGTAATCCTGTTATATCTTGGTCACTGTTTTTGGTGTTTTAGGCTACTGTTTTGGGTGTTTTTAAAGGCTTTAAGGGCAGTTTTTTTAATTATTATTTAAGGGATTAAAAGTGCAGTTTTTTTTTAGTCACTGGTTTAGGTGATTTATGGGCTGTTTTTTTAAGGTATTTTCGGTGATATGGGGCTGCTGTATAGGGATTGTTTTTTGGTGATGCTGTATAGGGGCTGTTTTTTCGGTGATGTATGCTGCTGTATAGGGGCTGTTTCGGTGGTGTTTCAGGTTGTAATGTTTTTCGGCAATGGAGGGGTTTATGGGGCTGTGATTTTCGGCTAAGGGTGTAGCAGGAGAAGAGAAATATTTGCTTGTTGTATGCGTGAATCAAGAGGCTTTTTTCTTGATGTATGCGTGTGTGTCCAGAGGATGCAAGGGTTGGGAGAGGTTGATTTTTTATAGGCAAATGAGGTAGGGCTACTCCTTGCTTGATAAGGAAAGGGATTTGGCATTTAAGGGGGATTTGATTTATTGTCAAACAAGGAAATCCTAAGATTGAGGGGGGACAAAATTAGTTCAAATTAGGGAGTTAGTATATTTAATTTGTATTGTTTAGGCATGATATTTTTTAAGTTAGGGATACAATATTTTTAATTAGGAATAAAAATATTCTTGATTGGGAATATAATTGGTTGATTGATTTTAATTAGGCATGATTTTATTTAATGTTTTATTTAATTTGGTATATGATTTAATTAATGTTTTATTTAATTTGGTATATGATTTAATTAATTTGGTTGTATTTAAAGGGCATTGGGCGTGTGGGCCAAAGTGGTGGGCGTGTGGGCTAGCAGCAAAACCAGAAATGCCGACGCCGTTCGAACGCCGATTCGAACGCTACACGAATACCCGCAATCTACTTGACGTTCGAACGCCAGCACGAACGAAAAAACAGTGAACTTGTGAAATGAATCTGATGACATACTTATTCTGAATTTCCCCTTCCGACGTCTGTTTCCCGCGACTTCCGCGACTTAAAAGGTAGTGCCTCCAAATGAGACTCATCATAGGGACTTATTTGCAAAAATGTAGTGCCTACAGTCGCCCCCACTTTGATGGGATTTGTGCAGTGTGTGACTTTGAACAATCCTATCAAAGTTATGCAATGCATTTTCACTTACCTGGCTCGCCAGCTGCCTCCTGACTTGCCTTCTGCCTCGAACTGAGTTGATACTGTAGTGGACTTCGCTCCTGGGACGCATCCCAATAGCTACAACCGACAATGGGGGCCTCGACCCTAGGACGTATCCCAATACCGCTGAGAAAATGTGGGCCTCGACCCTATGACGCATCCCAAAACTAACGATACATAGGGCCAACGACCCTGGGAGTTATCCCGATAATTGCACCCAATAACGGGGGCTTCGACCCTAGTACGCATCCCAATACTGCTGACAAAATGTGGGCCTCGACCCTGGGACGCATCCCAAAACTAACGATGCAGGGGGCCAACGACCATGGGACGCATCCCGATAACTGCACCCAACAACGGGGCCTCGACCCTGGGACGCATCCTGATAATGTTGCCAATGTGGGTCACGACCCTGGGACGCATCCCTAAAACCGCTGGTGATATGGGTTACAACCCTGGGACGCATCCCCGAAACTGTTGATGATATGGGTTACAACCCTGGGACGCATCCCCAAAACTGCTGAGGATGTGGGTTACAACCCTGGGACGTATCCCCAAAACTGCTGATGTGGGCCTCGCCCCCTAGGACTCATCCCCAAAATTGAAACTGCGCTGACAAACATGAAGAGAATGCAAGAATGATTTTCTTATTCCGTTGGGTCAGGTCTTCTGTCAATCTTCCTGATGACTGCTCAGTCTTCTCTCCCTTAGACAAAGTACTTCTTCAATCTGTCTACGTTGATCGGCTCGGTGAACTCATTTCCTTCCAAGTCTGACAGTCTCACTACTCCATTTCCCATTACTTTCTACACTATATAAGGTCATTCCCAGTTAGGTCTGAACTTTCCTCTCGGATCTGTCGTCGACGGCCTCGACTGCTTAAGTACCAAATCACCTTTTCTGTTCTTGGTGGGACGTACTTTCTTGTTGAATGCCCGGGCTAGTCTCTTCTGATACAACTGCATGTGATACAAAGCCTTTGTTCTCTTCTCATCCTGCAGTGCTAACTGATCAAACCTCTGTGCGGCCCATTCTCGTTCTGGTAACTTTGCCTATGCAATACCCTCATAGACTGTATTTCTACTTACACTGGAAATACTGCTTCCATTCCGTAGACTAGAGAGTAAGGTGTGGCCCCCTGTTGCTGTTCTCACTGATGTTATGTACCCCCACAAAGTATACGGTAGTTTGTCGGCCCAATCTCTGTAGTTTTCTGTCATCTTGGCTAAAATCGTCTTTATTGTCTTGTTGGCTGCCTCAACTGCCCCATTTGCCTGCGGCCTATACAGTGATGACTTGTGATGGCATATCCCATATTTATGTAGCATTACATTTGTCTCTCCTTGAAACTGAACTCCGTTGTCCGTCACTACATGGTGCGGCATACCGTACTGAAAAATGAGATTCCGAGCTATAAACTTTGCCATCTGCTTTACTGTAACATTGCGGAATGATTCGGCTTCCACCCATTTCGAGAAATAGTCTACTGCCACTATTATAAAGCGATGCCCATTCGATGCATTTGGTCGAATCTCTCCAATCATATCAATTCCCCATTTTGAGGAAAGGCCACAGCTCTGACAATCCGTTCAACTCTGTGTGCGGAAAATGATTCAAATTACCATGTGCCTGACAATTATGACAATGCTTTACCATCTTCGCACAGTCTGTCTCCATGGTCAACTAGTAAAAACCTGTCTCACTATCTTGCGGGACAGATTCAACCCGTTCATGTGCGGACCACATACCACATCGTGTATTTCTTCCATCACCTGCTGATCTTATTCTTTTCTCAAACACTTCAACTGAATACCGTTTGCTTGCCTCTTGTACAGTTCCCCTTTAAAAATCACATATTGGGAAGCTAACTTCTGAATGGCTATTCTGTCTTTTCTGCCTGCTCCCTCTGGGAGTTCCCCATGTTCCAGATACCTCTGAATGTCATGATACCAAGGTTTACCGTCATCGACCTCTATTTCCGAAATTCTCTCTATCTCATAAACATGTCTTCTTGCTGTTGTCAGTATCAACGGTCTCATCACTAACTTTTCTGGATTTTCCCAAGTCGCTGCAAGTGTAGCCAATGCATCTGCCATCTGATTCTCTTCTCTTGGCAAGTGCTGAAACTTACAATCAGGGATAACCTGTGCCAACATTCTGAGGTAAAAAAGGTAAGGTTTCAACCGTTCTTCTTTCAATTACCATTCTCCTCGCATCTGCTGGACTACCAACATAGAATCTCCGTAGACTTCCACACTCTCGGCCTTCAAGGCTATCAATGCAGTCAAACCAAAAGCACATGCTTCATACTCGGCCATGTTGTTTGTTACTCTGAATGTCAACCTTTTGGCCAAAGGCAAGGTCTCTCCTTCGGGGGTCACTATCACAATCCCAATTCCGGCTCCTTTGTAATTTACTGCTCCGTCAAAATACATTTTCCATCTCTGAACTGTTATTGCTTGGATCTCTTCATCTGGAAATTCAAACTTATACTGATCCCCTTCGACAGGTTGCAATGCTAGAAACTCTGCTACTGCTCGCCCTTTGACCACTTTGATGGTGAGATACTCAATGTCAAACTCTATCAGCAATACTAACCATCTGCCCAATTTCCCCACTAGCGAAGGCACTGAATGCAGATATTTCAGAGGATTCTCCTTTACTATTACCTGGATCTTGTAAGACTGAAAATAATGCCGTAATTTTCTGGAAGCCCATACCACTGCGAGACAGATCTTCTCTACTTCTTGATAACGAGCCACATACGGGAGCATCTTCTACTCCTGTCTCATCTGCCTGTACCATCATTGCCCCCAATGTTTCTGATTCTATGGCCAAGTACAATATCAAAGGTTTGCCAGGTCTCGGAGGTTTCAATATATGAGGCTTTACCAAGTACTCTCTGATCTTGTCGAAGGCTAATTGACACTGCTCATTCCATTTTACCGGCTGATCTTTTCTCAACAGTTTGAAGATAGGCTCACATACTGACGTCAAATTGGCGATGAACCAACTGATGTACTGAATCTTCCCCAGGAATGCTCTGACTTCCTTCTCAGTCTTCGGTACTGGCATTTCTGTGATTGCTTTGATTTTTTTAGAGTCTACCTCTATTCCTCCCATTCCCACTGTATGTCCTAGCAACTTTCTTGATGTCACCCCAAACACGCATTTCTTGGGATTTAGCCGCAGGTTGTATTTGTCAACTCTCTAAAGGAACCTTTCCAGTGCTTCAATATGCCCAACTCTTGTATCTGATTTCACAATCATTTCATCCACATACACTTCAATCTTTTTGGCATCAAGTCATGGAATAGTGTCGTGGCCATCCGCTGATAGGTAGTGATGCATCCACTGAGTAGCTCCCGCATACTATCACCTGACATAATACATAAGTATATCAATAAGTACCTCACCGATAACAAAGGCAGTCTTGTGTTTATCTTCCCAGCCATAAGAACCTGATTGTAACCTGGAAACTCGTCTGCAAATGAATACATAGCAGATAAAGCCGCACTATCAACCAGTACGTCTATATGTGGTAGAGGAAAATCATCTTTCGGGCAAGCCTTGTTGAGATCTCTATAGTCCACACACATTCTGACCTTCCCATCTTTCTTCGGCAGTGACACAATATTAGCCAACCAATCGGGATACTTTACTACTTCCAAGAACCCCACATCTATATGTTTCTTAACTTCCTCTCTGACTTTATCAGCCCATTCTGGTCTCATACGTCAGAGTTTCTGTTTCACCGGCCTCATATTCAGATAAGTTGGTATTGTGTGTTGGGCAATGTTTATGTCTACTCCAGGCATGTCCTCATAGGAGCAAGCAAACACTTTGGCATATCTGACCAATACTTCTTCTAATTTCTCCCTCTCCTCGGAGGTAACTTCACTTGCAATCAAAATTTCCTTAGGACTCTCAGGTGTACCAAGGTTAAATGCATTTTTTTTGGTGGAGCTGATATCAAATATACTCAACTCATGCAAGTTAGAGGAAATTGACTCAGGCAAATAAGCGAAATGATTGTCTTTAAACAAATGCGGGGGTACACTCAAATAAGTCAGGAAGATAAATGTCCTCATCTTCTACAGACACTTCTTCCTCTGCAACTGGGTCTTCTCAGACTCCTTTATCCTCTTCAAGAGTCAGGCTCTCAGACTTCATCAGTTCTTCCTCCCAATTCTCTTCTTCCTTCTTCACAATTTCTTCCATCATCGGATTCTTACCCAGCATATCCTGGAAAATCTCAAATCCAGGTACCACAATCCCATTAACTTCCATCGGTCAGGCTCCCCTTGATACCCCGAAGCCTTCACAAAACATTCCATCAGTTTCAGACCTTTCTTCTTAACCTTCGGCTTTTCTTCATCAGATGTGTATCCCAAACCCTTCCGAGTAGTCTGTCCTCTGAAATCTGGCAATTTTGAACCTTCACCCGGCTCAAACTTCATTTTCTCATTCCTACCCATCCCTCCATCCTTGCCATCTCCCCCCTGACAACCTCTGACCCCTGAAACCTCGTGAAAGGCTGTATCTCCAAGGCAGCCACAACATTATCTATTTCAGCTCGGATGGCAACAATCTCTCCCTCCATACGGGAACTTAATCATCTGATGCAAAGTGGAAGGCACGCCCCCAAGTTTGTGAAACCAAGGCCTTCCCAACAATAAAGCGAAAGTAGCCGGAATGTCCAACACTGTGAACTCAACTTCGTCTTCAATTGGGCCCACTTTGACCACTGCCAAAAAAGTACCCTCAACTCCTCGTTTGTTGTCATCATAAACTTTGATGGTCATATTGGAGGGGTCCAAATCCGTTGCTTTCATACCCAACTTTGCCAGAATATTCAACGGGCACACATTGATGGACGAGCCGTCATCCACCATCACACATGACATTCTCTTGCCTTTCACCTCGGCCATGATGAACAAAGGTCTATTATGGCTTCTCCCTTCAGCCGGGAGTTCTTCCTCAGAAAAAGTGATTGCCTGCGAAATTTCCTTCTGTACTGATCCCACAAACATTACCGGATTAGCATCCTCCGGTACTTATTATTTTGCTCAAGGCTTCAACCATAGCCTGCCTGTGCTCCTGTGATGAACACAACAATTCCCACATGCTGACCTGTGCCGGGTTTTTTTTCAACTGGCGCATCACTGTATCTCCCTCAGAATTATCCCCATTTTCCGCCACTTCCCTTCCTTCAATAAACACTTCTTTACCCTTTTCAGTCATATCATTGTAGAAACGCCCTCTGCGTCTCATACATACCCCTCACTTTTT
Organism: Zanthoxylum bungeanum; assembly: GCA_019454045.1. Classification (NCBI taxonomy): domain Eukaryota; kingdom Viridiplantae; phylum Streptophyta; class Magnoliopsida; order Sapindales; family Rutaceae; genus Zanthoxylum; species Zanthoxylum bungeanum. Next base: position 35,042 of record SKCR01043214.1, read on the forward strand.
CTTCATCACTACTAGAGAAGTCTGCCCAGAAACTCTTCCTATGTTCGGTTTCATCTTCGCTGTTACTATCCCAAATCCCAACTCAAACGGCTTGGAGGTCAAAGGATTTTAGATCCGGTCCTTCTCTGGGGGCCTAGTCTGTATCTTTAAGAGCTGACTTCTCCAGCGGTCCACATACTCCTTGAACTCTCTTCCGGTTTCTGCCTGGTGTTCTCCAAATCTCAGAGTGACAGATCTATCTCCAAGTTCGTGACATACTGTTTCAGGAATGCATCAGCCAATTCCCTCCAATCTTCCCTTACTTTCTTCTCAAGGCTGTGATACCATACCACCGGTGCCCCCTCGAGTGACATTCCAAACATCTTCTGTACCTGTCGCTTTGTCAAACCCACGGAACTCATAACTGATACATAATGACGGAGATGAACCCTTGGATCCCCATTCCCGTTGAACTTAGCCAAATCTGGCATCTTGAACTGAGCAGGCAACTGTTTCGAAGGTCATTGCCTCATAATCTAACAACTCTTCATGTTTACCCTTCATTTTGCGGGTAACTATTTCAACCTGATCCCGAAGCTTCTGAATTTTTGCCTGAGACCTAATCACTCTGCCTGTTGCATACTCTGCCATGTCATCATCAAAAGCGGGATATCATCCCCCAGCCCATTCGGAGACTCCTCGCGCCTCACATTCTCAGAACCCCCCTAGCACGGGGTATAGCCATACCAGCCACAACAGTAGTCAATGCTTGCAACTGTTCAGTATTTTTGGTGAGACCATTTTCCAACTGATCTATCTGGGATATCTCGTTATCGGATGTACTCATATCTGTTACCGGTCTTTTAGTGAGTCTTCCATCTTTTCTAACCCAACATGAATCTATGATGTCTTTTATAGACATGGAGGGTGTTAACATGACATATGTATGCATGAGATGAACGAGATGTATGCGATACATGGAATATATTAATTCATTGAAGTTTACACACAAATTGTCCCATCATCATTTCAGAATCTTTTGGGCTAATTGCCTTAGGAGCGAACTCGTCCCAGTTTAAATAGCCCAACAAGTTCACATCTTATGGCAAGAAGTCCAACCGTTATCCAAATGATAATGTTCCGAAACACAAACATATAATGGCACATTGGCGTTTTAGAAGCTTTTGGTCCAATCGTCATAAGATACGTTCTTGTCCCAGTTTAATTGGCCCAACAAGCCCATACCTCATGACAAAAGGTCCGAATAGATCCAAACGACAATGTTCCTAAACACAAGCATACATAAATAATTTCTAGAGAGTGGCCCATCAACATTTTAGAAGCTTTTGGCCCAATTATCATAGGATACGAACTCGTCCAAGTTTAAATGGCCCAACAAGTTTGCATTTCTGACAAGAAGCCCAACTGCATCCAAATGAGGATAGTCCACAAGCACAAGGAAATAGTTGCTATAGGCTATATAACCCCGGTCTACGCGTGGGTTTGCGGGAGTGTAGACAAAGACTCTCACTGGCGAAGGATTGCCCACAACTAGGTCTCCTCACTCAAGGGTTCGAGCGACCAAGTGAGCGCACCTTTTTTATACCTTACAGTACGTGCCAACGAGTTATGGTGTTTGACTAACTGTCAAATGGATTTCCCGTTGTAGATTCCCCAGAGGGAGGGTGGAGCGAGGCTCTCTTAAGTACCCTAGCCTCTTAGGCTCTTATCGCTTGGTGACAGGAATAAACAACGAGTCCCCCAAATTAGTCCATCACAATAGGCCACAAGTAAGTGATTATCTAGGTCCCTTCACAGCTTTTCCTTATAGAAAGGTAGTGAACGAGGGAAGACACCAAACCATTACCAACCTTAAAAGTGACGTTGATTAAACCAATTTTAACCCAAAGTAGACACGGTTAATTAAAGCACATATCATAATATTACAAGACATTATTTCGGGGCCGATTCTCTATCCCTAGTGGATTCGCCAGACTGTGGAACATAGAAACTGAGAGACGCATGCTGTTCCGGGCTCGCGGCCCGGTTGGGAGTACGGAGTAGCCCCCGGGGGACTAAATCAGAGAATAATGGAGTCGCCACCCGGTGTGAATCAGGACAAAGATTTAAGGCCGCACTCACCCCCCGCAAGGGAAGACCTCAAACCGTTTGGTTCGGAACGGTCTCTTACTTATTCCACTTGTAATGAAACGATTTGTGCAATAATCTAACCAAGCCTAAGCAACATATTTCCATGGATAATTTAATCCTAAGTTCGCATGCATAAGTACAAAGCTCATATCTAAGTTTGCATATAACGCATTTTTCATGTTTGCATACAACCTATTTGCATATTATCTATGTCCGAATTTGCATGCATAAAAGTAAATTAACATACGGCAAGCATACAACTTAATAAGCACATTGTACTCATACATGTGGGGAATACAAATAAATGGCAATTGCACAATCATGCGTAATGAAAAGAGGCAATCGGATTTCTAATACCATGGGATAACTGATAGGGGCAAATTACGCATAAGGTATGATAAAAAGGACTCAATTCAGTGTATGCGCGTTCGTGTAGCGTTTGTAAACGCGTTCGAATGGTAAACAGAAGGTTCGCGTTCGTGTAGTGTTTGAGAACATGTTCGAACGAAACCAAACCCGATACATAATAAAACAAAGAAAGTACCTGCGTGTTCGTGTAGCGTTTGTAAAACGTGTTCGAATGGTAAACAGAAGGTTCACGTTCGTGTAGCGTTCGAGAACGAGTTCGAACGGGACCAGACCTGATGCATGATAAAATGAAGAAAATATGTGCGCGTTCGAGTAGCGTCTGAAAACGCATTCAAATGTTAAATAGAAGGTACGCGTTCGTGTAGCGTTCGAGAACGCGTTCGAACGCAACCAGACCTGATGCATGCAACACAACATAGAAAAAAAAAATACACAATGTATGACCTCACGTGTCCGATTGAACTCATTCTCATCCAATCATGTGTACCTTGTCCAGCGCGGCAAAGCATCGTGGTAAAGGATTTTAACCTCTCAAAATAGAGGACCTTTAATCGCACTTACTAAGCCCATGCGTAAATAATACAATGCATACAAGAAATAAAAGAAACAACAATATCGGACTTCGTATACCCGATTGAACACATCTCACATTCAACCGAATATACATCATCCGGCGCGGGGAAGCATCGTCGTAAAGGATTTTAACCTCTCAAAATAGAGGACCTTTAATCGCACTTACTAAGCCCATGCGCAAACAACACAATACATATATAAAAAGTAAAGACAACGATATCAGACTTCGTGTATCCGATTGAACATATCTCACATCCAATCGAATATACATTATCCGGTGCGGCAAAGCATCGTGGTAAAGGATTTTAACCCTCTCAAAATAGAGGACATTAATCGCACTTACTAAGCCCATGCGCTTTATCTCATCATTACATAAACAAATAACATGCAGAAATCAAGTAACGAATAATAAACAAATTCAAACAATATAAAACGAAATATGCGCCGTTTACTCAAGTGGTACGTGGAGTTGTATCCCGAGAATAGATCATACTACCGTCCATTCGAAATCGGCTATGAAATTTATGTTCGGGTTTCCATCCTATATACCACGAGAGGCGACACATTTTCCATTTTATTCAAGGGCCACAACATGCTTCACTCCACAATAATCATGAAAAAGAAACTCAATAAATAATAAAAATACAACTGAAAAGCGGATGTGAAAGAATACCCTCAGGTCTAACCTTTTTGGTCGACTCTCGAACTCGCGTTTCACGGTGATCGGAAGGGTGAAAGCTTCTCAACTTTTCTGGTTCATTGGTTTGCATTTTTCCTCGCTGTTTCGCTGCTCAAGCTATTATTTTTGCTCCGTTTCGCTGTTGTTTTGCTGCTGTACTCCTGCTGTATCTTGGTCACTGTTTTTGGTGTTTTAGGCTACTATTTTGGGTGTTTTTAAAGGCTTTAAGTGCAGTTTTTTTAATTATTATTTTAGGGATTAAAAGTGCAGTTTTTTTTAGTCACTGGTTTAGGTGATTTAAGGGCTATTTTTTTAAAGGTATTTTCGGTGATATGGGGTTGCTGTATAGGGGTTGTTTTTCGGTGATGTGTGCTGCTGTATAGGGGCTATTTTTCGGTGATGTGTGTGCTGTATAGGGGGCTGTTTTGGTGGTGTTTCAGGTTGTAATGTTTTTGGCAATGAAGGGGTTTATGGGGCTGTGATTTTCGGCTAAGTGTGTAGGAGGAGAAGAGAAATATTTGCTTGATGTATGCGTGAATCAAAAGGCTTTTTTCTTGCTGTATGCGTGTGTGTCCAGAGGATGCAAGTGTTGGGAGAGGTTGGTTTTTTATAGGAAAAGGGGGTAGGGCTACTCCTTGCTTGACAAGGAAAAGGATTTGGCATTTAAGGGGGATTTGATTTAGTGTCAAACAAGGAAATCCTAAGATTGAGGGGGGACAAAATTAGTTCAAATTAGGGAGTTAGTATATTTAATTTGTATTGTTTAGGCATGATATTTGTTAAGTTAGGGATACAATATTTTTAATTAGGAATAAAAATATATTGATTGGGAATATAATTGGTTGATTGATTATAATTAGCCATGATTTTATTTAATGTTTTATTTAATTTGGTATATGATTTAATAATGTTTTATTTAATTTGGTATATGATTTAATTAATTGGTTGTATTTAAGGGCATTTGGGCGTGGGGCCAAGGTGGGGGGCGTGTGGGCTAGCAGCAAAACCAGAAATGTCGACGCCGTTCGAATGCCGATTCGAACGCTACATGAACGCCCATAATCTACTTGACGTTCGAACGTGGTCACGAACGCAGCACGAATGAAAAACCAGTGAACTTGTGAAATGAATTTGATGACATACTTATTCTGAATTTCCCCTTCCGACGTCCGTTTCCCGCGACTTCCGTGACTTAAAAGGTAGTGCCTCCAAATGAGACTCATCATAGGGACTTATATGCAAAAATGCAGTGCCTATAGTACCAAATTTTCAGCTTGAACGACCCCTCAATTTCGATTGATAACATGCGTTTCTTAAATTGAAATTGAGGCCCGTAAAAACTAACATAAACTAGACACATTAAGGACCATTCTATTAAAATTTCCTCCCCTGATTCATTCCCATAAACTAGACAAATTAAGGACCATAACAGTGCATTCATAGCGACTAGTAGAGTCTAAGTTTCCGCTCCCGCACTTGTGTAACTCCAAGCCTTATCTCGTAAAATCTTATAGACCACACTTATAAGTTAGTAACTCAACAAATTCAAGTATTCATGCATTGCAAATTTTATTTATTGATCGAAAGTATATCTCATAACTTATGTTCTAATAAAGTTTATCGAATATAGATTATTGGCAGGAACCGCGACTTTCTTTGACACTATGAAGTAGTGCTAGTCAGTTTCCGAATCTGTGAGTGGATACTTTCTTTTCATAATGTTTTCTGGATTTTATAAAGTAATATGAATTTGATGATATCTAAGTTATAATTTGAGATACGGCTAAAATTATTGAAAATTTTGATGAGTTTAAAACTATTTTCAGACCACTCGAGAAATGTTATTATACTTTTGATATTTGAGACAATTTCCTTTACTATTTTTTAGATTAGGGAAAACCCAATCTCAGAGACCTTTGGAATTGACGGCTTATGGAATTGACAGATTATAGAATAGACGAAAACTACAGACATATGCACATGTAGTTTCAGGATTAGGGGGATGGTACTGCAGGACACCATAGATCCTAGTTTCATGGTCAGGATGAAATCATTGATTATCACTCATGTCTATAGTTCAGTGACTTGGGGGACACAGATACGTAATGCCCTAAGGCACTAGTTAGGCGTGTGGGGGGACATCGATACGTAACGCCCCCCATACGTAAGTTGTTTTTCCATATGGGGTTTCAGACAAAATAGTTTTATGAAAGAGTTTTAGAAGGAATTATTTTTATGAGAGAGATTTCAGAGTTTTACAGAAAGAATGAAGTTTCTAAAAATTTTTGCAAAAAGAGATTTATTTTCGAACAAAAAGATTTCAGAAAAGATTGTAAAATGAGATGATTTCGATTATAGAATAATAATTTTTTTCACAAAGTGTTCAAAACGTGCATCACTAGCACGATATTACTTATATAAATTATTTTAGAAACACAAAGTGAAAATTTTTCAGTTTCGCGTGCATTAAATTTTAACACGATCCGGATAGCCTTAAGTATTTCAGCCGTAATATTTTCATAAATTATCCGATTTCAGTGACCTTTATATCGTCGAAAGTCTTAAACCAAGACCTATAATCTCGATATTGATCATTTACCAAATTCAAAATAAAATCAAGTCATAATTTCATTATTCTCATGAATGAAAAATGAGACTGCCCTTAAGATTGTGACACATGGCTTAATTAAAGCCACTCTTTTACACAAAAAAATCAGCACCATGTATAAAAACCCTTCATTATTCATCTCCTATCTCTCTTAAAGCTACAAAATAATGAATTGGGAACTCCCTCATTCACTCCATTTCACTTCTTTTTTTCTTCCAAAATTTTCATACCAAAATGATGCTTCTTCAAGCTCCAATCCAAGCCTAGTAATTTTCTAACATTTTTCCTTCTAATTTCAAATTTAAAACATGATTTCTCATCCATTATTTTCGTACCTTTGAACCCTACAAATTTAAATTTATGTATTTAGCTAAAATGAGATTCTAGTATGAATTTCTATGCATTTCATGATAACCTAAACATGGAACAAACATTGTTTTCATAAATGCCCAATTTTTCCCAAAAAGAGGTCTTGGCCGAAATGGTTTGTTTTTGAGGGGGTAATTCTTGTGTGTTTATGATGGTGGCTTATGTTTAGAATCATATTGTGGGAAGAGTTTATATTGGTTATGTTTAAGTTGGTATTTTTTTAGTTATGGCAAAATATTCAAGATTCTTGGGAAG
>SKCR01043215.1:0-41746 GCA_019454045.1 Zanthoxylum bungeanum
TCTTATAACATGCATCAAGTCTCACGGCAAAGGCAGACAAAAATCATTCAATTTGATTTAAATCTAATTAAATCAACATCTAAGATTCATTTCATGCCATTTAACACATCCAATTGTTAAAATTCAAAAAATCACCATGAGCTCTCTAGGTCATGTATTCGGCCAAGGATACAAATTGGGGAAAATTAATCTAATCAATTTATCACAATTCCAACAATGCACAAATCCAATTGAACATCATATAAACATATCCCAACCAATAATTTAGGCAAATCAAGCTCCAAGCCAAAAATCCCAAATTGAAAGTCATGAACCCTAGAAATTCAAATCAAACTTAGATCGTTCTGATACCATTGTAAGTGTTCCTAGAACATGCCAAGATCGTCTAAGAGTGATTTGTGTGTGAATAAAATCAAAAGAGTTGCGGAAATACTCACATTGATCAGATGAGTTTCAAAACTTTTTATGCATTTCGGTAGAAGCTCCAAGCCTTCTTGAGTGTTTCCAACACTTGGGTGAGTTTCCCTATCACCTTGATTCACTCCTTGATGTGCTAGCAAGAAAAAATGAAAGAAAAATTGCTCTCCAAGAGAGACAATGGTGTTCGGGCAAAGCAAGAAAGAGAGAAGAAATGTGAATAGTTCTTGTTTTCAAAAAACAATTAACCTTTTATGCTTAGTTGGTGTGTTGGAATAAATCTAATTTATTTTATTCAACCACTTCCATCACTTTTGATTTGAGTTAGTGTGTTGAGCAATTAATCCAATTAATAAGCTCAACCACTTGCATCACAAATAGTGAAAAGTTGATGTAAGTTGGTGGGACCCACTTTAAATTCAAAATTCAAGTGGTTCACTCAACACACTTCGGGCTCGGGTTCACTTAATCCAATTAAATGAATTTTCCGTCGCGACATAATTAAATCTAATTTAATTAAATAATAGTGCCTCACAAAATTATTACGAAAGTCGCTCGCGAATTAATTCCAAATTAATTCATTCGCTTGAATTAAAATCCAATTTTAATTCTGCGTTGAAATTTAATTTCAATTAATATATCTAATATATTATTTTAGCCCAATTAAATAAAATAAATAGAAAAAATCCAATTTAACTATTAAATTTATTTTACCGATTAATTCCAAATTAACCACGTTCTCTCCTCTCGACGAATTTAATCCCAGATAAATTCTCGACGCAATTAATCCCAGATTAATTTTTACCATAATTAATCCCAGATTAATTTTCTCTCTCATAATTAATCCCAGATTAATTCTTGTTCGATTCAAATCTCATCGGTGAATCTTCGGGAAGCGACCCAAGAGATCTCTGGATATGTTAGTAGTAAATACGGTTATCGGACTATCCGAATATATGCGTACCCGGTACCACGTTCTTACCGATTTACAAGACATGGTTGGCTTCTAGCAAAGCACCGTGCCTACCCAATTCTCCAGAAATATATTCAACATGGAATATATATAATCTGTATCAGGCGTAGTATACAATGTATTGCGTATTACGATCCAGTATCTGATGTCACATGCTAGGCCTGGGGCTGGAATTATGTCTGCCCCGTACAAAGCATATATCGGATCACTAGGAACTAGTCTCTGTAATCGGATAATCATGACCTAGTCATACTATCCCGATAGCTATAGCATTTAAGAGTACTAGTTTTGTATCCCTACGTGATCATCATCTGCATATGACTGAAGTGATACTTCCATCTTGACATCACACCCAATATACTACGATTCTCAATATACCCAGAAGAGGCGTACACAAAACCTGTTAAAGCTCCGGACGACCAAAACCAAAGTATACTGATTGTCGCAAATATTAGCGATGCAAGTCTCAGGTTAAGACCAAATGCACCTACTCTGATTTGGATTCCCATAGACACATAGTCATACTACCAATGGGATTCTGAGGGGTCTATCCAGAGCGAAGCTATTTCCGTACCATCGGTGAACAGAACCTCCTATTACACTTGCATGAGTATCCAATACCCAAATATATGAGAACTATGTCGTTACGCTTCCATAACACGCACAAGTGTAATACTAGCCTATTCCGCATTATCGATGTCCAGTCTCGATAATACTACGACTAGCGATATTTAATGATTAAACCTTACGTGGATTAATACTGTCTCATATCTTATTAATCTGGTACTAATCATATGATCTTTTATCATTTATATATCCAGGTAATCCAATTACAAATGATAAAAGAGCAATTTCCTTTGTCACATAGTTAATTTGTACAACAACACCATGTTCTGTACAAATAGTGATGTTATGGGTCATAATTGTCCAACAGAATTATGGACACGAAATTGGATTTTATGACGGATATACCTGAATCTATAGAGTCTCACTAATGAAATATACTTGTAGAGCACTAGGGATCCTGTTATGAATAATACTGATTATTTATAACACATTTAACGGTTAAACGAAAAATACATGCAATCGGAACCTAATCGTCATTTCCGAATTAATGTGTATTTGTATTTAATATTTGATATTATTAAATACATATTAATTAATTGTGAAATTATGATATTTTACATATATCATTAATATATGTATTTGAGATATTTAATGTAAATATAATACATATATTTAAGATATTTATATTTAATTATTTAATTGTTAAATAATTAAATTAATTAATATAAGAAATATCTTTGATAATGATTTAACTTTTTAATGGCATGGAATGAGTGGATATATTTGTTTCATTATATTAAATGATTAGGAAATGACATGTTTTAATTGGTAACACTTGTAAAAGGTGATGGTGATCATTTTAAACAAGTAACTTATCAAATGAAAATTGAAATGAAATTGAAAAATCTTGAATTTATATTTCATGTCATTCACGCCCAAATGATGGAAGTATATAATAATTTTTTGTTTCATTTTCAACAAGAACAATAAGTTACCAAATAAATTACAAAGGAAAGTTTGAGAGAAACTTGAAGAATAAAGGAAAAAAGCTTAAAGAAAATTGGATTTTTGTAATATTTTCCAACTTTCTTCAACTAGAAAATTATTTCCATGTTTCTAAGACTTAACATGTATTGCTTAGAATTTTCTCTACTCTTAAAGTATGTAATTAAATTGGTTTGAGACTTGTTGGAAGGTGTTTAGCATGTATGATTAATTAATAAGCTAATTAGGAGTAATTAAGCTTATTTAATTAATTGGTGAATCAAAGTTGCCATTCTAGAGTTTCTTAGACATTCATAATTAACCTAGAATTGTTCTTGAGTTGTTTCATGATGGTGAAACTTGATTGGTGTGGTATTGGATTGATTAAAGTGTTGAATTTAATCAATTTAATGTAAATTGTGCAATTGGAGTAATTTATGAAATTAGGGTTCTAAACCTAATCCAATTTTGAGACTTTTCGTATATGTGATGTAATTTGATGTATATATGATGTATATTAAATTTGGGATTGATTGGATTTTATCTTGATGTGTTTTGAACAAAAAAAAGACCAAATTGCAAATCCTGGAAAATATAGGGGCTGTTCGGCAATTCTGGAAAAATTCTGGATTTGTGTTGTAAATTGTATTTTCATGTATTAGACATGTATAAATCATTTTGGGATTGATTTGGAATCACTTAAATATGTATTTGACAATTTAATGACCAAAATGATCAAAATGCCAAGTTTATAGGTCTCACGGCAATTAATGATAAATCTGAATTTTCAGATAAAAATTTAGTTTTTATTTATTGAGTAATTAGAATAAATTGGTTTATTTTAATTGCCCAAGAAAAATATTTATCGGAAATTATTTCGGAGTAAAAATACTCGAAAACGGTGAAAAATGGCGTTACCGGGCAACGGCTGCCCAAACAGTGAACTGGTTACTGTTCGGGCAGCCCACGAACTGTCCAAATGTTTTTGGGACTGACTTGGGTAGTCCCCTTGTTCATTGGTCGGTCGGTTCGGCCGGAAACGCGTTTTATGCTATTTTGTGGAAAAATATTTTCGTAAGAGTTTCGGGGTATTTCTATATTATTTATATCATTATATGATATCGAATAAATATGTTCAGGTGAAATATGAATGAATTATTAATATTGGATATTAAATAATTTATTCGTAAGTTTAAAAATTTTAAACTATAATTTCGCCCGAACCGCGCTCCTTCCGCTGCGCCTCCCTGATATGACCCCAACATTACCCTAGTGCTCTTCAAGTATATTTCATTAGTGAGACTCTCTAGATTCAGGCATATCTGTCGTGAAATCGAATTTCATGTCTATAATCTACCCACCCTAAATTATGACGACCACAGATAAACTAGCTGAATCATACAGGTCGAGGTCATTGCATGCGTATAATCTATCTGTCGCAGGTATCCGGATTATCCCAGAAATATAGATATAAAAGTCAAATCTCTATAGGTATAATCCCCTCGATGTTGTTGGGGTTGGTGCTCACAGCGCCAATCCCCGGTTGTATTTCTTTATGAATACTTCTGTAAAACATTATTATTTTGAATAATATATGCAGTTTCTATAATATAAGTATCTTTTAATATGGTAAAGACGTAATGACCTTAGAATGACTAGTCATGGTATAGTTGCAAAAGTGTCGCAACTGACATTGAGTTGTATCATGACGTTGTCATTCTCAGAAAGTTCCTGGTCAAGGTTTACACTACTTGGTCAGTATAGTATACCCGTTGAGACTGGTACATGTCGTATACTGGAATATATGATTCCAATGGTTTCTCAATGAACCATAAGTCTTGGAGACTAGTATAAACGTGTAGGTGTTTATAGCGGATAAACACTGAACGACTCACCGAAGATTCTTAATGGATGGTACACCAACGTCAATAAGAATCTTGTTGGGTTGAGTAGCACTTGTGATTCTTAGACTTGAGATGCCATTGTGGGCACTTGAGACATCTTCTACACTTAGATGGCAGTCACGTCACCAATCTATTAAGATCAGACCTCCGCCTGTTCGTTGGGTGTAGACAGATCCTCACGGTGTCCTGTTTGTATCAAGATAGGATCCGTCAGTTCTGTGTATCAGAGCATAGGTAGTCCATATGATTAGCAATCAGATAAAAACCATGGGCCCGTGGTACAATTTAGAAGTTAGTTCTAAATGTCCTTTTTTGAGATTGCTAATAGAATAGTCGACTGAATAATCCCTATAGAGATTTGACGTTTACATCTATATCTCTGGGATATATCCGGATACCTGTGACATGGGAATTATACATTTTCCATGACCTCGACCTGTATGATTCAGCGAGTTTATCCGTGGTCGTCATAATTTACGGGTGGATAAATTATGGATACGAAATTGGATTTCATGACGGATATGCCTGAATCTAGAGAGTCTCACTAATAAAATTTACTCGTAGAGCACTAGGGCAACAAATATAAATAATATTGATTATTTATAAAGTCGTTTAAAGGTTAAACGCAAAATACATGTGTAGGGACCCGATAGTCATTTCCTTAATTTTTGTGTATTTACATTTAATGCTTGATTAATTCAAATACACATTAATTAATTGTCAAATTGAGATATTTGACTTATATCATAAATAAATATATGTATTTAATATTTAATGTAAATATTATACATATATTTAATATATTTGTATTTAATTAATTAATTAATTAATTGTTAAATGATTAAATTAATTAAAGTATAGATATTTTTTAAGTTGTGATATTTGTTTTAATGGCTAAGTTGCAATTGTTGACTTGTTTGAATTTATCATTAAAGTGTAATGATCATTTTATCAATTTGGCAAAATTGAAATTCAAATGAAATGAAAAACAAAATATCTTGATTCTTTCCTTAGCAAATTTCGGCCAAGGCATAATTGTGAGCAAGTATATATTGTTTCATTTATTTTAGGGTTTGAATAACCTAATACACTTTATCAAACTCCATTAAAACAAAAGCAAAGAAGGTAGAGAGAAAGAAAAAGAAAATCAAAGAAAAGCTTGGAATTTAGTAAGTATTTCCAACCTTCCATTAGAGAGTAAATTGTTCCTCTTGTTATGGGCTTCACTTGGTGATGTTCTTAAGTTTTTCTATTCTTTATTCTTTGTGTTTTTGATGGATGAAAGTTTGATGAAGGGGTTTAGCATGTATGAAGTTGGAAGAATGTTACTAGTGTAGTAATAAGCATTCTTTTCATGGTTTTAGAACTTTGTTGCCATTCTAGAGTTATTGACCCACTCTTAAATGACCTAGGATTGCTCTATAGTTATTTAATTGTGTTGAGACTTGATTTGGATGGAAGAAACATGATTGAAGTATTGTATTTAACCAATTTGGTCTAATTTGTCCAATTTGAAGAAATTGAAAAATTAGGGTTTAAGACCACTTCCAAATTTGGGGATTTTCATTTATATGGTGTATTTGGATGTGTATATGATGCATGTAAGATATTGGGTTGATTGGATTTCATTTGCATGTGTTTTGAACAATGGAAATGCAAAATGCACAATCCCCCCTTTGTATAGCTCTCGACTTTAGGGCTTATTTTTGGGTTTTTTGTTGCAAATTGTATTTTGACATTTGGGACATGTTAAACTCATCCTAGAAATGATTTAGAATCATTCAAAATTATTTTGAACAATTTCGGATTAAAAATAAACAAAATGCTTGTTTAGGGGCAATTCGGTAAATTCACATAAATTTGATTTATAGTGTTTTATTTCTTAATTTGATTATTGGATAATAAAATAAATAAATTTATTTTATTAATCCGAGAAAAAGTTTTGAAATCGAAAAATTTGATTTTCCACTGTTTCCGCTGCGTTACCGGATATCCGCAATAAAATCCTTACAAAATGGTATCAGAGCGAGTCTGATTCTAGGCCCCCTAATATGATTAGCCCTTTAATTCAATGTTTAATCATGTTTTCTTGACTTTATACATGCATGTTATATTCTAATTTGATTAGATTTAGGGTGTATAACACTTAGCGTAAAATCCCTAATTAATAAGGTTTAAATGTAATTATGTATTTGATGCATGTTATTGTTGGACAATTATGACCTATAGCATCACTATTTGTACAGATCATGGTGTTGTTGTACAAATTAACTATGTGACAAAGGAAATTGCTCTATTATCATTTGTAATTAGATTACCAAGATAAATAAATGATAAAAGGTCCTTATGATTAGTTCCGGATTGAGATGTTATGAAACAGTATCAATCCACGAAGGTTTAATCATTAAAAATCCCTAGTCGTAGTATTAACGAGATTGGACATCGATAATGCGGAATAGACTAGTATTACACTTGTGCGCGTTGTGGGAGCATAACGGCATAGTTCTCACATATTTGGGTATATGATACTCATGCAAGTGTAATAGGAGGTTGTGTTTACCGATGGTATGGAAACAGCTTCGCTATGGATAGACCCCTCGGAATTCCATTGGTAGTGTGACTATGTGTCTATGGAAGTCCGAATCAGGGTAGGTGTATTTGGTCTTAACCTGAGACTTGCACCGCTAATACTTGCGACAATCAATATACTTTGGTTTTGGTCGTCCAGGGCTTTAACAGGTTATGTGTACGCCTTTTCTAGGTATATTGAGAATCGTAGTGTATTGGGTGTAATGTCGAGATGGAAGTATCACTCCAGTCATAGTGGAGATGATGATCACGTAGGATACGGAACTGATGCTCTTATGTACTGCAGTCATCGGGATAATATGACTAAGTCATGATTATCCGATTATAGAGACTAGTTACCAGAGATCCGATATATGCTTCGTACGGGGCAAACACAATTCCATCCTCAGGCCTTGCACGTGACATCCGATACTAGATCAAAATACGTAATACTATGTATACTACGCTTGATATAGATCACATATTCCAGTAACAATATTTCTGGAGAATTAGGAAGGCACGATGCTTTGCTAGAAGCCAACCATGTCTTGTAAATCGGTAAAAACGTAGTACTAGGTACGTACGTGTTCGGATAGTCCGACGACCGGATTTACTGCCAACATATCCAGGGATCTCATGGGTCGCTTCTCAAAGATTCACCGATGACGTATGACTCGCGCTTTATTAAGCTGGGATTAATTATAAGAGAGAGAAAATTAATCTGGGATTAATTACGGAGATATTTTATCTGGGATAAAATATTATTTAAAGAGAGAGAACGATTAATTTGGAATTAATCGATAAAATAATATATTCGATATATTATATGAAATTAAATTTCGACGCGGAATTTATATTAGATTTTAATTTGGGCGAACGAGTTAATTTAGAATTAATTCTAAATTCAATTGCGGGCCCACTCGCATTTCGAATTCAAGTGCGGCCCACAAGTCAGATCAAGCGTCACATCACTCGTCATTCAAGTGATTGATGTCTTGTCACTTTGAGTGATTCACAACCAGTCACTATTCATTGATTGATGGAGGTGGTTGAAGACTTAAAAGTCTTGTACCTTTTTTTGAAAAATGGTAATTGTTTTGGTATTTGAATTTTGGAAATTAAAATAACCAAATACATAACACTTTCTCTCTCTCTCTCTCTTTGCAATTCACGGTTTTGGGGAACCATTTTCTCTCATTTCCCTCTCTCAGCTTTGAAGCCATTTTCTTCTCCATTTCTTGGCAAGGCCGAGAATTACAAGAAGTGAAAAGGAAGATTTGTGGCAAATCTTTCCATTGCTAGCATATAAAGGGTCATCCAAGGTGATAGAGAAACCAACTTGTGAGCATGGAATCACCATTAGAAAAGCTTGGAGCTTGGAGCATCAATGGAGGACATGACCGAAAATAGAGGAGCATAAATTTGGGCCATTCCCAAGAGCTTCTAAGAGGAGCCAAAAGTTTTGTGTTCATCGCATCGCAAAGCCGTTCAATGTAAGTATGATTCCGCCATAGTTCATTGTTGTATTCGCACATAATTTCTTGCTTGAAATCGATCTTGGGACTAATCTAGAAACCCAACAATGGTATCAGAGCCATTTTGAGCATGAAATTGAATTAGGGTAAAATTTGGGTAAAATCAATTTGAGCATGATTTGATAAAATTGATTGATTGATTATGCTTGAATGATGATGTATTGAAGTTGTATATGATCAATTTCATGAAATATTGATTGGATCATATTTTCCCCAAAAATAAGGCTTGGTCGAATACTTGGAGTTGCCCTAAGTCATGGTATTTTTTGATTTTGATCATTGGATTAGTTGAAAATCATTTGGGTAATGTTGATTGTGGATTTAATTGGATTGAAACTGAATCGAACAATAAAAACCCTAAAATGCCGAGACTATGAAGCATGTAAAATGATGTGATTTTTTTATTCAAATGTGTTGGACATGTGTTGATGATAATGAGCATAATTAATTGAGTAAATTAGTGTTTTGGAAATGTTAATTTGATTAATTAATTATGGCATACACTTTAGGTTAATTAAATTATGAAATTTGGAATTTTGGTAATTTAATTAATTGGGCCAAATTTGGAATTGGGCTTGTAAAGTTGTAATTGGTCTTAATGGGCTTGGTTGGGCCAAGTTTGTTTTAGGCTAATTGGTTGGATCCAATTGGGCCCAAAACCATATCCATAAAGTCCAAATATGACTTAATGGACCTTTAATATTAATTGGGCCTAATGGGCCTAAATTGGTTTCTTGGCAAATAAGGGTGATTCCTTAAATGGGCTTTGGTATTTGGGTTTGACCCATATTGACCAAAAGTCCATCCCTTAGAAATTAATTAAAAGCCCATTGGACTTTAATTAAAATTGACATTGGATGTTAATTGGGCTTTGAGACCCATAACGATTAGATTTAGAATCTAAGTCGTAAAGGCACATTAAAAAGTGTAATTATTTAATTTAGAATTAAATATAGAATTAGTATTAAATACAAATTAAATTGGATTTAATGTTGTAGTTTAATATAATTCGAGAATTCGTTCTTTGAGTACTTTTTCGTAAAACGAGTTGGACTCGCGTAAAATCAAATCGTTGTTTGAACATTGGATGGTCATTAATTTCAGATTAATTAATTGGATTAGATTGATTGATAACATGCTTGTGTGAATACATGGATGAGATGTATGAATAATGTATATCGGATGGATATTAGATGGGTGAGGGCAATTTTGGAAATTATTGTAATAAATTTAGAATTTATTAATTGGACCTGCGTGTCCAGCCTATTACCTCCTGACTCTGTGTATTTCTCTTCTCACCTATTCCCCTCAATGTAAATGAGGTTTCTTTAGAAGTGTTATGTAATCGGGTAGAGTAATACTTATGCTAGCGGGAGAGATGAAAGAGAGAGATTTGTTCTAGGAACAATGTGTTAAGTATCCATCCACATATCATTATTATATTTATTTACGCGCCTTATTATGTGTTTAGAATGCATGTTTAAGGGTGTATGATGATGATACCTTAACAAAGATAATAAATTGGTTGCCAATTTACGCGAAAACCCTCAACACATATTAAGCGTTTTTCCTTCCATTGAGTGATTCTTACTCAAGATCTAAGATTGGCACTGGTTTGTTGGCCAAAGTCAAGACCTTTGTCCGTCGCGGATGTGTTTGAATCATGAAAGCTTTGTTCCATATCGGTGTATTGTCCAAGTTGTGATTTGTTGGCCAAAGTCAAGATCACTTCTTGTCCATCGACATTGATTACGAAGCTTTTCATAGTCAATGGGTTCTGCTTAACTGGGATCACTAAGTTTGTTGTGTCAAAGCCAAGGCTTAGCTGATTCAGAGGAAAAAGGTTAGGGAATATATTGGATATATTGGCATATATAAGATATATGTTTCGGACTTGGATGTCCACCTACTGGATCTAGGAATTGGATGTGATCCAATTGATCTTAGAGATCTACCTAGTTAATTATCATACAATTTGTTGGCTAAAGTCAAGATTGTGTGTTATTTAATGGGATTCTAGCCCACTAGGAAACAAGGTTTCCCGAGTACTCCACAGAGGGTTAGAGGCTGGCCGAAAAATAGTGGGAGGCAAGTATTAAATTTGCAAATTTCAATTTTTCGTCAAATAAATTATTTATTAGTTTGACTAATATTTAATCGTTGTTTTAATAAACAGTTGGACTGTATTCAAACTATTTCAATTAATAATTGATTTTATAATTGGATTATAGTAATCAATATAACTGAATTTAACCAAATAAATTATAGTTGATTATATAGTTAGACTATAGTAATCATTATAATCTATTGTACCTAAAATCGTTGATTAAATAGTTGGACTATTAGAATCAAGATAATTGAAAGATTAGTGTTTAAAACATAATCCTGGGTGAAAATGTATTTGAACGGCTTTAATTTTCAGATTGGGAATAGAACTTCAGGATAGTCCTGGAAACCAATAAGTTACTTTATTTGATATAGTGACGTCTCGAGCCAAAGCCCGGAGTTGAGCAAATAGTAGAACATGATATTTTGAATAATCATGTGATGATAACTTTAGTGCTTAATTCGTTATGCTTGCCGCAAACGACTCCTTAATTTCTTAATCAGAACTAAGGATTGGATCCTTATAGTATGATAATGAAATTGAAGGATCTTCATAGATCTATCCTTAGATCTTAGAAGAACTAATTGCAATAGAAAACTCTTGGAGAGTTAATGGCTATACTCAAGAAGACAAAGCCAGAGTTTGCAATAGGTAAGAAGCGCAAGGGGCATCTTACTTCGACATTCCGGAAGGCCAAGGCTTGGCCAAAGGCTTCTGCAGCGTGGAAAATGGGCAAAGGCAAAGTCATTATAATCTTCTGGGAAGACAAAGGACATATCCCAAGATGTCTGCCTAAACTGTGGCAAACGGGGTCACTGAAGCGTGACTTCCGTATGGACAAGGCAGACATGAAGGAATTGAAGACGAGCAAGGCTCCGACTTCAAATATGTTTGTTATAAACATGTTCACTACTAGTATTAAAATTGGATTTTAGATACTAGATGTGGTACATAAATATGTACTGGTGTGCAGAATCTACTGATAAGCAGGATACTGACTTCAGATGAGATCTATCTACGAATCGGAAATGGGACGAGAGTCGCTGTTTTAACCGTAGATACCTAAGTTTAGGAACTACCCTTTGAGTGTGTACTTAAATTAGGAAACTGTTAGAATGTAACTAGTTTGACTAGAAACATTATCTCTATATCAAATTATAATCTGTTGTGGATATACCTTTATATTCTAGAACACTAAAGTGTTTTATTTTATAAATATGATATTGAGATAAGCACATTAGATGTGAATAACAATATTTATATTTTGAACATAAATGAATCTCGAACATATGACATGACAAACAAATAGCTCAAACTCAGTAAATCAGTTGAGACTTATTTGTGGCATTGTTATCTGGGACACAATTAACAAGACTCGTATATCCACACTTTTGAAAAGTGGATACTAGGTGTAGGCATTGCATTTTTGCATACCAAACCCGATGATGAGTCTCGTAAGGAGGCACTACCTTTAAGTCATGGAAGTCGCGGAAAACGGTCGTCGGAAAGGAGAAGTCAAGAATTGACACATCATTGAATTTGATTCGTTGAATTAGCTCGGAGTTCGCTTGTTGAATCTTCGTTTCGAGGCATATCCTTGACCCGAAATCCCCGCAAACCGCTCTAAGCTCACCTAAACACCAAAACCCACATCCAAAGCCCATGAAACCAAAACAAATCAACCAAGAAGCCCACGCCCATGACAACAAATTCACCCCTCCATGCACTATTCAAACAAGATTCACCCTTTTACCAAACTTGTTTTACACCTTTGACCTCACTTTTACCTTGACACCAATTTTCCAAGCCATTAATTGATCAACCCCACACCATTTATGCCATCAACCCCACGCCCATCACCATCCCATTTTCTTTTCTTCATTTTCAAACCACCTTTCATTCTTTGTCAACTAATATCACAATGATATCACAACCTTTCCTCCATTTTCAACAAAGCAAATCACAAAATTAATTACCCTTGGCCTACCTAATTAATACTCACTTTGTTTGCCTATATAAACTCTCATTTTCTACCTTGAAACACCTAGTACATATCTAGCACAAATTAAAAAAAGATTAAGCATTTTGGAGAACAAAACAGCCCCTTATTCCACTAGAAGACACGCCCAAGGCCTCTCCTCACTGCCTTATCTTCACGCCCATACAGCCCTTGTCTTCAAGCAAGTCACGCCCAAGCCTTTCCTTCATTGCCTCCACTCATCTCATCATCCATCACTGCCCACATCTTCACGCACAAAGCCCCCTTCACAGCTCCTATAATTCACGCACACAGCCCTCTCATTCAGCCCCTTTAGTCACGCCCAAGCCACTGCCTCATTCACTCTTAGTCACTTCAATTCAGTACCTCATTCAGCCTCCATTTAGACCTGAAGTTCACGCCCCTCACTGCCTCTCAAACACTTCCATTCAGCCCTTCACCTTGTCTCTATTGTTCACACCAACTAGCCTCCCATTTCAGCCCCAAGAAGCATGCATAAACAGCCCCCGGAACCATCTTTCAAACACGCCCCTCACTGCTTCATTTAACCCCTGAAACCAACTCCTAAATCACCCTCATTTCAGGCCCCGAACCAGTGCACAAACTGCCTCATTTAACCCTTATTGATCACGCCCAAAACAGCAGCTCACTGCCCTCAAAACAGTGACCAAAATCACCGAAACAGTGAATAAAAACTGCACTTGAAAGTCCTTAAGAAAACCGAGCAAACGGCAGTTCAATACCCCCTAAAAATCACCAAAACCGTCCCTAATTCACTGCCAACCAGTGAGCTAAGTGTGGAGACTTAAATCGCAGCGAAACGAAGTGGAAACAGCGAATAAAACGGCGAAACAGTGAGCAAAACGTCGAACCAGTGAACCGGTGAAATCGTGGTGTCTTAGCCCTTCCGACGGCCGTATATCGCACCTCCAAAGAACGACACAAAAGGTTAGACCTGAGGGTTTATATTATTGAATTTATTCACATGAAATAATGACTTAAAAAATGTATTTTATGTGTTTGGTATGAATAATTAGTCTAGCATGTTGTTTGGAATTTATTCACATGAAATAATGACTTAGGAAATGTGTTTAACATGAATAATTGGTTTAACATGTTATTTAATTTAAGTTATGTAAATTGGTAATTTAGGAAAGCATGTAACTTATTTTCCGTCGCATGAGAGTTATGAATTAGTGTGTGATGTGATCTCGGGTGGATGGAATATGTATTCTTTCTTGTGGTATATTGGATGGAAATCCAGACATAAATTCCATAGCCGAATCCGAATGGACAGTATTATGGTTTGCATTCGGGATACAATGCCCCGTACCACTTGAAGGACTCATGTATTTCATTTCATCCAAACTTGTATTCGAGCATGTTAGACCGTTAGAAGGTTATTTTATTTTTAGCATGACTTAGTTATTTTCTTTCGCAATAGGAGCTTAATTTACATTATGTTTAAGTTGTATTTATTCAACATGCTTATTGTGTGATGTCATGTGTTTGCCATTATGAAAGTTTACTTTTGAAGCATGCAAACCTAGATTTAGGCTTTATAAGAATTTAGACTACTTTGACCAATATGTATGTCGAGTAGACTTGGTTAAAATTGCACAAATTCATTCATTACAAATGACATAAGTAAGGGACCATTCCGAACCCAACGGTTTGAGGTCTTCCCTTGCGAGGGGTGAGTGCGGCCTTAAATCATTTTCCCGGTTCACACCCGGTGGCGACTCCATTATTCTCCGGTTTAGTCCCATGTGGGATACTCCGTACTCCCAACCGGGCCGCGAGCCGGAACAGCATGCGTCGCCCAGGTTCTGTGTCTTACACTAGGATGGATTTGATTCTATTCAAATAATATATATGAATCTAGTAAAGGTGTTTTGGGCAAAGTGCCTAAAACAGGTTTACTTGGTAAAAGTGTAAATGCCACCGATCTGTTAGCCCTCGTTCATAGTGACGTAAGTGGGCCCATATCTAGCTAGGCTTGAGGTGGATATGAATGTTTCGTGACCTTTACGGATGTGGCATCGCGTTATGGTTATGTGTTTCTTTTGAAACACAGATCGGAAACTTTTGATTAATTCAAAGAGTTTCGACACGAAGTAGACAAAAAGATCGGCTAAAGTATTAAACACCATGATTGGACCATGATGAAAATACTTAAGCAATAAGTTTCTCGAATACTTGAAAGAGTATAGTATTCTTTTAAAGAGGACTCCTCCCGGAATATGTCAATTTGACGGTGTGTCCGAACAGAGAAACCAAATTTTGTTGGATATGATATGGTTAATCATGAGTCGCTCTAAGCTACCATTTCCTTCAACGGATACGCATTAAACAGTGCAAAACTTATTTTGAATAAGGTTCCATGAAAAATCTGTTTGACAGATTTCATATTAGATATGAACATGAAAGAAATTGGGTTTTCTCATTCCTGTAGATTTGGGAATGTTGGACATATGTTTGGATGATACCAAACTAAAGCCCAAACATGATAAGTGCCTAAGTTGTAGGTTATCCTAGGGAAACCAAAGTATAATACTTATACAAATCACAAGAGAACAATTTAATTGTTGCTCGCCATGCGTTTTTCCTAAGAGGAATACCTATATGCAGTGGTAAGTGGGAGGAAAGTAAAAATCGATGAAAATCAGAGTAATACTATTCCAGGCACCGATTCCTTAATGAAACACAAATAGTTCATCATGGATGAAACTATACCAATAATCTTAGAATACACACGAACCGCGCAAGTCGGAGAGAGTCAGAAAACAACCTGGGAGGTATGGATTTCTGATCTCACCTCATAAAGATGTCGATTTTATTGAGGAATACGAACTGAATACATATGAGGAAGTGATACAAGGTATCGACTCCCCACAATGGCAAAGTGCCATGATGTTCGAAATGGATTCCATGTATATCAACTAAGTTTAGATACTAGTTGTTGTATCGAAAGGCATTGTGCCTATTGGAACTATATCAGTCTTCAAGGAAGACATACATGGAAGGCAACATACCAACGTACAAAGCTAGGCTTGTAGCGAAAAGATATCGTTATCCACATTGTGTCGAATACGACGAAACCTTTTAATAGTTGCCATGGTTAAATCCATTTGGATAATGCTTGCTAATGCTGCATGTTTCATTTATGAAATATGGAAGTTGAATGCCAAAACCGCTTTCCTTAACGGAAACCATTTTGGAGGATGTTTATAACATCCTGACGATTTTGTCGTACCAAAATGAGCAAACAAGGTTTGCAAGTTAATTCGATCCATTTATGGATTGAAACAAGTATTGGGTTCTTGGAACTATCATTTTGATGTAATCATAATAGTATATGATTTAATTCAAAAACGAAAATGATTCTTGTGTATATAAAAGGAGGTTAGTGGGAGCGCACTGACAATGAAAGTCCTAAGTAATGATGATATATCATTTATTGGAAATGATATTCGCATAATATAATCGGTGAAAGCTTGGCTTTCATGAAAAATTCTCCGTAGAATTCTTGGGAGAGACGACCTTTATCCTGGGAATAAAGATCTACTGTGATAGATTTAAAGTTGTTAATACTCTCCGAGTACTCGTACATTTAAATAAATATACGCGACCTAGTGTCTCATACGCTTTGAGCATATGAAGTCACAATCGGGCCAATCCAAGTGATAGTCACTGGATTGATGTTAAGAACATCGTTTAGTATCTTAGATGGACTAAGGATGCTTTCTTATACTATGGAGAAGGAGAACTTGAAGTGACTGGGTTCACTGTTGCAAGTTTCCTAACCGATAAAAACGACTATAAGTCGTAATAAAGGTACTATAAAGTTTGAATAACGGAACAGTGAACTGGAAATCATCCATGCAAGATACTGTTTCCGAATAAACAAGAAAAGCGGAATATTGCTGCAGCTGAGGCAGCAATAGAAGCCTTTTGGATCGATAATAATCCTAATCAAATTAGGAGTAGTTCTGTTAGCAGCTGAGCTAGGCTACAGCACAGGCTAAAGAATTAATGGTCTCATCAACGATCCAGATATATACTTCAAATATTCATCTGATTCGTTCGGATCATACATCGTGGTGATGTGATGATCGAATAAATCGCATCAGATGATAACACTGCAAATCCGCTGACGAAAGCCTTTCCTCAGCAGAAGTTTGAGTGAACCGTACATAGTTCAAGTGTAGCACACTTGAGTGATTGGCTATAGGCCAAGTGGGAGATTGTTGGACAATTATGACCCATAGCATCACTATTTGTACAGATCATGGTGTTGTTGTACAAATTAACTATGTGACAAAGGAAATTGCTCTTTTATCATTTGTAATTAGATTACCAAGATAAATAAATGATAAAAGGTCCTTATGATTAGTTCCGGATTGAGATGATATGAGACAGTATCAATCCACGAAGGTTTAATCATTAAAAATCCCTAGTCGTAGTATTATTGAGATTGGACATCGATAATGCGGAATAGACTAGTATTACACTTGTGCGCGTTGTGAGAGCATAACGTCATAGTTCTTATATATTTGGGTATAGGATACTCATGCAAGTGTAATAGAAGGTTGTGTTTACCAATGGTACGGAAACAGTTTCGCTCTGGATAGACCCCTCAGAATTCCATTGGTAGTGTGACTATGTGTCTATGGAAGTCCGAATCATGGTAGGTGTATTTGGTCTTAACCTGAGACTTGCACCGCTAATACTTGCGACAATCAATATACTTTGGTTTTGGTCGTCCAGGCCTTTAACAGGTTCTGTGTACGCCTCTTCTGGGTATATTGAGAATCGTAGTGTATTGGGTGTAATGTCGAGATGGAATTATCACTCCAGTCATAGTGGAGATGATGATCACGTAGGATACGGAACTGGTGCTCTTATGTACTGCAGTCATCGGGATAATATGACTAGGTCATGATTATCCGATTATAGAGACTAGTTACCAGAGATCCGATATGTGCTTCGTACGGGGCAGACACAATTCCAGCCTCAGGCCTTGCACGTGACATCTGATATAGATCAAAATACGCAATACTACGTATACTACGTCTGATATAGATCACATATTCCAGTAAGAATATTTCTGGAGAATTGGGAAGGCACGGTGCTTTGCTAGAAGCCAACCATGTCTTGTAAATCGGTAAAAACGTAGTACTAGGTACGTACGTGTTTGGATAGTCCGACGACTGGATTTACTGCCAACATATCCGGGTATCTCATGGGTCGCTTCCCGAAGATTCACCGATGACGTATGACTCGCGCTTTACTAATCTGGGATTAATTATAAGAGAGAGAAAATTAATCTGGGATTAATTACGGAGATATTTTATCGGGGATAAAATATTATTTAAAGAGAGAGAACGATTAATTTGGAATTAATCGATAAAATAATATATTCGATATATTATACGAAATTAAATTTCGACGCGGAATTAAAATTAGATTTTAATTCGGGCGAACGAGTTAATTTAGAATTAATTCGTTTGCGATATGAATAGTAATTTTGCTAGGCATAATTATTTAATTAAATTTGATTTAATTACGTCGCAACGGAAAATTCGTTAATTCGGAATTTGCGAAATCGAGCCCATAAGTGTTTGCGGGCCCACTCGCATTTCGAATTCAAGTGCGGCCCACAAGTCACATCAAGCGTCACATCACTCGTCATTCAAGTGATGGATGTTTTGTCACTTTGAGTGATTCACAACCAGTCACTATTAATTGATTGATGGAGGTGGTTGAAGACTTTAAAAGTCTTGTACCTTTTTTTGAAAAATGGTAATTGTTTTGGTATTTGAATTTTGGAAATTAAAATAACCAAATACATAACACTTTCTCTCTCTCTCTCTTTGCAACTCACGGTTTTCGGGAACAATTTTACCTCATCTCCCTCTCTCGGCTTTGAAGCCATTTTCTTCTCCATTTCTTGGCAAGGCCGAGAATTACAAGAAGTGAAAAGGAAGATTTGTGGCAAATCTTTCCATTGCTAGCACATAAAGGGTCATCCAATGTGATAGGGAAACCAACTTGTGAGCATGGAATCACCATTAGCAAAGCTTGGAACTTGGAGCATCAATGGAGGACATGACCGAAAATTGAGGAGCACAAATTTGGGTCATTGCCGAGAGCTTGTAGGAGGAGCGAAAAGTTTTGTGTTCGTCGCATCGCAAAGCTGTTCAATGTAAGTACGATTCCGCCATATTTCATTGTTGTATTCGCACATAATTTCTTGCTTGAAATTGATCTTGGGACTAATCTAGAAACCCAACAGTTATGTGGTTCGTCTTGTCAATACGGTTTATAAATATTTCTCCGTGACTACATCTGAAACCGTGCCTCTGCTGTGAGGGTGTAGCCGATAGAGATTTATTTATACCGGATGTATATTAGATAATAGATAAATTCAAGCTAAAGCATAATCCTGAACGTGCCCTAGCTGTCAGGGTTACGCAAGTAACTTGAGTTTTGTTGGAAACGCTTTCCCTCATGCAGCGGAAGCGGTTAGGCCCACGGATCGAACTTGAAAAATTTTTCTGCTTTGCCCTTCCTTTGACCGAATGGTACCATTGGGTATACTGAAATTTTGCTTCTGTTTTACACAAGATTTCAGCCCCGGAATGCTCCCGAACAACCCCTTGAACTGCAGTGAAATAGCAGACTGTTTTGCACCCGTTACACGCGTGAACTGCACCCAAACCAGTCCACAATTTGCGTGAATTGCTGTATGTATTTAGGTTGATTTTTCACTTAAAAATAAATCCTAACTCAGCCCTAAAATTACCCCAAAGTGTTTCCCAAAAACCGAATTAAAACCAAACAAAAACCGAGCCCCAAAATTGGTGATGTGAGTGCGGCAGTGGGGAACTTACTGCTTCACTGCCGTGAGTTACTAGAGAGGGGAAGAAGAGATTTCCAATGCCACAAGATCTTCCGAGCTATGTCTCGTTACTTACGGAGGGTAGTGTGGGCTACACTTACAAATTAATCCCTAAACGTTTTAGAGATTAAATCACACACCGAAATAATTTTCTGGTTCTTCAATTAACTTTCTCAACTCTTGAGAGCATGAAGAAGAGAATGAGGCTAGGGTTTTCTAATTTGTGTATTTCTCAAAAGAAAAATTATATTTTTCTTTTTATACTTAGGGTAATTTGTTTCATAAAACAAATCAACCACAAGTCTCCCAATCCTCTCATAATTTCGGCCAAGGCAAGGAATTTTTGTTTGATTTTGTTTCCCAAACAAACAAATCATATTCCTTATCCAATGAGGAATTCGGCCATGGTGATGTATTTTGATTTGATTTTTTTCCCAAAAAAACAAATCATATTCCTTATCTAATAAGGAATTCGACCATGGTGATGATTTTTGTTTCCAAAATAAATCTTAGCCTTATTAAATTATATCATATATAATTCAATGTTCTATTTTTAATAATTATCATATAATTATTAATACCTTACATTAACTTTTAATGCATAGTCTCAAGTGTGATGTAATTAATATTATTAATCATATTAATAATATTTATTCTTTGTGAGCATATAATTAGACTATCCAATTATATTAACTCCGCTAAAGTATATCGAGCTAGCACGTTGACCAAATGGACCTACGGTTCTGAGCTCCAATAATCTCGAAATATTAATTAAGCTCTTAATTAAATATTCCGAATTATTAACTGCGGGTTATTCCACTAAAAATCCGAAGTTGCACTCTCGTTGCCGTAGATGAAATATTAAGCCGAACCAAGTCAATGTCCACTGATATAGTCATTGCATACGAATTGATCCTTCACGAGTATCTCGTAATTAGAGCCGGGTCAAAATATCCGTTATACCCCTCTAATTATTTTTACCTTAAGTACCATTGATTCTCTAATTAACGATTTATTCATAACTATTATGAATATTAATCTTCTATTCGTAATAGAAAGACTTGAGCGCTCAAATCGTTCAAGTACCGAATCAACCCTTAAGAAAGATACTCATCTACTTCTCGCAAGAAGGAGTGAACTCTATGTCTATGTAAAACGTTCCAAGCTACAAAACAAACTGTGCCCCCAAAGTACGTAGCTATTGGTTGGGATTGCTACACCAACCTCACCTTTGTAAATCAAAGGACACAGCCTGCCATGCAGGAGTTCGTAGTACACTCAGGATTAAGATTATTAACTTCAGACTCAAATTCTCTGGTGTATGACACTCATACACTAAGTCTGAAGGTACATAAGTAATCTACGGTATTTACGAAGATATATAATATGCGAAAGATAAACAAACAATTTGATAAATGAATAATGCTTCGTTTTATTTCAAAACATATGATACCGTTTACATCACATGTAGCTCTAGGGCATACATCCCAACTATCTCCCACTTGCACTAGAGAAAATGGGACATGTCACGTAATCCTAGACCATCTAGGTGACCTTCAAAAATTTTAGCCAGCAAGGTCTTTGTAAACAGATCAGCAAGGTTCTCTGCGGATGCAATCTTTGTGATGACAACGTCTCCTCTCTGCACTACCTCCCTGATGAGATGATATTTCCTCTCTATATGTTTTCCCCTCTTGTGGCTTCTTGGTTCTTTGGAGTTTTCCACCGCTCCACTATTATCGCAATAGAGGGTGAGTGGTCTATCCATATCTGGAACAACTTCCAGATCTCCCAAGAATTTACGGAGCCAGACTGCTTCCTTAGCTGCTTCACAAGCCGCTACATATTCAGCCTCCATGGTGGAGTCGGCAATGCAAGATTGCTTTATGCTCCGCCACACAATAGCCCCACCACCTAGGGTGAACACTGATCCAGATGTGGATTTCCTGGAATCAACATCCGTCTGAAAATCAGAGTCTGTGTATCCTCTTAGGATCATATCCTCACTGGAATATACTAGCATATAATCTATCGTTCTCTTAAGATACTTGAGAATGTGTTTCACAGCCACCCAGTGATCCAATCCCGGGTTTGACTGAAACCTACTGACTACTCCCGCTGCAAAGCAGATGTCCAGTCTCGTGCATAACATGGCATACATGAGACTACCGACTACTGAGGCGTATGGGATATGTCTCATTTCCTCAACACTTTGAGGTGTCTTAGGGGACTGTTCCTTTGACAAATGAATTTCATGCCGATAAGGCAGATTGCCTTTCTTGGAATTCTGCATCCCAAATCGCACAAGGATCTTGTCGATGTAGGATGCCTGAGACATAGCTAACATCGTTTCTTGTGATCCTGAAGTATCTGGATCCCAAGAACATAACTGGCCTCTCCCAAATCTTTCATTTGGAATTGCTCAGCTAGCCAGGTTTTTACGTCTGATAATATCCTTACATCATTCCCAATGAGTAAAATATCATCAACGTATAAGATAAGAAAAACCACCTTCCCGTCAATGACGCGCTTGTATACACAAGGCTCATCAACATTCTACTCAAAATTATAAGACTTGATCGTTATGTCAAATCTTATATTCCAAGATCGAGATGCCTGCTTGAGTCCATAAATGGACCTTTGCAGTTTGCAAACTTTTTGCTCTTGACCTTGGGCGATAAACCCTTCTGGTTGTATCATATAGATACTTTCATCAAGATTGCCATTCAAGAATGCAGTCTTGACATCCATTTGCCAAATTTCATAGTCATAATATGCGGCAATGGATAGAAGAGTGCAGATGGATTTAAGCATATCCATAGGTGAGAAAGTTTCCTCATAGTCAACTCCCTCTTTCTGGGTATAACCCTTGGCCACTAGTCTAGCCTTGAAGGTCTGTACCTTCCCATCTGATCCCCTCTTCCTCTTGTAGATCCACATGCAACCTATGGGTTTCACCCCCATCAGGTTGGTCTACAAGTTCCCAGACCGAGTTGGAGTACATGGACTCCATCTCTAGGTTCATGGCTTTGAGCCATTCCTCTTTGTCAGAATCATCCATTGCACTACTATAGGTCAATGGATCATCTATACCATCGCTGGAGGCGACAACTTGTGCCTCTCCAACCCCTAGGTAGCGATCAGGTTGTCACACAACCCTCCCACTGCGTCTAGGTGGTAGATCATTCTGACTGGGTAGCATCTGACTATCAGATGTCGAAGGTGCTATGTATTTGTCAACTTTCGTTGACGATGGCGTGCTGGTCGAACCAGTAAGTAACTCCTCGAGAATATTTTACTACGAGGCTTGAACTCCCTCATGTAGTCCTCCTCTAGAAACGTAGCATTTGTCGATATAAATACTTTGTTATCATCGGGACTGTAGAATAATCCACCCCTAGTCTCATTCGGGTAGCCTACAAATAGGCACACCTGAGAACGTGGTTCCAACTTTGTAGTCTTATTCTTCAGCACATGTGCTGGACACACCCATATGCGGAAATGTCATAAACTAGTTTTACGACCATTCCACAAATCTAAGGGAGTCTTAGGAACAGAATTAGATGGAACTACATTAAGGATATACATTGCGGTTTGCAGTGCATATCCCCAGAATGAACTAGGTAGTGAGCTATAACTAAACATAGATCTCATTATGTCTAGTAGGGTTCGATTTCTCCTTTCTGCAACACCATTTTGTTGTGGTGTTCCAGGTGCTGTGAGCTGGGATATTATCCCATGCTTAACTAAGAATTCCTCGAAATCTCTATCAAGGTATTCCCCTCCACGATCTGATCGTAGAGTTTTGATTGTCTTACCTAATTGGTTCTCAACCTTAGCACGATACTCCTTGAACTTTTCAAAGGTATCTGATTTGTAATGCATTAGGTAGACATACCCATATCTTGAATAATCGCCAATGAATGTGACGAAGTATTCATAACCACCTCAGGCTTTTACATTCATCGGTCCGCAAACGTCCGAATGTATTAGTTCTAGTGATTGATTGGCTCTTATACCTTTTCCAGTGAAAGGTCTCTTGGTCATTTTTCCTTCTAAACAGGATTCACAAACTGGTAAAGTCCCGAGCTTTAACTGGTTTAAGGCTCTGTTCTTTATCAATCTATTTATCCGGTCAAGGTTGATGTGACCAAGTCTAAGATGCCATAGATATGTGTCATCGTGAGAAATCTTTGGCCGTTTTGTTTTAGGTTTTTCAACCTTAAATATTTCAGTGTTGAGCAGTGACCTATGTGTTAACGGTCTTAACACATACAAGTTATTTTCTGAGTTTCTTATGCATATAGTTAATCCATTTCTACCAATAATAACCAAATTGCTATTAAAAGAAACTGAATAACCATCATCCAAGTCTAGAAATAGAAATCAGATTCTTGCGAAAACCAGGAATGAATAACACATTGTTCAAATTTAAATAACTATTATTAATAAATTTAAACTGGAAACTCCCACTGCTCTTGCTGAAACGGCATCCCCTGTCCCGACCCTCATGGTGTAATCACCTTCAGCAAGGTCCCTCCATGAATCAAGTAGCTGTAAAAAAGAACAAATATGGTTAGTGGCCCCAGAATCAATAATCCAAGCGGATTTATCATCCTCCACTAATAGAGATTCAATAACGAGTAAATCATATTTACCTGTTTCCTTTTTCTCCTTTAGCTCAGCAAGGTATTTAGGACAGTTCCTTTTCCAATGCCCATTCTTGTCGCAGTGAAATTATTTTCCTTTGGGCTTGGCATCCTTGGAGCCTTTCTTGTTCTTCTTTTTCATGGGCTTACCCTTAGCCTTTCCAGCACTTTTCTTCTTCTTCTTTGCAGATTTAGAAGATTCAAAAACATTTGCCTCTGCATTAGACTTACGAGGATCCACAAGCATGGACTCGTAATGGGTGAGCTCATTAAGCAGTTGGGTCAAAGTAAAAGACAACTTGTTCATAACATAGTTGCTTTTAAACTGTAGGAAAATCTTCGGAAGAGTTTCCATAATCATGGTCACCTGGCTAGGCTCGTCAATACGAGCTCCATGGGTTTCAGCAGTGTTGAGATAAGTCATCATCCTTAAGACGTGCTCTCGGACTGATGTCCCATCTTTCATCCTAACAGTCATCACTGAGACCATGGCCTCATGCCGTTGACGCTCCGAAGGCTGCCCAAACATACCCTGCAATGACTCCATCATCTGAGATGCTAGAGCCATAGGTTCATGCTTTGCAGCAAGAACCTCAGACATCCCTGCTAGTAAGTAGCAGCGGGATTTCTCATTTACTGCGACCCATTTTTGGTAGGTATCGCGCACAGCTTGGCCAGCATTTCTGGCAGGCTCGGGAGGACGTTCCTCCGTCAGGACAAACTTCAGGTCTTCACAGACCAGGATAGCGTTCATGTTACTTTTCCACTTAACATAGTTTTCTCCAGTCAATTTATCGTTTGAGAGTATGGAAATAATTAGAGAAACTATGGCTGAAAATAAAATAACATGCATTCAACATCCATTC
Source organism: Zanthoxylum bungeanum (assembly GCA_019454045.1). Taxonomy (NCBI): domain Eukaryota; kingdom Viridiplantae; phylum Streptophyta; class Magnoliopsida; order Sapindales; family Rutaceae; genus Zanthoxylum; species Zanthoxylum bungeanum. Next base: position 25,474 of record SKCR01043215.1, read on the forward strand.
ATCGCATATTAAAATCATCAAAGAATTTTGGCATAAAATTAAACATGATGCAAGAACCATGAATAATGAATTAGAAACCTAAGAGAATTGCTACGCCACGGAAACCTATCATCCCACAAGTAAGTGCCGCCGTAGGGTAGGTCAAGTACTCGCATGATAGATCGAGACAATCTCAGTCAATTTAACATATGCGAGAATAACTCTTACTCCTATGTTAAACAACTACTATTTTGTTTGATCAAGGAATTTCATTAACAGTTAATTATTCCTTTGTGAGTGTAACCCGCCGTTTCGGGATTCTTTGACTTAACGAGTGAAGTGCCGCCGTAGGGTAGGTCAGTTCACAAGATACATATAGAATCCCTATCCTATCGGAACCCAAACCTGATATTGACCTAAAATGGACACCATCCGTAGGGGGACGAAAACAAAGCCGTCTCGAGGCGCCTTTTGAATCTCACGTTTTTGGACTAACAACGGAGATCGTGGGATGTACTGTCGTATATCCCTCTCCCACTCACTATTTTAAATATTAAGGTTTCTATCTAAAATATCTAATATTTTATTTTAACTAGTGTGGATAAACTTATGGCGGCTAAATCATAATTGTTATTTACACTAGTTTGTCATAAGTGAGCTAAATCAATTTTAACTATTAAAATTGTGTCACTAATATTAGTCTCTACTAATATGTATACTCTATTAAACTAATTTAATTAGAGTGGTATAAGTGAGTTACAATATTTTAACTCTTAAAATACTAGGCACTTAAAGGGTCTAAAATCATGGAATTCTAAACGGTCAAAATTCAATTAAATATTTTAATAAATTTTAGTGCGTTATAAAATCCAATGGTACGTGGAATTGTATCCCGAGTGCAGACCATATTTCCGTCCATTCGAAATCAGCTATGAAATTTATATCTGGGTTTCCATCCTATATACCTATAGAATTTATTATGCACCAATTAAGCCCAATATATTAGAATTCAAGTTTTAGACTATAAATCCAATTAATCTAATTAATGATTTCAATGCATATCATTTTTTAACTTAAACATTTTAAATTACATAAAATCATAATTGTATGTTTTAATGATAATGCATCTATGACATGTTATGGCAAGTAAAATGCATGAGTGGGCACCCTAAGGCTTGCGCGTCGCGACGCGTGAAATGACCATTTTGCCATTTTCGTCCAATTTTCAATGTTTTAGCCCAAATTACCTCCAGAGTGTCCTGAAACTTTATTTATCTACCAAATAACACAAAACACATCAAAATATTCACAAAACTCAAGAAACTATACAAAATATTAGGTTAAATGAGTGGGAAATAGTGATATAATTACCACTAATCACACCCCCAAACCTAACATTTTGCTAGTCCTCAAGCAAAACATAGAATAAAATATCATAAACATCTTTAAAATAAAATTTAACTAAGCCACTTTCGTAAGGATCACGGTTGCATTTAGCATATACAACAAGTCTTTAAACCTCTAGGTTTCCCTAGTGGACGAGTTGTAGTCTCGTGAGGGTTTACAGCAATGATACCCACAAATATTTTTTAAAAAAGTAAAAAGAAAGTAAAACTAATGCACACAAAAGAAAAAAGACAAAATAATAGATATATAAACAACGTCCTCAAAGAATGTCTAGCATCAAAGTTATAGGAACTTTCAAAACGCATATACCAACTAAAATCCTTTCTTTTGAACAACATATCTAAATCTAGTCATCTTGTCAATTCATTTTTATCTAACTGCTTACAAGACTATTTTCTTAAGTGCTCACGAGTCTGACCTAGATATGAAATTCAAATTAGGGATAAAAGTGAAATTAGTATTTATTTTTTCCTAAAACTTTTTCACTAAACAAACAATCAAATCATCGGACCCTTTTCACACAAAATGCAGAAGATAAAAATGCTGAAATAAAACACACGACATGTAGAAAAGAAAAATTTTAACGGAATTTTGAAAAAAATTAAAAATAAACAACCCATACCCCCAAACCTAAATCTAGCATTGTCCCCAATGCGTTACAAAACAAAAATAAAGAAGGGAACAATAGTACCTGAGTTTTTTTTAACCATCAGTCTCCTCCTCGTCACTGTCGATATTTGGATGTGGTGGAAACTGGTCATCTTGTATCCCCACTTGTCGTGCTATTTGTTCTAGCAGCTGAACCATGTATCCCTGCTGAGATTCCAATCTAGTGACCATTTGATTTAAGGAGCGAGGTTGAGATGATCTGTGGGGTTGTTGTAGCGGTTGTTGTGGTGTTGGTGCAGAAGCTGGTATGGAAGCTGATGGTCCTGCAGGAGCCTGTCTCTTTGTATGGAATTGTTGAATAATTTTGGCAGTTATTGATGTCATAGGTTGCGTCAAGTCCTCTCTTGGTTCTACAGGAACCCTGGCCTGCGTGTAGAGTGATGAAATCAAATAACAATAAAACAGGCCAGCCTGTGTCGATCTTGCAACCCAAGTGATGTTGGTCGAAATCAGATGACCAACATCAATTGTATAACCTTCCAGAATGCAATACAATAATATCATTCGTTCCTTCGTGACATATGTGATGTGAGATCCTGGTAGCAAAGTTCTAGTCACGAAGTGGAACCACACCTTTGTTTCAGGCTTCAGCAATTTAGAACTCATCTTCATATATTCTCCACTGCTACTCATGACCCAAGCAGTATTTGGAACGCATAAAGTCTCAGTGAGATGAGTGATATCAATATTTTTCAACACCGCAGAATATTCATCTTCCTCCAGGTCAGGTATTTCATAAAATCTGTTAATAGTTTAGGAATCAAATGATACCTGCTGACCTCTCACCATTGCCACATACGCACGATGCTCATAAGCATTAGTGTAAAACTCCCGTACAATAACTGCATAGGCTGGGTGAGGCTGCTGACAAAGCTTTCGCCAGTGCCGATCTGTGATAATTCTGTCAATATCAGGAAATAAATCGGGGTCTATGTCAAATCCCATCTCCATAATATGGTGTTTCCGGTTTATTCCCTCTTCGTATCTCTTCTCCGCAGCATATATGAATTTAAAATCATCAAAAGTGGGTGCGGCAGAAGTCGATGCCCTGGATCTTTTCAGCGGCATTTTTACAGAATTTTTGATAGAGTCTCCCCTAAAATCTCAAGTTTTTCCAAAATACACCCTAAAACTATCGTCCAACTTCGCCCCCAAATCTACAAAATTCACAAATCCAACACTTCCAAAGTCCAACCAATTTCAATAATATTCACCACACAAATTACCAAATTAATTTCTTCCAATTATACTGTTAATAATTTTGAAAATCCGGACCTGTTTTTCCTCGGCTTCGGCTTGGTAGTGGGCTCGGTTAGGCTCGGTTTTGTTCGGTTTTGGTTGGATCTTGGCAGTGGTGGCTCGGCAGTGGGTGAAATCGGTGGTAGTGGCTTGGTCGATCTCGGTTTCTGTCACAGCAGTGGTGGATTTCGGCTAAGATGGTTCGCGGCTTGGTGGAATCGATAGTGGTAGCTATCGGTTTCTGGTTTCGGTTGTGTTGGTGGTTCGGTTTCAACGATGTTGGTTTGACTGAGATGGGTCTCGGTTTCTGGTTTCGGTTGGGACTCAGTACGGCTCGGCTTGGTCACGGTGGTGAAGGTCTCGGCAAAGGCTCGGTGGCTGTTGGTGTTGGCTAGTGAGTCGTGGTTTCTGGGCAAATCAGTGGTAGATCTCGGCTTCGGCAAGGGTGGCTCACGGCAGATCTTGGTGCTTGGTGGTGATGCTCGGCAATAGCTAGTCGGTCTCAGCGATGTTGGTGCGGCTGGTGGGTCGTGGTTGGCTTGGCAGTGGCGCGGCTGGATCAGCAAGGCTCGGTCACGGTGGTGTTTGGCTCGGTGGCTGTTGAGAGAAAATAGTGAAATGAGTATGAGGGAAATGAGATCTGTCTCGGCGGCTGCTGGATTTAGACCTGTAATCGAGTCAGCGTCGCGACGCTGAAATTTGCCTTGCGTCGCGACACTCGGTTTTTTTTTTTTGGCAAAACCAAGTCTTTCGACGGATAGATCCACTGGGACGCGTCTCAAGAGCTGACTCCTTACTCGGCCGTCTCTACTGGATTGACTTTATAACCTTGTGATTTTGTCAAATTTATTTTGTGAAAATCCCGCTTGCACTGGCTTGTTTTGTCCTGAAAAATTCCGTTTTTAATTTTTCCTGCAAAAATAACACAACATTAAAAATAATTCTACAACATGTATACACAAAATAAAATAAATAATTAAAATTATTGCATGGGTTGCCTCCCTGCTAGAGCTAAATTTTTCGTGTTCAGCCAGACGTGATTGAAATCCATCTGTTAAAGAGGTTTCAATGTCGTTTTGGATGTCCGATTAAAGATAATCCCGTGTACGTTGCTTTTGAAGGGTCTCTTCCAACAGTAAAGTGGCAAAAAGAGTTTTGTCATATTTCGTGCTTGTGCCACCTTTTTTTATCTTTGTTGCTCCAGTGGTTCCTGAAAAGAAAGAATTAAAATCATGAGGTCTCGTATGGTGCTTGACTTTGAATGAAAGTTCCATTCTGTCAAGCTTCTGGGTGATAGCTCTAAATTGTACTCCCCAAAACAGTGATGTTTATTCTGAATGCTCTGGATCTTTAATAAGTTCAGACATTTGCTCTTCCAGTTGCTCTCCTTCTTGCTCCGCCTTTTCTTCACAGATGAATTTTAAAATTTCCGTATTCAACTCTTCATCCGTCATCTGTGAAATGCATGCTCTATAAGTATCTGCCTGAGGATGTAAAGATGTTTCTGACATTAGGTATTCATCCTCTGATACGACTGGAATAGATGGTTCAGGTAGATCTTCATCAAACATCATGGTAAAGCATGCTCCAAGATCTTCATTTTGATGATTGAAAGTTTGATCCTCCGTTGATGGTGCAGTTGGTACAAATAGATCAGCTTCATCCTCGTCAGAATCTGAATAATAAAAGTCAAATAGAGACTTCGCTGGTTTGGGCTCCTGAACTGATACCTCTGGTTGTTGATATTGCTCAGCCTCCTCCTTTGTTGAAGTGTCATTGTGAAATGATTGGTACTTGAAGGCTTCATCAGTGTCATCTGAAACTGGTTCTTGAGGTATGTAGTTCTGGTTTTATGTGAATTGTCTCATTTGATCTGTCATCCTCTGAATAGATGTTGATTGTCTCTGAATACTTTCGATTTGATTCTGATATGTTTCAAGCATTGTATCCAACTTTTCGTCTTGTTTCTTGAATAAATCTTTGAGCATGTCAACCAATTGTTCTTCCTTTGATGGTTCTGGTTCTTGATGAAGATCATTGTAGGTGGGTGGTGGATAAGATGGAAAATGTGGTTCTGTGAAATGTGATGGCTCGTCATACCATGAAGGATCTTGATAGCTCTGCCACTCTTGATGTTAGTTGTATTCGCAATAATCTCTAGGGTGGTTACCATTACATATGTCACATCTCCCCCATTGCGTCTTGTTGAGCAAATGTTGTATTGCTTGGTTCTGGCATCCAGTGATAGTTGTTGGGCTGGACAACCGAACCGAACCGGCCGGTTTCCGGTTCCACAAGTGTGGAACCGGAACCTAAAACCGAACCGGAACCGAACCGTTCGGTTCCGGTTCGGTTCGGTTCCGTTTATTTTTTTTTTAATTAATTAAAATAAAAAAATGAGATTAAATTTATAAATAAAAAAAATTTATTACATTGAAGAGCTTGAGCTTAAATTTTTAAAAATTTAAGTTGCCTACGTATCCTCCAAGGGTGAGAGGAATCAAAGCTCACATAGTTCCATTACAAGTTTTAGTCTTTTAGACATATCCCCTTTGTAAATTATAATTTTACAATTATCAATCATCATTATCAGTTGATCCTTCGGCTCCGGTTCCGCTTGCACTTGTTGCAGAAGCATTATCGAACAAATCTTCACAATCATCGGGGGCATCTTCTTGTTGTCTCAGATCAGCTCGAGTCCAATCATCCACACAAGCTGTTGCTTCTAGAGTGCTTGGATGTAATGAAGATCGCATAGCTTCCAATATATTACCTCCCAAGCTGAAGGCTTGCTCAACCGCAACGGTGGAAATAGGTGCTGCCAAGATCTCTTTAGCAATAATAGATAAAACATGATATATATTTTGATGCCGGTTCCACCATTCAAGGATTTTAAAATTTTTACTGCATAAACTTTCATTAGAAAACTCAAAATTTGTAGATAAATAATTATCTAATTCAGGATTATTAGTTGTCGTATCCCTAGATTTTTTATTTCGTTGCAATAACCAACGATCCCCTGCGCTAAGTCTTGTTTGAATTACCGGTTCGCTACTACTAGATTGACCTAATGTTCCTAAGTTATATCTTACAATATAATCATTAAATAAAATAATTAAATCACTTCTTAATTTCGTCATTATGCTCGTAATATCAATGTCATCTAATATTCCTAAATAACCATAGTAAGCTTGTAAACCACCATTCAAACCTTCTAATTTAAATCTAGGATCAAAAACAGCAGCAATAAGATAAAGTAAATGAATTTCTCTAAAATAATGCAACCATTTTACCTTCATAACAGTAATGGCTTCGAGCAAAACAAGATCATTAGGGTCGTCACTGTCAACATGCTCATCGAGAGTGCCAACAATATTCAAACTCTCAAGAAGAAATAAATGTGCTGTAGGATAATAAACACCACTAAAAACTAAAGTAGCATCATTAAAAACTCTTAAAATATCTAAAATTTTTTCACAAATATCCCATTGACTAGGATAAAGTGTGATATTTTGAACATGTTGAGAAAAAAAAACTACATAATGCATCTTTGTATTGAAATGCTTGACATAAAAGAAAATAAGTAGAATTCAAACGTGTTGGAACATCTCTAGAAAATTTAATCGGTTTAATACCATTTATTTTACAAAACTTGGTCCATTCTCTCCTAACTTGAGAATATGACCAAATACAGTTAAGTGCCATTTTATTGGATCAAGGAAAGGAGATAATAATTTTAGACCGTCTTGCACACATAAGTTTAGGACATGACATGTACAACGAATATGAAAAAATCGACCCCCTAAATTTGGTTCACATAAGGATTTTAAATCATTAATGGATGTAGTATTTGCAGATGCATTATCAAATCCAATTGTTAAAATTTTTTCTACTAAACCATATTCATAAAAAATTACCTTCATCATTCTATAAATATTTTGTGCAGTATGTGGGTCATCAAAAACTCTAAATGCAATAAGTCTTTTTTGCATGGTAAATGATGCATCAATCCAATGACAAGTCACACCCATGTATGAGTGTGTTTGCCAATGGTCACTCCAAATATCAGAACATATAGAAATACGACCTTTCATCTCTTTAAATATTTCATTTAAAATAATTTTACCATCTTTATATAATTTGAAAATATGACGTTTTATTGTGTTTCGAGACATTCTACATGCAGCAGGGTTTAAAGCATTATGCACGTAATTAGTAAAATGAAGTTTTTCACTAAAGCTTAAAGAAAGATGTGTCATACAAGTTAATTTCGCAAATTCTTCTCTATTTTTTGCATCAGAATATTTAAATAAATCAACACTACTCGTACCTCTACTAGATGATGCATACCTGGCCATTTGAGTCTGCGTCGTATCAATGCCAAATTCAACCGGATGATGTTTTTCCATGTGCTTGATCATATTGCCGTATCCACCTGAAAATTTATAGATAACCCCACAATAGTTGCAAATTGATCGTTGTGAACCATCTTCTAGGCGTTCCAAAGTAAAATGAATTTTGAAAATATCCGAGGACCGAGCCTTAACTTCTCTTCTCCGTGATTGTGCACTGACACTAGGGCCGCTCTCTTGGGTTGGCATATTTGACATAATATTCTCAGATGAGCTTGCCATTTTTCGTTTGAGAAATTAGGAAGAAAAATAAGAAAATTGAATAATTGCGATGCGAATGATAACAAATTAACAACTAAATGAATTGAGATTGACTCAATCTGATTGAGAATAAAAATAAGATTATAATAAGAGAATTGTATTGAAGTAAGATTGAGAATAAGAGATTTATAGAAAATGAGAGAGTTGAGAATTTGGTGTGATGAAATTATGAAAAATGAATCATATTTATAGAATTTTAGAATTTTTTTGATACCAAAAATGCCCCTAAATATAACCGTTTTATTACCGTTATTAGGGGTACATTAGTAATTTTTATTTTATATAATAAAAATATTTTTTTTTTATTTTTTTTATTTTTTTTTTGGCAGGGAGCCAAACGGCTCCCTGCATCCCCCAACGGCACTAGCCGTTGGGGGAATTAGGCCCCCAACGGCTAGTAGCCGTTGGGGGCCGTAGGGTTCGGTTCCAACCGGAACCGTTCGGTTCCAACAGGAACCCGACGGTTCCAACCGGAACCGTTCGGTTCCGGTTGGAACCGTCCGAACCGGTGGAACCGTACGGTTCCACCGGTTCGAGTTGGGGTGGAACCCCAACCGAACCGGTCCTATTCCGATTCAGTTCCGGAACCGGAACCGGAACCGGTTGGAACCGGAACCTTCCAGTTCCAACCGGTTCGGTTCCGGTTCCGAACTGGAACCGTGGCCGGGTCTAACAACAGGCCTCAGAAAACCAAACTGTTGCTCCCAGATTTGGGGTGTATCTTCTAGTAAAGCTCGTGATCTCTCAATCTCCCAATAATGTTCCATTTTTCAATCACCTGAAAACAAAAGAAAGAAACAAAAATTATAGATAAAAATAAAGAAAATTATATACAAGTAAATTAGATAGCTTCAGAATTAATAACTCAAGAAAAATAAGTCACCGACAACAGCGCCAAAAACTTGACTGGCATAAACACACACGTATAACGCAAGCGCACGTATCGTTCAAGTAGTATAATAATATCGATCCCACGATGACTTAATTCCTACTGTTGTTATTAATTATTGATACTATTTATTTACATGTATCTAATTATAGGGAGAAGAGAATGATTGTTTGATTGCATTTGGTTGGTTGAATGTGAATTTTCTAATTAAAATAAAAACAGACTCAGAAGAAAATACTAAGGAAAATAAATGAAAAGACTCAAAGATCTAGGTCATGACTCCACACAATATTATTATAAAGATGAATTGAATCTCTTATCTATGTGTAATAAATCAGTTTGCTAACCTGGAACACGAAAATATGCAAAAGCCTATGTCGATGGTCAGATGCAAATACCCAGTATAACCCAATTGAACCATATGTCTATGTCAACCAAATTACCTGGATTCATTAAGATTAAGTTCCAATTATGGCTACCCCCGCCCGACAGGTATATGTCTATCCTGTAAGGAAATCTATTAAAGGGTTAGCTATCCTCAAGGAAGATCGTGGGCTATTGAATCTAAGGCTGAAACTTAAAATCCCTATGTCTAGTTCATTTTAAGTTTACCACATCAATCTTATTGGTGATCAGACAACAAGAAGCATTAAGCTTAAGACTCAATAAACAAACTAAAGAATTACCCAATAAATAATTAAATCAATTATTAAGCCTAGTAATATTGTGTTTCATCATCTGGGGTTAGAGGATCCACATTTAATATTTCTTATCTAGGAATCTCACTTATTATAAAATATAAATTATTTTCTGTTCTGCTTTCTCATGAATTAATAATATTAAACATTTAAAACCAGTCATATAGGCGGTAATCCATTTAGTCCAATTACACCAGCTATATAGGCGGTAATTATCTGTCACATAAAGACCAGCCATATAGGCGGTAAAGTAATTTATATTTAGACCGACCATATAGGCGGTAAAGTAATTTATATTTAGACCGACCATATAGGCGGTAATAAAGTCTGCCATTAATTAATCCGGTTAAATTATAATTAAGTGAGATTTACCTAGATAATTATATTAAATGTTTCACATTTTACCCCAGTGGTAAATTAACTATAAAACATAAAGTAAAAAAGTAAATAAAATTTTATTACAAAAAGTAAAAGTGCATAATTAAAAATACTAAAAGTAAAAATGTTAAATTAAAATTACAAAAACTAAATCACACAAGATGGTATCCTTAGAGTCGTTACAAAACTCAAGGAAGACATGATTTGAATTCTGAAATCGAGGTGAATTTATAGGCGCGGATGGGGGGTCAGCGTCGCGACGCAAAGCCAGCGTCGCGATGCCGATGATTGTCGATGTGGCATGCTCTGGTTCATCGGCTCAGATTCTGGATAAGGTGATAAGGTGACACGTGGCAAGGTGGTTGGGATCTCAATTATTGTGACACGTGGCGGCTTCTGATTGGTCGGATCAGATTCTTGTCCGCCACGTGTCGATTTCGGATAAGTGAGCCAATAATTGATGCTGACGTGGCGACACGTGGCAAAGTGACTGTAGGCACCATAGAATTACGACACGTGGCACGCTGTGATTGGTTGATGATGACGTGGCATTTTGACTGGGTCAACCGGTGATGTGGATGATGACGTGGCTGATAGGTGGAGTGACACGTGGCGACATGTGGCGATGGCGACTGTCGGCATCGTAGGATGATGACACGTGGCACGACGCACGTTAGCAGATCGGCTGTGATGGTGACACTGTGGGCACATGAGACATCTTCGCGGGTTGAGTGGCATTTGTGATTCTTCGACTTGAGATGCCACTTTGGGCACATGAGACATCTTCTAAACTTAGATGGCAGTCACGTCACCGATATATTAAGATCAGACCTCTACCTGTTCGTTGGGTGTAGATAGATCCTCAGGGTGTCCTGTGTGTATCGAGATAGGATCCGTCAGTTCTCTGTATAGAGCATAGGTAGTCCATATATGATTAGAAATCAGATAAAAACTATGGGCCCGTGGTACATTATAAAAGTCAGTTCTAAATGTTCTTTTTGAGATTACTAATAGAGACGTCGACGGGATAATCCCTATAGAGATTTGACGTTTATATCTATATCTTTGGGATATATCCGGATACCTGTGACGGAGGAATTATACATTTTCCATGACCTCGACCTGTATGATTCAGTGAGATTGTCTGTGGTCGCCATAATTTACGGGTGGGTAAATTATTGACACGAAATTGGATTTTGTGACGGATATGTCTTAATCTAGAGAGTCTCACTAATGAAATATACTCGTAGAGCACTAGGGCAACATTTATAAATAATATTGATTATTTTTAAGTCGTTTAAAGGTTAAACGAAAAACACATGTGCATAGACCCAATAATCATTTCTTAATTTTTGTGTATTTGCATTTAATGTTAGATTTTATCAAATACACATTAATTAATTGTCAAATTGAGATATTTGACTAATATCATAAATATATATGTATTTGATATTTAATGTAAATATAATACATATATTTAATATATTTATATTTAAATAATTATTTAATTATTTAATTGTTAAATAATTAAATTAATAAAAAATATAAATATCCTAAGTTATGATATTTATTTTAATGACTTAGTTGCAATTGTTGACTTGCTTGAATAATTCATTAAAGTGTAATGATTTACAAATGCAAGTTGACAAGTTGAATTTAAATGAAACAAATGAAAATATATAGATATTTTATTATGCCCAAATTCGGCCAAGGCTAAATGTTGGAGATATAAATTATTTTGTTTCATTTTAGGGTTTCATAAGTTCACAATACACAAAAATAAACAAAAGGAAGTTGAGAGAAAAGCTTGAAGGTTCAAAGGAAAAGTCTTGGAAAATCTTGGTTTTTGTAAGTATTTCCTTTAAGTCTTCAACATGGAAATTGTTTCTAACATGCTTGGCATCATTTTGCGTTGCTTGGATGTTCTTTTTTGTTTTTTTATAGTTTGTGTTTATTTGTTTGTGAACTTGGATGAAAGATTGATGCATGTAAGTAAGCTTAAAATGGTTTTAATGGCTTACTTTTGATTCTTTAAAAATCAAGTTGTCATTCTAGAGTCGGTAAGCCACTCCTTGGTGACCTAGAATTGTTCTAGAGTTATTTCAAAGTGGTGAGGCTAGTTTGGTGAAGTATTGAATAGATTAAAGTGTTGGATTTTAAAGATTTGGTTAAATTAGACAATTTGATGAAATTGAAAAATTAGGGTTCTTAACCCACTCCAAATTTGGGGCTTTTCATATATGTGATGTATTATGGAGTGTATATGATGCATGTAATTTTTTTGGTTGATTGGATTTGATCTTGGCATGCCTTGAACAAAATGGACCAAATTGTAATTAATTGGAAAAATTGGGTGCTCACGACAATTTGCTTATTTTTGGGGCAATTCGGTAATTAACAAGAAATTTGATCTCTTGTGTAATTTTTTAGAATTTGATAATTAAATAAATAAGTTTATTTAATTGATCCGAGAAAAATTTTAAAATCGGAAAATTTTGATTTTCCACTATTCCGTTGCGTTATCGGATTTCCGCCATAAAACCCCTTCGGTACCCACATGGACTTATTATTTATCTTATTAATACCAAGACTAACCTACTTAATTTAAACTAAATTATTGAGAAAGAGAGTTGATTTAATGATTTAAGTGGAGAGTAAATGAAGAACAAATAACACACGTTGGGAAAACTTTATAGATAGAAGAACCTAGGGTCATAACTTCACCTAAGCATGCACGCAATGAGTCCAAGCATTTTCCATTCAGTTGGTTTGTCGTTACTAATTATTAAACTAGAATATTACATTATTCACAAGCGTCTTTCAATGGTCATATAAATATATTCAGAATAAATTAATTAATTATATGTCTAGGTTAATTAAATTAAATCGAATTCATTAAGGTCAAGTTCTAATCTTGTTTACGTATACCCTGCAGGTATATATATATCCTGAAAGGAAATCTATTCAACGAATAAATCACACGTTATTATTCTCACGTCTAACCCAAATTCCCTCCGTCGAGTTCCTAAGGATTTAACATGACTATTATATTGTTGGCCAAATAAATAAAATAAGCATCAAAGCACAGAGAATGATAAATAATCAATAACAAACCGCAAAACAATCAAAAGATGCAATTCAATTAAATACCATGTTTGGGATCCATTACAACCCTAGAATAATGATTTAGCTACTCATGATAATCAATACAAATATTCTAATCATTATAGATACAAAACAAGGATTCATAAAAGATAAACTAGACAGTAAAGAGAAGAAAAAACTACCGTTGCAACCTTTACCTTCAAACTCCAGCACCAGTTGAAGCACTCGTCATTGTCTTGCTCCAGGTTTTCTTCTATGCACTTGAGACTCTAAAATATGTTATGAGGCTTCCTTCTAGGTCTTGGGATAAACTTGTTCTTATATATGAGGTCTTCAGGGGTATTTCTTGATCAACAATCGAGTACCGGATGACTAAGTCGAATTCTCTGTGTCGCGATGCACGACAATGATCGGTGCGTCGCGACGTGCCACTGTTATTTGGTCTCTGTCTTATTTTTCTTTTGCTGCGCGTCGCGACACGCTTTTGGCATTGGGACATGAGTTTTGCCTCTGAAATTTGGCCCAATTTGCTCCATATTTTACCGTTTTCATCCTTTGTTGACTCCGTTTAGTCGTGATATTATTTCCACATGTAAAACGCATCCAAAACACATCATTTCACCCATAAGGCTCAAGCGCGTAGTGACGTTGCATGTAATGATTGGCTTGTCGCGACACACCACCATTAAGTGGTCTCTACCTCATTTTTCTTCTGCCGCACGTCGTGACGTACTTTAGGTATCGGGACATGTGTTTTGCCTCTTAAATTTGGTCCATATTTTTCCCTTTTCATCTCTTGTTGACTCCGTTTAGCTGTGATATTGTTTCGACTTGTAAAATACACCCAAAAGATATCAATTCGCTCATAAGGCTTGATATCGGCCATAAAATATTAAGATGAAGGGGCGGGAAATGTGTATATTTTAGCTGCTCATCAAACATGATTTAGTGATGAGTTGAGTTTGTGTCCCACTTATTTTCGACATATTGATCTAATACTCATTACAAACTCAGTTCAGTAATTTTTTTATCATAATTTGAATGAATGATGTAATTAATTTGGACCCAACTTGGACCTGGGAGGCTTTCTCATATCCACCTCAATCATCTTCTGTCGCACAACAGCAATATCCTACCACCTTTTAGCAGGCTGAGAAAAACACAAACCTTGAATAATTTCATTGTTCAGAGACACTAAAACCGGCTCTCTTTTAATAGAAAACATATCTTCAACACTCGAGTGTATCCACTTACCCAACTTCAAATCCCCTAATTCAGCACAAGTTGATAACCCTGCCACCAATGTAACTTGATCCAATCCCATACGGGCTCTTATCATCATATCAAAGAAAAGACAAAGCTTGCTTATACTTACCATTCTCAGCACACCCTGAGATCATGGTCGTCCATGATACAACATTTCTTTGTGGCATCTCATCATTTATATATTCAAGCATTGTGTTTTATTGGGCGGATTTTTGAAGCTAGTAAGCTTTTCTCAGACATTAGATCTGATAATTTAAGTCATGGATTTCCATAAAGTAATAGATTTTGGGTTATGAAGTCCAATAATAAAACTGAGACATGTTGTATGCCCAAATCAGATAATATATATCTACTCTGTTGATGGACCTAAGTTGCTACGATTGGCATCAAAGCCGAGTTGTGATTAGATATGTAGATGGATATATTTATAATATGATTTCATTCTGTTAGGTTTACGTGTGCCCTCACAAGAGAATGGAAGGTCCATTAGGGAGAACAATGTAATATCTTATATTGTTAGTGAGGAGAATCTTAAACTAATTTATAAGCAATGAGTTTTTCTAAACATAGCAAAACGACAGGTCCTCAAGGGAAATAAAATAATATCCCACATTACTAGCTAAGGAGGATATTTGACTTAGTTTATAAGTTGTGGGTTTCCCTAACCTAACAGAACGTCGGGTCGTCAAGCGGGAAGAACGTATTATCTCACATTCCTAGCAAGAAGATGCTTTATGCTCAACGCAAATATTGTCTACTCGATTGGTGTTTCCTGTCATAAAGGAAGTTTTGGCCTTTCAAGTGCCAGCTGATGCTGTAAAATCACCCAACCAGCCTGCATTCAGTTAGCTTAGCATCAAATGCAAATGCATTTATTCAATTGGACTGGCACATCTTTGTGAAATAAGTCCGATAAGAAGAAAAAAATGTCTTTAGGCATTTAGACATTCAGGCGTCGCGACTCTCACCCTTATGCGTCGCAACTCTTAGATGTTGAGGTCTCGCACATTGCTCTCGTAGATTTGGACATCGCGACTCCCAATACTCCGCGTCACGACACCGAGAGCTGATGAACACTAAAACTTCATTTTCTCCGTTCCAAAGTTTTCGGACTCCGATTTGGTCCCCGTTTTTTCCTACGGACTCGTATCAGAATTTAGTTTTCATTAAAATATTTTTTAAAATATTATAAAATACACCTATCTCTGATATCCTTGGGTTAGACCAACTTCTGCTGCGTGGGGCACCGATTAGACTCTAGGGGTTTCACAACCGCACCAAAATTATATTCTCGGATGATTAAGTATTTGTTGAGAACACCTTACTCTGATACCAAATGAAATTGCATACAAGTACTCAAATAATAGAAACTATACCCAAGAGAAAGTGAATTGGGTACTTAAAAAAATAATACGGAATTAAAAATTCTTTACAATTTTAAGCCACTTAGTTAGTAGCTTTACCAACTAAGCTTAGCGTGTAATTTTCTCAAATACAATCTATTACCAAATGCAAGTTACTAAACAATATGGAAATATAAACAAACTTGTAATAATTAAAAGAGTTTATGGATAAAGAAAATAACACTAAGATTTATAGTGGTTCGACCAATAATGCCAATGTCTATTCCTCCAAACCACGCTTGAAGCTTTCCACTATGTAAATATGATTCCACACTTTATACCAGGAGTTTTCCATGGCTCATTTACAAGCCAAGAGTTTTGTTTCTAGTTTCACCCCAAACATTTACACAACAACAATAAGAATTTTGTCCCTAGGTTCACTTTTAAACCTTTACACAAAATCATCAATTTGAGTATTCTCACTCAATAAGGGATTTCACAATCATAAGTGTTTGATATAGAAGAAGGTTTACAACTAAACTTGGGTACTCATAAAAGATAAAGAAAATTAAAGGTGTGAGTTACTAACCTATGTAAATCCAAACATTCTAAATGATATGAAAATGT
>SKCR01043216.1:0-41885 GCA_019454045.1 Zanthoxylum bungeanum
TGAAAGTATCTGTTGCAGTAATATGAGCCACCATCACTGATAATTGCCCGAGGTGTTCCGAACCGAGTGAAAATGTTCTTTTTCAGGAATTTGATCACCACTTTTAAATCATTGGATGACAGTGCAATTGCTTCAACCCATTTGGAGACGTAGTCTACAACAACCAGGATGTACAGGTTTCCGAATGATGGAACAAAGGGTCTCATAAAATCAATACTCCACACATCAAATATCTCCACTTCCAGAATGTTTTGCAATGGTCCTTCATTTCTCCTCGAAATATTCAACGTTCTCTGGCACCTATCACATTGAAGAGCAAACAAGTAAGCATCTTTAAAAGAGTAGGCCAGAACAAACCTGATTGTAGGACTTTGCTGCAGTTTTATTTCCGCTGAAGTGTCCGCCATATGGTGATGAATGACAGTGCTGCAAAACACTGTTGACTTCCTCATGTGGAACACAACGCCTCAATAATTGATCAGCACAACGTTTGAACATGTACGGCTCATCCCAGACATAGTGCTTGACTTCTTTGAAGAACTTCTTTCGTTGCTGAGTTGTCCATTCAAACACTGTTGATTTCCTCATAGTCAGTATACCAATGGGACATCCTGTTTTTTCATGGCAAACAGCTGTTCATCTGGAAAAGTTTCTTTGATTGTCAGTTCTTTGCCAGCTGTTTCTCCATTCTCGAGCCTCGATAAATGATCTGACACTTGGTTCTCTATCCATTTCATGTCTCTGATCTCCACGTCAAATTCTTGCAGAAGAAGTATCCAACGGATCAATCTAGGTTTGGCATCTTTCTTCGTGATCAAGTATTTGATTGCTAAATGATCTGTGTAGATCACCACTTGGGACCCAGCAGATAGGAGCGGAATTTTTCAAAGCGTACATAATTGCAAGCAACTCATTTTCGGTGGTTGTGTAGTTGAGTTGAGATTCATTTAAAGTTCTGCTGGAGTAGTAAATGGTGTGGAAAACTTTGCTTTGCGTTGTCCCAAAACTGCACCTACAGTAAAATCACTAGCATCACACATCACTTCAAATGGAGGGTCCAGTCTGGTGCTACAATGATGGGGGCAGAAATCAGCTTATGTTTTAAGATCTCAAAAGCTTCATGGCATTCTTTGGTGAAGTTGAAAGACACATCCTTCTCCAGAAGATTGCATAGAGGTTTAGCAATCTTGGAAAAGTCTTTGATAAATCTCCTGTAAAAACCTGCATGTCCAAGAAAACTTCGAATCCCTTTGACTGATATTGGTGGAGGTAATTTCTCAATTGTTTCGATCTTTGCTTTGTCTACCTCGATTCCCATTTGTGAGATCCGGTGTCCAAGAAAAATGCCTTCATGCACCATGAAGTGGCATTTCTTCCAGTTGCGTACCAGGTTGGTATCTTCGCATCTTTGTAATACATGTTCCTGTTAGACAATTATGACCCATAGCGTCACTATTGTAAAAGACATTGTGGTTTTTGTACAAATTAATTATGTAGCAATGAAATTGTATTTTATCATTTGTAATTTGATTACTTAAATATATAAATGATAAAAGTCCCTATGATTAGTTCCGGATTATAAGATATGAGACAGTATCAATCCATGAAGGTTTAATCATTAAATATCCCTAGTCATAGTATTATCGAGACTGGACATCGATAATGCGGAATAGACTAGTATTGCACTTGTGCGTGTTATAGAAGCGTAACGGCATAGTTCTCATATATTTAAGTATTGGATATTTATGCAAGTGTGATAGGAGGTTGTGTTTACCGATGGTACGGAAACAGCTTCGCTCTGGATAGACCCCGCGAAATCCCATTGGTAGTATGAATATGTGTCTATGGGAATCCGCATCAGGGTAGGTGTATTTGGTTTTAACCTGAGACTTACATCGCTAGTACTTGCGACAATCAATACGCTTTGGTTTTGGCTGTCCAGGACTTTAACAGGTTCTGTGTACGCCTCTTCTGGGTTTATTGAGAATCGTAGTGTATTGGGTGTGATGTCAAGAAGGAAGTATCACTTTAGTCATATGGAGATGATGATCACGCAGGGATACAAAACTGGTACTCTAAATGGTTGCAACCATCGGGATAATATGACTTGGTCATGATTATTCGATTTAAAGAGACTAGTTGCTTGTAATCTGATATATGCTTCGTACGGGGCAGACATTATTCCAGACCCAGGCATTGCATGTGACATCTGATAATGGATCGCTATACGCAATACTACGTATACTACGCCTGATATAGATTATATATTCCATTAAGAATATTTCTGGAGAATTGGGTAGACACGGTGCTTTGCTAGAAGCCAACCATGTCTCGTAAATCGGTAAGAACGTAATACGAGGTACGTACGTGTTCGGATAGTCCGACAACCAGATTTACTGCCAACATATCCAGGGATATCTTGGGTCGCTTACCGAAGATTCACCGATGACGTATGATTCGAACATAATTAATCTTGGATTAATTACGGAGATATTTTATCTGGGATAAAATACTATTTGAAGAGAGATAACGATTAATTCGGAATTAATCGATAAAATAATATATTCGATATATTAAACGAAATTAGATTTCAACGCGGAATTAAAATTAGATTTTAATTCGGGCTAACAAATTAATTTAGAGTTAATTCGCTAGCGACGTGAATAGTAATTTTGCTTGGCATAATTATTTAATTAAATTTGATTTAATTACGTCGCAATGGAAAATTCGTTAATTCGGAATTAACGAACCCGAGCCCGGGATGTGTTTGCGAGGCTACTCCGATTTAGAATCAAGTGCGGCCACAAGTCACATCGTTCGTCACATCGCATGTCATTCAAGTGATAGATGTCAACTCACTTTTTGGTGATTGACATGCAGTCACTATTCATGAAAGAAGTGGTTGTGAGGCTTTAATGCAAATTTTTGGTTTGACTTTTTGAAAGATATACCAAAATTTTGGTAAATGAATTTCATTATTGTTTTTAGAAAACAAATACCAAAACAAAGAAAACTCTCTCTCTCCCAAGCTCTCAAAACCGTGAGCCTCCACCAAGGAAAGGAAATTGTTTTTCTTTCAATCTTGCTAGCACATTCAATGAATCATCACTAGGTGATAGGGAAACCAACCTTGGAGCTTGGAATCAAAAGACAAAGCTTGGAGCTTGGATTTTCACCTTGGCCGAATTCAACAAAGAAATCTTGGAGTTCTTTTCTTCTTCTCAACACATCTCAAATCCGTTCAATGTAAGTGTGTTTCCGCATCACTTCATTTTGTATTCATTCTTTTCATTGTTCAAATATGATCTTGGGACCACATTAGAAATTCAACAATGGTATCATTGAGCCTTATTTGAGCATGAAAAATATTAGGGTTCATATGCTAAAAATTTGGGTAAAAATGATTTGAGCATGATTTGATGAAATTGTTTGATTAAGTATGCTTGAATGATGATAACATAGTGCTATGCATGATCAATTTCATGAAAAATGAATTGGATTATTTTTTCCCCAAATTAAGGGCTTGGCCGAATGCATGCTTACCCTAAATGTCATGGTATTTTTTTGTTCTTTTGATCATTGGATGAGTTTAAAGACATGAGAAATGTTGATTTGTAATTCAATTGGATTGAAAACGAAATCGGACATAATAAACCCTAGAATGCCGTGAGGTATATATACATGAAATGAGTTGATTTTTTTTGAATCAATTATGTTGGAGATGTGTTGATGATGAAAAGCATGATTAAAGGATTAGATTAGTATTTTGGAAATGTTAATTTAAAAGATTAATCATGGCTAAACACTTTGATTTATTAAATTATGAATTTTGGAAAATTGAAATTTAATAAATTGGGCTTGATTTTGAATTGGGCTTATAATTGTTGTATTTGGGCATAATGGGCTTGGTTGGGCCAAATGGATTGGATCCAAATTGGGCCTAAACCATTCCATTAAGTCCAATATAACAAATGGGCTTTAAAAGTTTAATTGGGCCTAATGGGCCGGAATTGATTTCTTGGCAAATAAGGGTGATTCCTTAATTGGGCTTTAGTATTTGGGTTTGACCCATATTGACCAAAGTCCATGCCTTATGAAATCAATTGAAAGCCCATTGGACTTTAATTAAACAACATTGGATGTTAACTGGGCTTTGAGACCCCGTTTAGATTAGATTTGGAATCTAAGTCGTTAAAGCGCATTAAAAGTGTAGATATTTAATTTGGAATTAAATAAATGAATTAGTATTGAATACGAATTAAATTAGATTTAAAGAGTAGTTCGATATAATTCAAGAATTCGTACTTCGAGTACTTATTCACAAACGAGTTGGACTCGCGCAAAATCAAATCGTTGTTTGAACATTGGATGATCACTTAATTCAAAGATTAATTAATTGGATTAGATTGATTGAATAACATGCTATGAATGAATACATGATGTTTTGAATGAATAACGTATATCTGATGGATATTAGAAGGGAAATGGCAATTTTGGAAATTGTTGTAAATTTAGAATTTATTAAATTGGACCTGCGTGTTCAGCCTTATCTCTCTTGATTCTTTGTATTCTCTTCTCACCTAATTCCCTCAATGTTAATGAGGTTTCTCTTATTGTATTATGTAATTGAGTAGAAGTAAGAATAGTGCTAGCCGGGGAGAGGAAATGAAGTGATTCGTTCTAGGAACAATCTGTGAGATATCCATCTGCATGTCGTTATTAATTTATTTTCGCTCCTTATTATGCTTTTAGAAAGCATGCTTAAGGGTGTATGATGAGACCTAACAAAGATAATAAATTGGTTGCCAATTTACGCGAAACAACCTTCAAAACATATTAAGCGTTTTTCCTTCCATTAGGTGATTCTTACTCAAGATCCAAGATTGGCACTGGCTTGTTGGCCAAAGTCAAGGCCTTTGTCCATCGCGGATGTGTTTGAATCATGAAGGCTTTGTTCCATATCGGTGTCTTGTCCAAGTTGTGATTTGTTGGCCAAAGTCAAGATCACTTCTTGTCCATCGACATCGATTACGAAGCTTTCCAAAGTCAATGGGTCCCGCTTAACTGGAATCATTAAGCTTTTTGTGCCAAAGCCAAGGCTTAGTTGATTCAGAGGAAAAAAGTTAGGAAAATATATTGGATATATTGGCATATATATTGTATATATGTTTCGGACTTGGAGGTCCACCTACCGGATCTAGGAATTGGATGAGATCCAATTGATCTTAGAGATCTACCTAGTTAAATATCATACAGCTTGTTGGCCAAAGTCAAGGTTGTGTGTTATTTAACGGAATCCTAGCCCACAAGGAAACTAGGTTTCCCAAGTACTCAACAGAGGGTTAGAGGCTCGCCGAAAAATAGTGGGAGGCTAGTATTGAATTTGTAATTTCGTTCAAATACTTAGCTTTACGCGCTTTCAAATTATTTCGTCAAATTATTTTATTAGTTGGACTAATACATTATTATTTTTTATAACAGTTAGACTGTACCCAAACATCGTTAATCGAATAGTTGGACTATTGCGGTTAAGATGACTGGAAAATTGAGCATTATGGATATTGTCATGGGCGACAACGTCTTTAATGGCAAAAACTTTCAGGATTGGGATATGAATCTCAGAATTGTTCTGGGATCCGAGAAGTTACTCTATATTTTAGAGCGACCTATTGGGCCTAAGCCCCAACCTGATCAGTTGCTTGAGCTAGAGCTTTGGAAGACTCATAGCGATGATAATGAAACTGCTCAATCGGTAATGCTTGCCGATATGACTCCGCAATTCCGTCGTCAAAACAAGGGGTTGGATCCCTATAAGATGATGGCGAAGTTGCACGATCTCCACTGATCTAACCTTAGATCGTAAAGATACAAGTTACAGAAGAAGCTCTTCCGCGCTCGCATGTCAGAGGGTACGTCTGTTGAGCATCATGTCTCAGAGATGATTGCTGACATTGAGCAACTCGGACAGCTGGGCTTAGTCTTTGAGGCTGACATTAATACCTAATTTATTAATTTTATGAGGTCAAATGATTACTAGTATCTAACAGGTTGATTGATTGAATGAGAATGGTGATGATTTTAAATTTAAAACATGTAAATAAAATTGCACGAAATTAGGTTTAAGAAAATTCAATATTAAGAAACTATCTAGGGTTGTGAATCTTTCCAATATCTTTAAAAAGATGAAGTGGTTATTTCATGTTTGAGTAATATATCGGTTTACTAACCTGGAACACAAAATTATGCGAAAGCCTCTGTCGATGGTCAGACGCAAATACCCAGTATAACCCAATTGAACCATATGTCTATGTCAACCAAATTACCTGGATTCATTAAGATTAAGTTCCAATTATGGCTACCCCCGCCCGACAGGTATATGTCTATCCTGTAAGGATATCTATTAAAGGGTTATCTATCCTCAAGGAAGATCGTGAGCTATTAAGTCTAAGGCTGAAACCTAAAATTCCTTTGTCAAGTTTATTTTAGATTTACCAGATCAATCTTATTAGTGGCCAATTAACAAGACGCATTAAGCTTAAGACTTAATAAGTAAACCTTTATTAATTACCTAAACTACAAAATAACCCCTTATAAACCGGGTTTAATTAGAATTGAACGGTGCAAACACACGTGTATAACGCAAGCGCACGTATCGTTCAAGTAGTATAAAAATATCGATCCCACGAGGACTTAATTCCTACTGTTGTTATTAATTATTGAATCTATTTATTTACAGGTATCTAATTATAGGGAGAAGGGAATTGATTGCTTTGATTGGTTGAATGTGGAATTGCTTAATAAAAATAAAATAAACAAAAGAAAAATACTAAGAAAATAAATAAACAGACTCAAAAGATCTAGGGTCGTGACTCCACACAATACTGTTAAAAGGATGAATTGATTCTCTTATTTATGTGTACTAATTCAGTTTGCTAACCTGGAACACGAAAATATGCAAAAGCCTCTTCCGATGGTCAGACGCAAATATCCAGTACAACCCAATTGAACCATATTTCTATGTCAACCACATTACCTGGATTCATTAAGTTTAAGTTCCAATTATGGCTACCCCCGCCCGACGGGTATATTCTTATCCTGTAAGGAAATCTATTAAAGGGTTATCTATCCTCAAGGAAGATCGTGGGCTATTGAATCTAAGGCTGAAACCTAAAATCCCTATGTCTAGTTCATTTTAGATTTACCTCATCAATCTTATTAATTGCCAGTTAACAAGACGCATTAAGCTTAAGACTCAATAAACAAACTAAAGAACTACCCATAAAAAGAAAATCAATTATTAAGTGTGTGTATTATGTTTCATCACTTCCCTAGAATAAAAATAAAATGCTGGGGGTTGGGGATCCACTTTTACTATTTATAATTTAGATATCTCCCTTAATATAATACAGAAATTAAACATGATATTACCGACCAGCCATAAAGGCGGTATTCTTTATTAAGTCAATTAAGTCCGACCAGCCATAAAGGCGGTAATAGTATTTGAACATAAACCAGCCATATAGGCGGTAATTACCTGTCACCTAAAGACAAACCATATAGGCGGTGCCACATTATGTCAAATAAATAAAACCAGCCATTAAGGCGGTAATCTTTTATATTTTGAATTATAATTTCCATATTATATTTAAGGGAGATTAATCTAAATTAAAATAATAAAAGCTTCACCTTATCCCCAGCAGAAAATTAACTACTAAACATTAAAAGAAAGGTAGAAGAAGAGAACTACTATTACTGAAAATAAAATACATAAATTAAAAATATTTAATATATACAAAACTAGATGCTTCCTATAAAATCAGGGAATAATCCCAAGGAGAGCATGAGGAAAAATGAAATCTGAAGGCTCAATTTATAGGCATTTTTGGTCCAGCGTCGCGACGCGGAAATTGCACTAGCGTCGCGACGCTGGAAACAGTTACATGGAGTCCACGCGGTTGTCGGCAGCAATAATTGTGACACGTGTCACGCTGTGGTTGGCTGGCGATGCGGTCCAATGAAATCGTGCCACGTGTCAGCTTGTGATTGGGTGGAAATTCGGTCAAATAGAATGGTGACACGTGGCATGCTCTGATTCTTCGGTTATTCGGTCCAATAGGAAGACGACACGTGGCACGCGCTTGGTTTGGTCCAATCAGATGTTGACACGTGGCGTCCGACGCATATTAGCAGACCGCTGATGTGATGGTGACACGTGGCATGGCGCACGTTAGCAATTTTGACCAATCAGATTTTGACACGTGGCAAACGGCGCACGTAGCAGGTCCGGCGCATTCTGGACGTCGCGACGCGGTATTCTTGGCGTCGCGACGCGATAAAGACCAAAATATCCCTGTGACGCATTTTTGTCCGTTTTTGCCCCAAATTGCCTCAAGTGCTTTCCAAACTTTATTTATCTGCAAAAAACAACAAAACACATCAAATCATTCATAAAACTCGAGAAACAATACAAAATATTAGGCTAAATGAGTGGGAATAAGTGATGTAATTACTACTCATCACACCCCAAAACCTAACATTTTGCTAGTCCTCGAGCAAAACAGAAAATAAAATATCATAAAAAAAATAAAATTAACTAACCCACTTTCGTAGGGATCACGGTGCATTTAGCGTATGCAACAAGCCTTTAAACCCCTAGGTGTCCCTAGTGGACGAGTTGTAGTCTCGTGAGAGTTTACAGCACAGCAATGATACACAAACATTTTTACAAAAGTAAAAAGTTAGTTAAAACTAATGCACACAAAAGCAAAAAGACAAGAGAAAAGAGAAGTTAGTGACTAATCAAGTGAAACTTCTACTCCAAGTTACTAGTTGTTTTGCTTCATTCTAAATTACCGAATAAGTAAATTCTCCGATTATATTTACCACTTTCCATATACACAGCCAACAAAATATTATCATCATTTTGCCCACAACAACCATAAGTGCAGTTGATAAGAGAGTAATATTTGTGTCCTAAAGTTTTATCAGAATTCACCCTTTTTGCAGCAATGGAATTATTTTCAGATTTTTCAGATTTTTTCCTTGATTTTTTTTTCTATTTTTTATTTATATACAATACCTTCCATCTATGTAGCGAGTGTTGGGTCAGTGGCTCCCAAACCAGTTGGCTTTAGGGCACCAGGTGTTAGACACCCTACGGACTTAATTACTCAGACTTCAGATATATATATTTTTGCCGGATCTTCGATCCATGTAACGAGCTTTGGGCCAATGACTCCCAAACCAGTTGGTTTTATGGCACTAGGTGTTAAAACACCCTTACAGACTTAATAACTCGGATCTCGGACGTTTTTTTTTTTTTTTTTTTACTCCATCACTTTTTGAGATGCTTCCTCCAATTAAACTAGAGCACTGAATATTACAAACTTTTCAATTACAACTTATGTCCGTATGTTACTATGCATGTTGATAATACCTGCCAACTGAGCATATGAAGATCCATTTAAGTCAGTTTTATGGAGAATTCACAAATTAAATAATTTAAAAGGAAATAAACAAAAATTAACTTATTTCGAAAATGTTTTACCTTTTTAGTCAAAATGAAAACACAAAAACAAAAAATAGTTTTGTAATTTTTGAAAATTTTTCAATTTTTTTGTATTTTTCGAAAAATTTTGGACTAAAAATAAAAACAACATACAAACTAAAAACAAGGTAGTAATCAACTAATTTCCTCCCCCAAACCTAAATGAGACATTATCCACAATGTCTTAAACAGTAAAAGGAGAGTTAAGAAGGCCGTACCTGGTTAGCTGAAATTCTACACGAAATTAAAGGTTAAGATCCAGATTAATTTGACGCCTCTTACCACGATCGTCCTCGGACCAATTTATCTTTGAAAGGATAGGGTCAACTTGTGGTTCATAGGCTATGAGTTGGTCTATTAGATCTGGAGTAGTTCTGGCAGTGAATAGGAGTTCTTTCATGGGTTTTGACACGAACCCATTTCTCCGAGCATCATCAAGAAACACACAAAGAAAATCATAAAATCCATCAACGTTGAGCAGTCCAATTGGTTTCTGGTGTATGTTCAGGTTCGCCCAAGATAAAACTATAAAAAATTTCCTCCAATGTGCCCAAGCCACCTGGCAAAGCGATAAAAGCATCAGCACGATTAATCATTTCTACCAGTCGTTCAGACATACCTGGCACGATCAGTTCCTCTCCGTTTGATGATCCAATAAGATTTGCCTCTACTAAGGGTTTTGGGATGATTCCCAAAACGTGACTGCCTCTTTCCTGTACAGCCTTTGAACGATCCCCATAAGTCCAAGATTTCCTCCGCCATATATTAAGTGCATATTCCTTGCAGCTAAGACTCGACCCAATTCATGTGCTGCTTCTACGTATTGTGGCTTAACACCAACACTACTACCGCAAAACACACAAATGTTTTCAACTCGTCTTCTTGAAGTGGATTCCATTTTTTATGTATTTCTTTCTTAACTTTGGATGCCTTCAAAAGTGCAATGACGGGCTGAATTTATAGTACCTGAAAAAGGGTGAGTTATAATAACACTAGTATCTTCCAGAGAACGTTTGTTTGCTAAACAACAAAATAATCGTGAAAGGTCAAAAAGTCTGGATCCTGTCTACGAAAATAAAGATAATTACAACAAAAAAAGCGAATCAAAACAATAATTAAGGCAACGGAATTGTGTACGCAATACGCCACTCGCTTGGTATATAAATCCATTAGGATGCGTCTCAAGAATTAATTCTTTACTCAGCCATCGCTAATGAATTGTTTCTCATCTTTGATTGCCAAACACCATTCCTTCTGTAAAAAACGCTCCGTTTGTGCTTTTCCCTACAAAAATAACACACAATATTAAAAATTCTACACAAAATATGAAAACAGAAATTACAACAAATTGCATGGGTTGCCTCCCTGCTAGCGCTAAATTTTACGTCTTCAGCCAGACGTGACTGAAATTCATATGTTAAGGAGGTTTCAACGTCGTTTTGGATGTCCGATTAAAGACAATCCTGTGAGCGTTGCTTTTGAAGGGTCTCTTCCAACGGTAAAGTGGCAAAAAGAATTTTGTCCCATTTAGTGCTTGTGCCACCTTTTTGCTCCTTGTTGCTCCAGTGGTTCCTGCAAAGAAAGAAAGAAAATTAGGAGGTCTCGTATAATGCTTGACTTGGAATGGGAGTTCCATTCTGTCAAGTTTTTGGGCGATATTTTTGATTTGTACTCCCCAAAACAGCGATGTTTCTCCTGAATGCTCTAGATCTTTATTAAGGTCAGACATTTGATCCTCCATTTGCTCTGTTTCTTGCTCCACCTTTTCTTCACAAACGTATTTGAAAATTTTTGTATTCAGTTCTTCATCTGTCATCTGTGAAATGCATGCTGCAAAATTATCAACCTGAGGATGTAAAGAAATGTCAGATTTTAGGTCTTCATCCTCTGATCTGGGTGAAATGATTGTTTCAGGTAGATCTTCTTCAAACATTTGTCCAATGGATTCTCCAAGATCTTCATTTTTAGGATACAAAATTCCATCCTCAAGTGTTGATGCAGTTGGTACAAACAGATCAGCTTCATCCTCGTCAGAGTCAGAATAATAAAAATCAAATCGAGAATTTACCGGTTCGGGCTCCTGAACTGATACCTCGGGTTGTTGATACTGCTCAGCCTCTCCTCTGTTAAGGTTTCATTGTGGATCTATGGGTACTCGAAGGCTTTGTCAGTTTCATCTGATAATTCTTCTTGAGGTAACTGTCTCGTTTGATCTGTCAGTCTCTGAATGAATTCTGATTGTCTCTGAATACTTTCAAATTGATTCTGGCATGTTTCAAACATTGTATCCAACTTTTCGTCTTGTTTCTTGACCCAATCTTTGAGCATGTCAATCATCTGATCTTCATCTGATGGTTCTGATTGTTGATGGAAATCATAGGTGGATGGTGGATAAGATGGAAAATGTGATGGTTCTTCGTACCTTGAATGATTCTGATAATTCTGCCTCTTTGAAAGGTAAATACAATGATCGCTCGGGTGGTTACCATCACAAATTACACATCTCCCCATTTCGTTCTGATGAGAAAATGTAGCATTGCTTGGTTCTGGCATCCAGTGATAGTCATTGGGCTGCACAACAGGCCTCAGAAAACCAAACTGTTGCTCCCAGATGTGGGGTGTATCTTCTTGTAAGGTTAGTAATCTCTCAATCTCCCAGTAGTGTTCCATTTTTCAACCACCTGAAATAAAAGAAAAAAAATTACAGATAAATATAAAGAAAATTAGATACAAGTAAATTAGATAGCTTCAAAATTAATAACTCAAGAAAAATAAGTCCCCGGCAACGGCGCCAAAAACTTGAACGGTGCAAACACACGCGTATAACGCAAGCGCACGTATCGTTCAAGTAGTATAAAAATATCGATCCCACGAGGACTTAATTCCTACTGTTGTTATTAATTATTGAATCTATTTATTTACAGGTATCTAATTATAGGGAGAAGGGAATTGATTGCTTTGATTGGTTGAATGTGGAATTGCTTAATAAAAATAAAATAAACAAAAGAAAAATACTAAGAAAATAAATAAACAGACTCAAAAGATCTAGGGTCGTGACTCCACACAATACTGTTAAAAGGATGAATTGATTCTCTTATTTATGTGTACTAATTCAGTTTGCTAACCTGGAACACGAAAATATGCAAAAGCCTCTTCCGATGGTCAGACGCAAATATCCAGTACAACCCAATTGAACCATTTCTATGTCAACCACATTACCTGGATTCATTAAGTTTAAGTTCCAATTATGGCTACCCCCGCCCTACGGGTATATTCTTATCCTGTAAGGAAATCTATTAAAGGGTTATCTATCCTCAAGGAAGATCGTGGGCTATTGAATCTAAGGCTGAAACCTAAAATCCCTATGTCTAGTTCATTTTAGATTTACCTCATCAATCTTATTAATTGCCAGTTAACAAGACGCATTAAGCTTAAGACTCAATAAACAAACTAAAGAACTACCCATAAAAAGAAAATCAATTATTAAGTGTGTGTATTGTGTTTCATCACTTCCCTAGAATAAAAATAAAATGCTGGGGGTTGGGGATCCACTTTTACTATTTATAATTTAGATATCTCCCTTAATATAATACAGAAATTAAACATGATATTACCGACCAGCCATAAAGGCGGTATTCTTTATTAAGTCAAATTAAGTCCGACCAGCCATAAAGGCGGTAATAGTATTTGAACATAAACCAGCCATATAGGCGGTAATTACCTGTCACCTAAAGACCAACCATATAGGCGGTGCCACATTATGTCAAATAAATAAAACCAGCCATTAAGGCGGTAATCTTTTATATTTTGAATTATAATTTCCATATTATATTTAAGGGAGATTAATCTAAATTAAAATAATAAAAGCTTCACCTTATCCCCAGCAGAAAATTAACTACTAAACATTAAAAAGAAAGGTAGAAGAAGAGAACTACTATTACTGAAAATTAAAATACATAAATTAAAAATATTTAATATATACAAAACTAGATGCTTCCTATAAAATCAGGGAATAATCCCAAGGAGAGCATGAGGAAAAATGAAATCTGAAGGCTCAATTTATAGGCATTTTTGGTCCAGCGTCGCGACGCGGAAATTGCACTAGCGTCGCGACGCTGGAACAGTTACATGGAGTCCACGCGGTTGTCCGCCAGCAATAATTGTGACACGTGTCACGCTGTGGTTGGCTGGCGATGCGGTCCAATGAAATCGTGCCACGTGTCAGCTTGTGATTGGGTGGAAATTCGGTCAAATAGAATGGTGACACGTGGCATGCTCTGATTCTTTGGTTATTCGGTCCAATAGGAAGACGACACGTGGCACGCGCTTGGTTTGGTCCAATCAGATGTTGACACGTGGCGTCCGACGCATATTAGCAGAACCGTTGTGATGGTGACACGTGGCATGGCGCACGTTAGCAAATTTTGACCAATCAGATTTTGACACGTGGCAAACGGCGCACGTTAGCAGGTCCGGCGCATTCTGGACGTCGCGACGCGGTATTCTTGGCGTCGCGACGCGATAAAGACCAAAATATCCCTGTTGACGCATTTTTGTCCATTTTTGCCCCAAATTGCCTCCAGTGCTTTCCAAACTTTATTTATCTGCAAAATAACAACAAAACACATCAAAACATTCATAAAACTCGAGAAACAATACAAAATATTAGGCTAAATGAGTGGGAATAAGTGATGTAATTACTACTCATCAGAATTCAACACAACCCTAAATAACTAACTTAGTTACGACACATAACTAGGGCTAGTAAAATAAAAGACATAAAGTAAAAATGCTGAAAAGTAATTGAGGTGGTAAAGTAAAAGTTAAAGTAACTTAAATAAAATAAATGCTAAGGTAAAATGATCAACTTTTACTATTTACTATTTAGATATCTCCCTTAATATAATATATTAATTTGTGATAATTTTGCCAACCAGCCATATATGCGGTAACCTGATTAAGTCAAATTAAGTCCAACCAGCCATAAAGGCGGAACCAAAATAAAACCTGCCATATAGGCGGTAAGAAAATTTAATTACCAACCGACCAATCGGCGGTGGTATCCTTGCTTAGTCAGGTTTAAACCAGTTTAAAATGAATTACCAACAGACCAATACATCGGTAACCTTATTAAGTCAAATTTTAAATAGTGAATATATATTAATTAAGGGATATTAATCTAAATAGCAATAGTAAAAGAATTAACTTTCACCTAGTAGGGGTAGGGTAGACCTCCTCATGGTTGAATAGTAAAAACTGTAAAAGTAAAGAAAGTAATTACTATTACTATTACTATTACAGAACGTAATTAAAATTAATTACAAAACTGAAATTAAAATAAACTAGATAGAAAACTCCATATTTACATCATAGAATTCAGAGAGGAATGTACATCTGAAACTGAAATTTCGTGCTCTATTTATAGGCGTCAATAAGCCCCGTGCGTCGCGACGCGTAAGTTTCTTCTTGCGTCGCGATGCGCTGACGTGTCAATGCGTGATTGGTCCGTTTCAGATTCTTATCTTCCACGTGGCAATTTGGATAAGGTGATAAGGTGACACGTGGCAAGGCGGCTGGCAACTCAATGATTATGCTGATGTGGCGATGACGTGGCGCTGACGTGGTGACACGTGGCGATAGTGATTGTCGGCACCGTAGGATTGTGACATGTGGCACTTCGTGATTGGCTGATGATGATGTGGCGCTGACGTGGCGAGTTGACTTGGTCTACTGCTGATGTGGACGATGACGTGGCTGACACGCGGGATGACACGTGTCAACACGTGGCGATGGCGATTGTCGGCACCGTAGGATGATGACACGTGGCACGGCGCACGTTAGCACATCGGCTGTGATGATGACACGTGGCACGGCGCACGTTAGCAAAGTCCAACTTCTCAGATTCTGACATGTGGACCCGGCGCACGTTAGCATGGATTAGCGCACGTTAGGCGTCGCGACGCGCCAAATTACCAAAATGCCCTTTGTGTTCTCTTTCACTGTTTTGGCCCCAATCACCTCCAGAATGTCCTGTCCTGAAACTTTATTTATCTATAAAATAACACAAAACACATCAAATATTCACAAAAACTCAAGAAACTATACAAAATATTAGGTTAAATGAGTGGAAAATAATGATAGATTTACCACTCATCAAGTATCGAATACTTTGTAAATGATTCTGACATCCTATTAAACTTATACAGAAGATGTCTAAGGGCCTCTTCATCTTATTAATTACGTAGTTCCATTTACAGTTTATCATTCTCACATTTGACTTCAATGAGTCAAATCTTTTCTGCAATCGTCAACTTCCAATGTCAACCACTAAGTAACAAAATAATTTTATTACTCAGGATCGTAGAAAAGATATTCTATCAAATAGAATACAATATTCCATTAAATAGAATAAATGATAAACCTTTCACTCGTACCTCTAAGGCACAAGTACTTTCAATTATATAACCATTATACAAAAGAAAGTTTCAAAACTCAAACTTTTCAAGATTCGAATTTTTCTACAATACATATCATATATGTAATGCCGAAACAAATGGAACCTAAATTAAAGAGATGAATTAGTGTTAATGGAGCTTAACCCAAGAGTATTGAAAATAATTCGTTAGCACTCAATATGAACGAATCAAATCATATAAGATTCTATGACTCTCATTGACCAATTTCATCAAAATGGAATCGCAGAAGTTTAATATTGAGTAAGAATCATATTCATTAAATAACCTTAGAACTAATTGCCATAAATTCATACGTTTGATCATATCAAACATCTTCGAACAATTCAAAGACTCACAATGAATTTTATAGTTTTCAACACTTCAAATAGAATATCTTTGAACCATTCAAAATATTATATTCACATTTCATCAGAAAACATATCGAAAGTTCTTGAACCATTCAAGACGTTCAACATGTTCGCTATTAGAAACCCGTAACAAAGTCATGACAATTCATTAACTAAGCTACGGAGTAAAGAAAACTATCTAGGCAATTTCAAATTCATTAAACTACATACATCCAATGTATTAGTCTAATAAGTCTGTGGTCCAATGACAATCATTGGTTAAATGAGATTTAATCACAACCTGAATATAATATTCATTAAATGGTAAGGATATATGGTGTGAACTCATATCAGACCATCTTTTACCATACGGAACAAACATCCAATGTTTTAATGATAAAATCTCATAATGCACAATTCTAAGTCATTTATATTACTGAATATATTTCTTAATGTTTATCTTCTCAATAATGACACTACTAGTCGTATTAAAATATGTAACAACTTATTTATACAGAACAAGTAACTATCCAATAGTCACAAGTTCTGATATCAAATATCAAAAAGTTATTAAATATTATTTTAATTAAGTAGACGGGAGATCTGGTATCCAATACCTACAGTTGTCGTATTGCGAGAATCGATATTCCCTATACACAACTATATGTGTTCATTTCTTAAGCTTTATAATTTGCGTTCAATTATTCACAACAATTGCAAATAATCGATTAGCAAACTGTGTCAGACGTGACTTCTAAAA
Organism: Zanthoxylum bungeanum; assembly: GCA_019454045.1. Taxonomy (NCBI): domain Eukaryota; kingdom Viridiplantae; phylum Streptophyta; class Magnoliopsida; order Sapindales; family Rutaceae; genus Zanthoxylum; species Zanthoxylum bungeanum. The sequence goes on from SKCR01043216.1 coordinate 17,110, forward strand.
GTCACTAAAAGCAAAGAAACGTCATTAAAGGATAAACAAATACTAAAGGGATTCTTAGTGTCAGTCAAGAATCTCAAGACATGAACTGATTCGTGTCAATTCTTACTGCATAAGAAACAATTCTAACTAGAATAATATCCTATACCAGATATCTATTTAGATTACCTAATCGTGACTTAAAAACTAAGTCACAAATCATCTTGATTTCCAAGAAAATCGGAACAACAGTTCCCGATGGTTTCAACTAATCTAACAATATCTAAGTTTAATGTCTTTCTAGAACCTATTCTAGAATTATGCAACCATAAGTATAGTCTGAAAACCTTATTCTAATAATAGACATGCAGTGGATTATAAGTATAATCTATAAACAGTATAGAATATAAGGAAAACGAAACAGAAATTCCATAATATTACACACCGCTTAGGTTATGGATTTTTAACCTAGCAGTGTCTCCCACTACTTTACGTAATACCGTAATCCCCAACGGACAACGAGAATTCAATAATTAAATCGAATTCCATAGTGAGAGTATGATCCTATGAATATATTTCGACTCACAACTTTGGCACGTTCTCGCTTATGTATATTCATTAGGTAGACAACACTTTGTCAATCACTCACCAGTGACTCCTAGTTTTGGTCCTGATCGTTACTCGTTGTGACAGCTTTGGCACGTTCACAGGGAGGCGTATCAAGGCTACACTTGTCAATGACATACTCAGGCTACGGTGTGGTGTAGTCCTGACAGCTTTGTCACGTTCAGGATTTCCACTTTCACTTGAATTTGTCCAGTATCAATATACAATCGGTATGGTAACAATCCTATAACTACACCCTCACAGCTTTGGCACGATCTCGGATGCAGTTATAGGAAAATACCCATAAACCGTCTACTGACAAGACGGACCAGAGAAACATGTATCCAATTTATGTTACTTTACAGCCATATTTAAAAGCGGGGATTTTCTACGGAAGCTATACTCTACATCCAATGAAGAATTCTAATCTAAATCATTTTCTAAACACTTCAATTCTACTTTAGAAAACATAACACAATTTAACTATTAAATTTCTGTTATATTTTCCGTTAACGTAAAACCGAAAAGTAAATAAACATATCTAGATTCCAAGCATGTACGAACATTAAAATTGGATTAAATATCAAATATCAAGCATGAATAATTTAATGGATGAAGCATCAGACCTGCTATGATACCATTTTTGTTGGGGTTTTGGACAATGAGGCGCAGCGGAAGTGCGGGTAGGGCGAAATTGTATTTTAAAACTTTTTCAAAAATACCGAATAAATTATTCAATATTTAATATGAATATTTTTCATATTTCACCTTAACCTATTTATTCAACATCATATTGACATAAATATTGTTGAAACGTCGCGAAACTTTTACGAAAACCGTTTTTTTCCGTAAATGGCCTAAAATGCTTTTTTGACCGAACCGACTACCGACACTTATGGAAACTGCCAGGTCAGATCCAATAGTATCGGGGCAGTTCAGTTCATGGGCTGCCCCAAACAGTGACGGAATCACTGTTTTCACAGCCGTCACCCGGTTGGCTTGGCTCAAATCCACATGGTAACGTCGTTTTTTGCCGTTTTCGCTTATTTCAAGTCCGAAACACATTTCGGAAATTGTGCCAAACTCCCAAAACACATCCAAAACATTCAAAAGACAACAATTTCATCCCCAAAATAGAAAAATTTTCCAGGCCTGAGCAGAGAGAAAACGAAATTTCCCCAAAAATCATGCTTTAATCCAATTTTACAAAGACTAATCTAATTAATCCATCACCAAATGAGTCCCACCACATATGAACAAACTCTAGAACAATTCTAGGCTATCAAAGAGTGGATTAATAACTCTAGAATGACAACTTATTGTCCAACAATAATTTGAATAAATTTTGAAAGTAATTACACTAATTTCTTCCAAAGACACTTCACACATGCACCACAACTTCCAAACCACCAACAAATCAAAAAAAAAAACCAAAATTAAACAAGTAAAGAAACCCTAGACATGTTCTAGGAAACACAAGAATAAATAAAAATAAATTTCTAAGCTTAAGGAAGATGTAAATTACCTTTTAATCACCAAAAACCTTAAGATTTTCTTGTCTTTCTTCACTTTTTCTTCATGGTTTCATTAAACCATATTTTGGGCTCCGCTTTCTGGTTTTGTCGTGGATGATGATGATGATAAGACAAAAAGAAAAAACAATTTCTTTTATAAAGAGAAGTGGACGAAAAAAAATGCTTAGGTGGGAGGGAAAATTTGTCCATTCAATTTATCAAATAAAAAGTCAATTTAACTTTATAATATCCAATCAAAATTGGACATAAATAAAGTTTGTATCATAAGTCATGCCAAATGTTCCAATAAAATATCACCATGTATCAAATGCATAGGAAAATTGGATAAAGTTTGAAAAATTTAATTATTTAATTATGTTACATTTAAATAACTAGATAATTAAATAATCATATATATGTTATTTATTTACATTAAATTAAAAAATACATATGTTGACGGCGGATTTTGGTCTCAGGGTAATATGGGAATATCACTCCCGAAGTAATTCTCCTTCAATAGTGAATTTGTTTGGTTATGGGGAAAACCAAAGGCAAACTTAGCAGAAGGTAGATAATGCGCCAATCAAACAATGAGTTTTAACGTGGTTCGATGGATTTTTATCCGACCTACGTCCACGGACACAAACATGACTATTCTTTTATTGCTGAAACTTGTATCTCTTGTGCTTTACAATTTTTAGCACAATGAGATTGATATGATTCTCACCCTTACACATAATCTACCATTCTATTTATAATAGTGAAGAAATCAGATTCCTTCTAGTATGTGGATTCCTATTTGAATAATCTCATGTTCCCACAAGGAAACTTTTATCAAATCTATCTCTACTTCCTTTATCCTTCTAGGACACTGTCTTCATCAATATCTCTTATGAAGGTAGGATTCTTCTTTATCCCAAGGATATGGAGTCATCTTCCGGAGCATGTCTTGCTGTATGGTCGGTCTTCATGAGGTCGGTATGATGATAGTCCTCTGAATTGAGAATACTGTTGTCGATCTGATAATGCTCGGTTATTTACACCAAAGTGCTCGGCTACCGATCATAAAGAGATCGGTCTGTAACCATAATGTGCTCGGCCTCTTATTGCGAAGTGATTGGGCCCTTGCTGCTGGCTTTTCATGGGTCGGGTCGGTCGTATTAATGATCTACCAAGAAGGGAATTACCCTTTTACCCTTGTCGTGCTGTTTTAAATACCATAGTGCCTGAAAACACCATCAACATCTGTCCCCTAGTTCTCGGTTCCAACGAGTATGCAAGTTGGTGCCGGGAACTATATAAAGATGGTGTGTTGATTATTTCTGTTTGGTGGTCGATCCGGAGTCGAACCAAAAATTTTTCGTTGCCTCTTTTCAAGCATTTTTTCTTGAGACGCGCAACCGTCATGTCTGTTTAAATGCCCATCAAATCACCTTTAGGGTTTTTTTTTTGAGCCTGACACTTGTCAAACATCCGTCGGGTTCCCGCCAAAAGTGGGAGAAAATCGACCGTGCAGAGGCGTCTTAACGGTGCGCTGATCTCAACCGTTTATTTGATTTTGGCAGACCTCTTTTGCATTTGACACTTGGCGTCCATCCGGGACTCTATTACGATCCGACGGTTGGAATTATTCCGACGTTGTAATGAGAAGGTAAACCGATATCCTTGCAAAAAATCCTATCAACTTCCAAAAAACTCTTCTTCCCTTCGGCTACGAAGCATCTGATTTAGTTTTACTCAAAGTTCTTCAACGTTTTCGCTGCTTTCCCGATCCTGAACAAGTAAGTTTCCCGAACGACCTTCTTCCATTTTTCTTGCTTGCCGTGCTTTGCTGTTTCTTTTTTTCGTTTGTTTTGATACTTGCTAGGGAGAGATTTTATTGAATACTTTGCTTAGGGCGTTTAGAACTTCATAAATTTAGTTTTTTCTGGAAACTTAGGATAGCCTGCGAATCCCTTGGTCGTTTTTTCAAGAATATGGTTGTAGACTGACCTTGCCCTTTTATTTTTCGGACGTCTAGGATGTCTGATGGCAGTTCTTCCCCTGAAAACCCTGCTAAACCCTTGGCCCCCATTGCTGAAGAGCTTTCTTCTGGCTCGGGAGCACCCAGCGTGGAAGACCTTGATACTACCCCCACTCCTTCCGAAATCGAACAAGATACTTACCACCAGAGGGTTCCTCGGAAGGATCCGGAGCCCGGTGATTTTGACAGCTCGGCTCTGGATATGGCTCGGCCCTCTAAGATAACCGAGGATGATCTAGCACTGCTTCGGCAACGATATGACATCCCTATAGATATTGCTCTTGAGGTCCCTCTTCCATGTGATCGTGCCAGTCAGCCCGACGATGGTTCCGTGGCCCTTCTTCCAGCTTTCTTTGAGTGCGGGCTCCGGTTGCCAATTCAACCCTACTTTGCCTGGATGCTGGCCGAGATGGAGATCGCCCCCTGTCAACTAAGTCTAAACAGTTGGAGGATTTTGGCCGGGCTGTATGTAGCTTGGCATCGGGCGGGGTGTGGCGAACCTTCTTTTGAAGAAGTGAAGAGGTTATATCGGTTGAAGGCCAACCCAAAGACTCACCACGGTTGGTACTACCTTTCTGCTTACGATAGTTCGTCAAACGTCGTCCAAAAACTCCCTGACTCCAATAAGAATTTCAAAGATCTTTGGTTCTGGGCCACTGGTGATTGGGGACGGACCCTGAGATCGGATGGAGAGGAGATCTTGGTTCCGGACATCTTTAGAGCGGGAGGTTAGGAGTTTAACCTTTAGCTTTTTCTGCCCTTAGTTTTTTTTATGTTTGGATTCTTACCCCTTTTTTTTCTATTCCTCCTAGCCTGTTGGAGGGATGCTCCCAAGGTCTCCCACCAGGTCCGGAACCGGGTATTCTGGGCTCGGCGATATGCCGCCCATTGGAGGGAGTTGGTAAACGATGCGGCATTCTTTGAATCAGGGCTTATACGGGCCGTTCCTCCCAAGGTCTCGGGTCGGATAGGTAGATGCATGTTGATCTTCTTAGCCAGCTCCCTCGTTTATTTATCATGTTTGATGTCTTCTTCCTTCTTCTCTTTTTTTTTATGCTCAGGTCCTGAACCTTTTTTTTTCCTTGCTTTTTGCAGGTATGTCGAAGAGACCAAAGTACCTTGATCGGTTGACCGGTGTTTCGAAGAAAACTAGCCCTGGTGGAGCTGGTACTTCTCGGAAACGGCCTGAAACTTCTGAGGCCGGGAAGGTGGTTGAAGAGATGGGGCGTCCGGGCTCTCAAGGTCGGTCTTCGCCTTCCGGGGTGCTTCCAATGGGTGTTACCTGTCCTGATAGCCCTCCGAGATCTTCCAGGAGAAGGAAGCGTCGGTTTGGAGCTGTGGATCCTCAATTAAGGCGGGAATTGGAGGAGGAGGAGGCTCCGGGCAGAGAAGCTCCAGTTCGGCAGGAGGGTCCTTCCAAGAAACTGAAGGGTGCTGTGGTTCTTGGAATTGATGATCTTGGGAAGAATATTAGGGAGGCTACTTCCCATTTGGTACCGGCTTTCAATGAGCTGGCCGGGGCCGTACCTCCTGAGAAGATTCCGAGGTTTGAGGACCTTTCACCCGAGGAGGTAGTTGCGAAGTTGTGCTCCCAGCTGGCCCAGGTCACTTCTTTTACTTCTCTTCTATATCCGTGGTGTCTTTCAGACTTTGTTTTTATTTTTCTAACTTCTTTTTTCTTCTCGGCAGGCAAATTATTTGGCGGCCAAGAATAAGGACCTATTTATAAGCCTTTTGTCCGAAGGCGGCCAAGCCCAGAGGCTTCAGAATCGTCTTTCTGAAGTGGAGGCCAAGTTGGCTAGTGCCGAAGAGAGGAATATGGATCATGAGCTGGCTGCGGTTGAGGCTGTTAAAACAAATAAAGCTCTTAGGGCTGCTGCCACTTTAGAGCGCAAGAACGCTGAAGAAGCTAGAGCAAGTTTGGTGGATGCCCGGGCTGAGATCGGCTCCTTAGGTGGAAGTAGGTAGTGCAGTGGAGTATAAGCTGCGGGCCAAGGAGGAGGAACTGGGACGGGCCCGTGCCGAGCTCAGGGATATGGAACTTGAGTGGGAGGCCGAGAGGGACTCCATTCGTCTTGAAGGGGTCGGTGATTGTGCTGAAATTATACCAATGGTGCTGCCTGACCTTGATTGGGCCGATCCATGCAGCCATCCGTTTCTGTAAAGGGGAAATATCTGAGGAGGAGTTTCAGAAGTGGCTCCCCCTTCTTCCGAAGAAGCGATGGATCCCGACCCGATTTCTGTTGCTCCGGTCCCGCAGGTTTCCCAAGAAGACCGACCTGAGGTTCCTGCTCCTGGCGAGGACTATCCTGAGATTCCACCTCCTATCCTTGAAGTAGGGGCCTCCCATGTTGCCGAGGTTGAAGCTGATGTCCCCTCCTCTGAGACCGAGCCGATCGTCCATTGTCTGAAGCCGGCCGAGGAAGAACTTCTTGCCCCTGTGCGGGTTGATTGAAAAGGGGTAACCCGGACGGGGCCCTGTGTACACTTCGTATATTTTTGTAACACTTTTATTTTTTGTAATAACACTTCATTTTTTTGTAATAACACTTCGTATATATATATATTTTTAATATATTATATTATTATTTTCTGCTTTTCTCTTCTGTCCCTTGTTCTGGGTGTTCTTCTCAAATGATTTATTTTAAGGCTCGTTCGTGAGTGGGTAATACGAACCGAGACCCAATTTATTCTGTGGTCGAGGATTGACTCTGAGTTGTGGAGTACACGGTTGGTGAGATGCAATCGGTGGGACGTAACCCGACCCCAAGCTGTAAGGAACACTTGGCCCTGGGGGAATGTTACGTCCCCAGTCCAAAAGATAGACTCGGTGGGATTTGGTCCGACCCCGAGCTGTATAACCAAGTGGCCTCGGCGGAACGAAATCCTGCCCCGAGCCTAAATATCCAAGGGGTCTCGGCGGAACGAATCCATCCCCGTGCTGATTAATAAAAAGGCCTAGGCGGAATGAGTCCAGGCCCGAGCCGAACAATCATTGGGACTTTGCTCCGAAGAGAAGGGAATCAACCTTTGATGTCCTATCGAATCTGTCTTGGGCGTCCCCTTTTCAGACCGATGAAAAAACAAAAAAACAAAATTTTGGAAAATAAAACCAAAAGAGTGTAAACAATAGCACGGATACCTAGAACAGCGTCCTGTCCGAGGCCTCCAAAACATAATTCTGAACCTTTCAATTCAGTGTCCGGCGAACCAGGATTTGGATCAGTAGAGCGTTTAAATGGTAAGGGCACATCCTCTATACGTCGGGTCACTGTGGAGCCTGTGTATTGTACGAGGGCTCCTCCTTACCACGCTGGAGCAGGCACACGCTACAGGGGCACAATGCATCCCCGTGCTGCGCCTCTCTTGGATCCAAATGATGAATGGATCAAAGAGTGTCCGGGATACTAAGGGCACATTCCTCCTTAGGTCCGGCATCACTGGAGCTAGCAATCGTCACGGGGGCCTCATCACTCCCCGTGCTATGCTTTCCCACGGATCCATTACATCGGGTAAGTGAGGATCAAAGAGTGTTCGACACATTAAGGGCATATTCCTCCTTATGTTCGGTAACACTGGAGCAAGCAATCGCCACGGGGGTATCATCTCTCCCCGTGCTATGCTTCTCACGGATCCTATACATCGAGTATGTCCCTGAATATTTTGAGGACCCCGAGCTAAGAGAAACACTTGGTTCTGGGGGAATGTCCCGTCCCTGACCAATGAGCATGACTCGGTGGGACGTAACCCGACCCCGAGCCGAATAGTCAAGTGGCCTCGGCGGAACAAGATCCAGCCCCGAGCCGATTGTCGCAGTGGCCTCGGCGGAACGTAATCCGGCCCCGAGGTGTTCGAAACATTAAGGGCATATTCCTCCTTATGTTCGGTACCACTGGAGCAAGCAATCGCCACGGGGTTATCATCCTCCCCGTGCTATGCTTCTCACGGATCTATACTCTGATTCACTTTCGTCCCTGCTGTTTAATGCTTGTATGGAATTGACTGATTCTGGTGTGACTTGTGTTTCTTTATGGTGGTAGCCGTGGTCGGGTGGTTGCGGGTTTTGTGCTTTTGACCCTGGACCGTTGTATTGAGTATGTCCCCGGAGCTTTGAATATGGTTCACAAAATTTCTATTTTTTAGAAGAGTGGGTGAAAATTTTGGAAAAGAAAGTTTTATTTATATTCGGGGACATACTGCCCTTCTTACAACTCTCTGCGGGCCATTTTGAGAGAGGCTTTATATCGAATTTTCGTCCCTTGTCGGGTTGCTGCAAAAGAAAAGAAGGGAGGGATAATTTACTGAAAGTATTTTCTCAACATCTCCGCGTTCCATGGTTTTTTTAATCTTGTGTCGTCCAGCTGTTCTAGGATGTAAGCCTGGCCTTACTACCTCTGTGATTTTGTAGGGCCTTCCCACTTGGCACCTAACGAGCCCTCCTCTGGTCGTCGGGTGTTTAAGGTGACCCTTCTTAATACTAAGTCGCCCGGGAGGAAGGAGCGGGTCCGAACTCTTCTGTTGTAGAAGCGGGCCATTCTTTGTTGGTAGACTGCTGCTTTCATAGCTGATTTTTCTCTCCTTTCCTCGATCAGGTCGAGGTGGTTTTTGATAAGTTCTTCATTCTGCTCATTCCTAAAGTGGCGGACCCTGTGAGTTGCTACCCCGATTTCTGCTGGAATGACGGCCTCACATCCGTATGATAGGGAAAATGGTGTTTCCCCTGTGGAATCTTTGTAGGTCGTCCGATGTGCCCATAGCACTTCTGGTAATTCTTCGACCCATAAGCCTTTGCATGATCCGAGCCGAGCTTTAAGGTTTGCCTTGATGGTCTTGTTTGTTGCCTCAACCTGTCCGTTTGACTTGGGGTGGGCTGGCGAGGCGAATTTTAAGGCGATCTGGAGGTCTTCGCAGAGCTTCCTGAATCCTTTGCTATCGAATTGTTTCCCGTTGTCGGTGATGATCGCCCGGGGGATTCCGAACCTGCAGATAATGTTCTTCTTTACAAACTCTGTGGCCTTCTTCTCCGTGATGGTGGATAGCGGCTCGGCTTCTGCCCATTTTGTGAAATAGTCTATGGCCACGATTGCATACTTCGCCTGCCCTCGCCCTTTTGGCATTGGCCCTATGATATCTAGCCCCCACTGCGCGAATGGCCAGGGGCTGGACAGGTGGTTAATTGTTCTGCCGGTTGATGGTGGATGTTGGCATTTTTCTGACAACCTTCGCATTTCTGGGCCTCCTCACACCGTCCTGATGCATGGTCGGCCAGTAAAATCCTTGTCTTAAGGCTTTAAAGGCGATTGATCTTCCTCCGGCGTGACTTCCACAGATGCCCGTGTGAATTTCCCTGAGCACATAATCTGCTTCCTCCTCTTTAAACATCTCAGGAGGGGTACGGTATAGCCTCTCCGGTAGAGCACCCCTTCGATCAGGGAGAACTTGGTGCTCTTGAATTTTAGTTTCTTGGCCTCCTTTTTGTCTTTAGGGGTTTCCCCTGTTTCCAGGTATCTCCTAATCGGTTGCATCCATGAGTTTTTGCCTTCCTCTTCTACTATATCTACCTTCAGCTCCCTTATGCTTCTTCTCGGAGGCATATGAGAGGGATTATTCTGGGGTCCTCGGTTTCATTGAGGATGCGAGCCGGGCCAGGGAGTCTGCTTCACAGTTGTCTTCTCGTCCGATTTGTTCGAAGCGTACGTTCCCCACTTTCTCCATCAACTTTTTTACTTCGGCTAAGTAAGCTATCATAGTCGGCTCCCTGGCCTGAAATTCTCCCTTTAATTGTTGAATGGCTAGCTGAGAGTCACTCCTTACTACCACGTTGTGGACTCCCACTACTGTGCATAGCCTTAATCCGGCCAAAATTGCTTCGTATTCGGCCTCATTGTTTGTGGCTTTGAAAGCAAATTTTAAGGCAAGCAACACTTCTTCTCCTTTACTGTTTTTCAGCGCGATTCCTGCCCCATTGCCCTGTGAGCTAGCAGACCCATCCACTGACATTTCCCATTTGCTTTCCTCGTGGTCAATATTGGGGTTCCGCGAGTTCCGCAACAAAATCTGCCAAGGCCTGCCCTTTTATTGCTATCTTGGGAGGTAGGAAATGTCGTGCTCGCTTAGCTCCACCGACCATTTCATTAACCTTCCCGAGGTTTCTGGTTTTTGCAAGATTGCCGCAGGGGGTAATTGGTGTAAACTCCGATAGGGTGGGCCTGGAAGTAGGGTCGTAATTTCCGTGCTGCAGTGATCAAGGATAGGGCGACTAGTTCATGCACGGGATATCGGGTCTCTGCATCCAATAGAGCTTTGCTGACATAGTATACGGTCTCTGGATCTGGTCGGCCTCTTGCACCAATACCGAACTCACTGCGTGTTTTGAAACAGCCAAGTACAAGTATAATGTCTCTCCTAGGAGAGGTTTAGCCAGGAGTGGGGGCTGTGCTAGATATTGTTTTAGCTGCTGGAAGGCCTCCTCACATTCCGGTGTCCAGTCGATCCCCTTTTGGCCTTCTTGATGACTTTGAAGAAGGGGTGGCATTTTTCGGTCGCCCGAGAGATGAATCGGTTGAGCGCGGCGACCCTGCCTGTTAGACCTTGCACCTCTTTAATTGTTCTGGGGGATGTTCAAATCTAGCACGGCTTGTATCTTCTGGGGGTTGGCTTCTATGCCTCGGGAGCTCACCATGTAGCCTAGAAATTTTCCTGAGGCCACTCCGAATGCACACTTCTCTGGATTGAGTCTTAAATTGTGTTTTCTCAGCAACTCGAAGGTTTTCTTTAGGTCAGTTACGTGATCTCTTGGTTCTCTGGACATTGTTATCATGTCGTCCACATATACAACATTGAAGTGCCGATGAGTGGTTTGAAGATTTTGTTTACTAACCTTTGAAAAGTTGCCCCTGCGTTCTTCAGTCCGAAAGGCATTACCTTGTAGCAGTACAGTCCTTGATCGGTGATAAAAGTGGTTTTCTCCTCGTCTGCAGGATGCATCCTGACCTGATTGTACCCTGAGAAGGCATCCATGAAGCTTAGTAGTCCTTGGCAGGCAGTTGCGTCTACCAGTTGATCTATATTTGGCAGAGGAAAGCTATCTTTTGGACACGCCTTATTGAGGTCGGTGAAATCTACACACATCCTCCATTTTCCATTGGACTTCTTTACCAATACTACGTTTGACACCCACTCGGGGTACTTTACTTCTCTAATGAAGCCGGCTTTTAACAGTTTTTCCACCTCGGATGCCACCGCTCTGCACCGTTCTTGATTGAAGATCCTTCTCTTTTGTTTGACCGGTTTTAGTGACGGGTTTGCTGCTAAGCGGTGACTGATGAATTTTGGGTCAATCCCGGGCATGTCATTGTGTCCCCACGCGAAGATGTCGGGGTATTCCCGTAGACATTCTAGCAGGCCCTTTTTTAGGGTTTCGTCCAAGTTTCCCCCATCTTTATGCCTTTTTTCGGTCCGAACAGTTTTATTTCTTCTAACTCTTCAGCTGTTCCTAGCCGGGCAACTTTATCCGGGCGGGGACCTGGTTCCTTCCTCTCGTTCTCGCCCCTCTGCCTCTTCTTGGTGCCTTCTTCAATGCAGAGGGTCTCTCGTGAGAGAGTGGCAAAGCAGCTACGGGCTATCTTCTGACTCCCGCACACGATTCCAATCCCTTCCCGGGTGGGGAACTTTAGTTTTAAGTGATAGCAGGACATCGCAGCTTTGTTTTCATCATAAAAGGTCGGCCGATAATGACTTGGTAACTGCTCAGGCAGTCCACCACAGTGAAGTTTACCATAACTGTCCGGGTCCTGGGGTGAGTTCCGATGGTTGTTGCCAGTTGTATTCTCCCCAGCGGGATGACCGTTGAGCCTCCAAAACCGTACAGGGGGTGCCGTCATTAGTTAGGGTTACGTACTCCACTCCCAGGCTTTCTAAAGCTTCTTTGGAGATTATGTCTACCGCGCTTCCGGGATCTACCAGGATTCTATCTACCTCTGTGCCGCTGATTGTAGCTTTGATTATTAGCGCATCGTCATGGGGGAAACTCACCCCTCGAGCGTCCTCGTCGGTGAACATTATGGGTACCGGCCGACTTCCTCGTGGTACTGGGGACTTTTCCGTTTCCAGCACTTCCGTCCCCTGTATTCGGCTATAGCTTTTTCTTGACCGGTTAGAGTCTCCGGCCAGTGTTTTCCCTCCTGCGATGATGTTCACCTGCCGGCCTCGTGCCCTCTGTCTGGCAGCCATGGCCTCATGGTTGATATAATTATTTAGATACCCATTTCGGGCTAGGTCCTCCATCTGTTCCCGCAGATCCTTGCATTCGTCCGTTGTGTGCCCCCTCAGATTATGATGTACGCAGTAAGACTTCTGGTTCCTTTTATCTGGGGGGAATCTCCTGAGGTCGGGTTCTATCAAGAGGCCTTTTTCCTGTATGTCCATGATGATTTGCCCTGGTGGCTTGCTCAGGGGAATATATGCTTCTTCTCGGACTACATGATTCACCTGGGTCGCGACCCCTCTTTCCTGATCTCTTCGAGGTATCGGTTTGAATTCTTTGGGTTTCGGATTGAATTTTTTGAATTCCCTGTCCGGTCGTCGGGGGGCCTCTGTTCTTGTTGTTCTTTCTCGAATGGCTGTCCCCCTTCGGGAGATCTTTTCTTCGCTTTCTAACAAGACAAATTTTCGGGCTACCTCTAGAGCGGTGGCATAATCTGGTGTGTCTTGGATTCTTAGGTGAGTCCATAGTCTTCCGACCCTTAGGGCTCCCTTTAAACTTTCCAGGGCCTCTTTGGACTCGTACCCTCCGACCTCGAGTACCATATTGTGATACCTCTCGATGAAAATTTTTAGGGGCTCGTCGTCTCCTTGTTTCATAAGCCTTAATTCTCCAATTGTCTTCTTGGGGACGCAGGCCCTTTGAAGTGTCGAACGAACGACCTTTTGAGCTGTGTGAAGCTTCCGATGCTCCCCGGGGCCAGACTTTGTACCATAGGATGGCGGGTCCACCTAGAGTTAGGGGGAACACTTTGCAGATGGCATCTCCTACCACTCCCTGGACTTCCATCAACAGGACAAAGCTTTCGATGTGCGATTTCGGGTCAGAGTGGCCTTTGTAAGGTGCCATGGTCGGCATGTTGAATCGCTTTGGGAATTTTGCCGATTTTATTTCTTCCGTGAGGGGAGATTCCTCCTCACTGTCCCGGGCATCACTGCATCGGTCTTGAGGCCTACTCCCCCACTTGGTCATCTCCTTTTTTTAACCAAGACTTTATTTCACTGCTTGTGCCGCCATGTCGTATTCTGTGCCCCTCTGTTATCTATTGCCCCGGGTGCGGTGTTCCTCATGCCTTGGAATTTCCCGTACACTTTCGCTATGCTCCATGTCCTCTCTTCTGGAGTCGCGGAGACTGTCATAGGAGGGATCCGGTGATGGTCTTCCTTCTTCTTCTTCCCACGTGTCCTCTGTTTGTGAATCTTTTTCTACAACTACGGATTTTATCCCATAGGGGCCCCTCCTCCTGGGTCTATCGTCTTCACTTGTGCCTATCACCATTTCCCCTTCCGCTCTTTCACTTCTTCTTCGACTGGTTCCGACGTCTGGTCTCTCTTTGTTCGTTCCCTCCATTCTCTCCAGCCGATCCACTATGGATTTCATACTTGCTTCCATCTTCTTCATCCAATCTGTAGCCGGACTCCCCGACGATTGGTGATTTCCGCCTTCTGCCATCGTCTTACTACGCGAACTGCTTTTTGTTTCGTTTTCCCCACAGACGGCGCCAACTATTGACGGCGGATTTTGGTCTCAGGGTAATATGGGAATATCACTCCCGAAGTAATCCTCCTTCAATAGTGAATTTGTTTGGTTATGGGGGAAACCAAAGGCAAACTTAGCAGAAGGTAGATAATGCGCCAATCAAACAAGGAGTTTTAACGTGGTTCGGTGGATTTTTATCCGACCTACGTCCACGGACACAAACAGGACTATTCTTTTATTGCTGAAACTGGTATCTCTTGTGCTTTACAATTTTTAGCACAATGAGATTGATATTGATTCTCACCCTTACACATAATCTACCATTCTATTTATAATAGTGAAGAAATCAGATTTCTTCTAGTATGTGGATTCCTATTTGAAATAATCTATTGTTCCCACAAGGAAACCTTTATCAAATCTATCTTTACTTCCTTTATCCTTCTAGGACACTGTCTTCATCAATATCTCTTATGAAGGTAGGACTGTCTTCTTATCCGCAAGGATAGGGAGTCATCTTCCGGAGCATGTCTTGCTGTATGGTCGGTCTTCATGAGGTCGGTCATGATAGTCCTCTGAATTGAGAATACTGCTGTCGATCTGATAATGCTCGGTTATTTACACCAAAGTGCTCGGCTACCGATCATAAAGAGCTCGGTCTGTAACCATAATGTGCTCGGCCTCTTATTGCGAAGTGCTTGGGCCCTTGCTGCTGGCTTTTCATGGGTCGGGTCGGTATTAATGATCTCGCCCAAGAAGGGAATTACCCTTTTACCCTTGTCGTGCTGTTTTAAATACCATAGTGCCTGAAAACACCATCAACAACATATATTTATGGCATGTATCAAAATCTCATTTAACGAATAATTAATGTGTATCTAATCGTATTATGTATCAAATACAAATACACAATAATTTTAGCGGACAAAATCTCTAATGCATGTGTCATCGTTTAACCGATTAAACGATCCAGATTAACTCATTTAATCTGATGAAGTATTATGATAATCCGTATTATTCATATCGAGTTGCCCAAGTGCTCAACGAGTACACTTTATATTGTGGGACTCTCTAAGTTTAGGTTTATCCGTCACGAAATCTAATTTCGTGTCCATAATCCACTCACTCATGAATTATGACGACCACATATAATCTCGCTAAACTTGCAAGTCGAGGTCATAGCATATGTATTAATCCATCTGTCACTAAATCTAATTTTGTGTCCATAATCCACTCACTCATAAATTATGACGACCACAGATAATCTCGCTAAACTATGCAAGTCGAGGTCATAGCATACGTATAATCCCTCCATCACAGGCCATCCGTATTATACCTGGGATATAGATCAGAACGTCAAATTCGTTCGGTATAATACAGTCGACTTTCAATTTACGATCTCTAAATAACACTCGGAACTGATTTCTGACATTATACCACGGCCATGGATTTACTAGATCGTAAACACGTGCTGGATGCCTATGCCCTGTACACAGGACTGCCGAATCCTATCTTGATATGCGCAGAATATCATGAGCATCAGTCCACACCCAACGAACAGGCTGAGGTCTGATCATGAATAGATCGTTGACGTGACTGCCATCAAAGTGTGGAGGATAGCTTACATATCCACAGTGGTATCTCAATTCAAAGGACCACTATGCTTGCTCAACTCGAGAAGGTTCCTATTGACATTGGTGTACCATCTATTAGGAAACCTTCCGTGAGTCATTAGTGTCTTATCAAATAAACACATACATGTCTATACGAGTCTCCCGAGACTCATGATTCACTGGGATAAACCATCGGACCAAGTCACGATATACGACATGTACTGGTCTCAGCGGATTTTACTAACCGACCCGTGTTAGCAAATCTTGACCATGAACTTTATTTAAGGATATACAACTAATAGTGCGCTTCCCAATGTCAATTACAAACTATGTTGTAACTGTGCACCATACTGTAAATCATATGGTCTTTGTCTAATATACATGTATCACTGAACCAGATTCAGTTTCGATCTAATCGTAATCAGATATCTAATCGTAATTAGACCGAATATATGTATAAAAGACAAGGGTGCTACCATTAAATTAGTAATATTTATGGAAAATAGAATTGCTCGTATTTATGAATCGGACATAAATACGATCTGGATTGGCACTCCGAGCACCAACCCTAACAAAGCTCTCATTAAACAATTCAGTATATACTACATGAAGATCATCCTCATTTAGAGAGTCATTGTGAGAAAACTCTAAATAAGCATCAATGTCACTAACATTAGCTTCTCTCTCACCCACCACACTAGAAGAAAATGTAATGTAATTACACTTCTATTTAGAAGACTTATCAGAAATATAGCCACCTTCTAAATCACTATGAGAGGTCGTCTTAATTTTTTTGCCCTTAGATTTTAGATTTGTAGGTCACTCAGATCTTATTAGCCTAAGGCCTTCACATTCATGGCATTAAATGACTGAAGATTTCCTATCATTCTCATCTCTAGATTCCCTCAAAGAGTGTTCACGGGTCGAGTTTTTTCAAATTTTACGAAATCCTCGGATCACCCGGGTCATCAAACCCGAACCCGAAATTTGAATATGCAAACCCGAGCGGGTCAAGTCGGCGAAAAAAGAATTTTTTTATGTATTAATTATTTTGAAACATAAATACTAATTATTTTATGTCCCGAAACTTGTCATTTATATATAATTTCAAGATAAAAAAAATAATAAACAACTCAAATAATAGTAAAAACTTTAAAAAATAATATATTTTTTTAGAAAACTAATAAAAAATTATTTTTCCGAGTAGGATTAGGTTGTCAAACCCGTGAACTGACCCGTAAAATCGGATCGGGGTCGGGTCAACCCGAAATTACATTATTTTTTTAAGAACTTGCTCGGGTCGAGTCGCGATTTGACCCGACCATATGAACACCCCTAATTCTCTCATATGGCTCCTACTCTTTAAGTTTCTCATCTCTTCTCCTATTAATGTCATATCCACTAATTTCCAACTTAAGAAATTTCTTGAATTTGTTCATAAATATGGGCATATCTGTTGGGGCGTTTGTGAGACCCCTAGGGTCGGATCGGTGCCCCGTGCAGCGGAAGTGGGTCTAACCCTTGGATATCTAGCATATGTGTATTTTTAAATTATCTCATAAAATACTATATTTCGTTACGAGTCCATGAGATAAAACGGAGACCGAATCGGAGTTCGAAACCTCCGGAACGGAAAAAATGAAGTTTTAACGCTCATGGGCAAAAGCTCTCGGCGTGTCGCGACGTGCAAGTTTAGGAGTCGCAATGCCCAATCTGTGAGAGCTCGGTGTCACGACTCCCAAGAGTTAGCGTTACGATGCCCGCAGCTCTGAGAGTTGAGTGTCGCGACACCAGAGATCAGTGTCACGACGTTGTTTTGTGTAAAATGTGGGCAGAGAGCATTTTTGCCTTTAATTCAATTCTAAACACTTCCAATTTTCTTTAAACACTTTAATACACCTAAAAGTCCAATGTTAGCATCAAAAACAACATCAACACATGTTATACAACAAACATACATGTATTCTAAATATATATATGTATTTCTTTGAATCAGAACATAAACCAAATTAGAATCCCACAATGAAGTGACTCATAAATAATTCTAGGTCACTCAAAAATGGTCAAGTGATTCTAGAATGGTAGTCATAGCTCTAAGCTTTCATCTAGAGTTTCAAACTCTAATTTTGTATTTCATGTCCAACATGAACATATTTGACCCAATTACAAGTATATTGTGTTTATGCTTCCAAAACATCCATACACAATTAATTAGCCTAATTTCAACATCAAATTATGTTATTATGTATCAATACATAATTCATCAATATATGTCTCACTAATGATAACTCACTAATGAAAACATAGCTTTAGAAAATATTAAACTTACTTAGCACGCTTGATTCTAATAGCCAATCTTCTTCTCCTTGTTGAAATATCGTGGAGAACTTCCAAATGTAGCAAAGCTTGGTTCCAAGATCCAATATTCTTCTCCTTGTTGTAGAGAATTTTCAAAGCTAGCAAGCTTGGTTCTAAGATATAATCTTCTTCTCCTTGTTGAAATATTGTAGAGAACTTCTAAAGCTTCTCTAAATACTTCTTTTACTTAGACTAATATCTCTAACTCTTGCTTGTTTTAGTTTTCTCAAGTTTGATTAAAACTTTGCTCAAGCTTGTCTTTTACAGCAAAACTTATGCAATTTTTAATTAATAAAAAATCTATCAACTTTTATGTGGACTTAATCTAATTTGTACAAAAATGTAATCTAATTTGTACAAAAATGTATAATTATGTGTGACTAATCATTTGCAGAAATCATCTTAGTCGATGTTCTAGCTGACCTCATAAAAGCTATGGGCATCCAGATCAGCAAAGTGGAGATTTTCATCTCATGTAGACCCGAGGAGAGTTAGTCATACCATGAGGAGCTTATAAAAATTCAAGAAGACATTTTCTCCTCACCATTTGTATCAATTATATGTATTGTTGTTGCCAAAGTTGTATTAATGAAGCAATTATTAGACCATCTTAAATTGATAAATATTGATATATATAGAACCAGCGTGATCAATTCCTTACATAAATCACCAGTTTGTAGAGGAATAACTCTGCTTTACAAAAAGTTGTTGGCGGACTTCTGCTTTCCGAACACAGTCTATTTCCTGCCTACAATTTGAGTTTGCTCAGCTCTATCTTTTTAACAGGATATGTATATGCCTCGTAGTTGATTTGCTGGCCTAGGCTACTCAATTTCGTGAGTGTAGTTATCAGATCAACCTGTCAACGAATCAAAAACTCGAAAACTGAGACCAGGAATTAACATTTCGATAAAGCATTACTATAAAAATACACCATGATTGAATTTTCTGTCATTATATCTAGTGCACAAGGCTCTCGCTACAAACATGGTCTCATACGCAATCTTTAACTCTGTTTTTTTTTTCAAGGCCATCCACTAGGCATGACCTTCATGACTGAATTTTCTGTATCCAACCCTGAGTAATTTGTGTCTCTCAAAAGGGGAATGGAGAAATATCAAACTAACCTCATAATCCGTCTGAGAAACTGTTTCTCTGCTGCGTTGGTATTTCTGAACCCATGGAGAAACATCTTTATCGGTTGCCAACAAGGCTTCTGTCGCTGTTTGATCAGGACCCAAGAATGCAGACATAACAGCTAGCTGCCGAGCAACGAAGGATTTGAAAAGAAGCAGATCAGTGAGTATTAATCACTACTCCATTCAAAACAAGAACCTGTACATATATTGTAGTTAAGGATTTGCCCCCACTCCCACCTACTCATTATCAATGTTACTGCATGCCTAAACATATAAATAGCATCAAATCTAAAATCAGATGTCTCTGCACCAGAGATGGATCATTCAATGGACTTTATTGGTGAGTGATGAAATTTGCTTGAATTTATAGAATAAGAAGAGTCGCATTAGTGGCCTGAAATAAGATGTTGAATATAAACAAATATTCTGATGATTTTTTGTTGAATTTGAGTCAAACGGCACAGTGAAGCAGAATACATCATAGTTCAAAAGAACGATGATTCTAACTAAAGCTTAATGTGACGTGTACACTTTTGATCAAGGGGATTCTAGGGAGCCTGCCTCAGCTTGCAGGAAATTTGTTTGTACAGTCAATTTCATGACGATATAAGGAAATAAGAGAAATTATTACTGTAGTTATGATAGTGAATTTACCTGGCGAGGACCAAAGCCAATAGCTGTGAACTTATCTTTCATTTCCTGGACAGTAGCTTTCTCCCACTGGGGAACCCGTCCCTCCGGATCTGGCTCCTGAGCATCTGTCCTTCCAAATTGCCTTTCAAACAAGCCCCACTGTTGGCAGAATAACAATATTATGCATCATCCATAACTAATAGAAAGCTGAAGTGCCATAAAAGATCTGTCAGCAGAAATGCAAGCATGACACAACTCATTTAAGCCATACACGCTGTTATCATGGCTTTAATCTTTTCCCTTCACTTCTCACAAGGTGTCCGCCGTAGGATTTTAAGTTTCCTTCTAAAAGAATCATGGTGATTGAACAACTATAATTTTTTCTATAGACCTAATTATTTACAATAAAAGCCCTAATAATGTAGCAATTTAACAGAAAAAGTTTACAAACCGTGAAACAAAAAATTATTTTAAGCAATGTCACCGTTATGGAAACTCAACCATCAACTAGACTGGCAGTCTAGGAAAATTTCCGAGGACTACATGTACAAAAGTATAAATTTATGGCAGAGATGTCTATCTAAGGTACCTAATAGTGATTTCAGTAACAAGCTACTCATGTGATCTAAATATAGCACAATATATACGAATTGTAAAAAAATAAGACGATTTTATACTTCTGGATACTTAAAATTACAAAAGATATGACTTTATATAAGCACTACATCAAGTTAAATATAGAAACTAAATATACTAATAATCATTAGGATTACATAATCATATCTCAATGATTATGTAACAATATCTTAGAGATATGTAGAATCATAATCATATCTTTTGAATGATTATGATTATAATTATAATAATATCTTAGGGATTCTAACATTCCCCCTCAAACTGGAACATCCTTATCATATGCACCAACTTTGTTACAAATGAAACCAACACAAGAACCACAAAGAGATTAGGGTATTTTAACACTACTGGAGAATGTACAGCATGAATATATATGGTGACTTGGATGTTGAAATTAACTGTATAGCACAGGCACAGCATATTAAGAAACAAACCTGACCGTTTGAACCATAGGCAGTGTATAATAAGCGCCCTTTCTCTTCATTCCCTCCACATTTGCGGATGGCAGATGCCAAAAATGTGGTCTTAATGGCACTTTGTGCTACATAAATGGAATAAATTAGTCAGAAACTCTAGGCTTCTCTCTGTGGAACCGCAGAGAAACTCATTGTAGACAATCTTATCATGTTTGATAGCTCAAACTTGGCATTTCTAAAATTTGTAACCTGCATATTGGATGAGATCTGCAAAGGCTATTGGTCCACCCTTGGAATATGAATCTATCTCCTTTTTTGCTTCCTCTAATAAATTCATGGCAGCAGAAAGCCCCTTATTTTCTGGTCTGCTTATCTCTGAACTTCAGGCAACAAAACCAGCAGAAGAAAATCAAGGCAACTTTTTACCAAGCCAAAATTACTGATGCTTAATCACAGGAAAAGGAAAGTTTGATACTAAAGCAACAGGAAATTCATGAAATATATGATAACATTCTGTCATTTTTGAATAAATCGACATTTAGGAAGAGCATATATTTCTGTATCTTTTAAAGGAATATCATGCTGATTTGTCTACAATTCTTTCCATTACCCCATACACATTTCAAGAAGTGTAAAATTTCATATCTTAATTATTTTTTAGATACTGCAACATGTAGAAGGTACCTGAACCGTATGGATCCATTGGGGCCCCCCAGTTTTTGTAGCCTACAAACTTAACCAGCAAGACATCAGTTTATTTCTTTCCTTTCTCTGGACATTCACAAGAAATTTAAATGGTAGAGACTTTATTCCGACCTTATCATAAGTCATGGCGTCATTGAGTGCCATAGTTAGTAGGGATGGGATAAGATCTGGATTTCCCTGAAACAGGTACATTGAAAGAAGTGATCAATGCACAATGACAGCAAAATTAACCTAATGCACATGAATGCATGATGGTACCAACCGTTATAGCAGTTTGGAGGGTCCCCTTGATACTCGCTGTTAAGGAAAAAAAAATATGTAAACTGTTATTATTAAGCAGATTCCTGGTAATTTAAGCACAAGGAAGATGTGCTTATAGAACTTACAGATAAACTCAGACCGCTGTCTGCGTTGTATCAAATCAGCAGCACTTGCCATTTCAGTTGATCCAGAGCCTGATATTATTTCCTAAGGAGAAACCACAACTGGCAGAAACTTTACATGGCAGAGAGTATATATATTTTCAATTGAATTTTGGAAACAGAGTTTTCTTAGACTAAAAATTAAGAGGGCATGCTTATCCATTAGATATAGATAGGAAAAAAAAGAATTGGTCTCACCATGCCAATGGTTGCACCAAAGCATTTCAGAATATCCCTTCGCCGGAAACCATCCTCACCAGTGACTTCAATTTCAATTTTATGACAACGTATAGCACCACCCTGAACGGTAAACATGTCAATGTTCGGTTTGAAGTTAATAGACAATCCAGCCATTTCAAAAATGAATAGGAAAGAAAGAAGCAAAGCTTACAGCATGAGCTGGGTATCTCGTGGCAACTGTAGACAAAGAGCTGCGAGATGGAGCTGGAACAATGGGAAACAAAGCAACTGTTGAGAGGAAAGAAACACCCATAATGCTGTTTCTTAATTCTTCTTCCAAGTTTCAAAATAATCAAAGGCTCTTTCTTTGTTAATGTGTAGATTGGAGAGAGAGAGAGAGAGAGAGAGATAAAGAGTGGGCCTATAGTGTGATTATGTGTGGAGTACGCATGGGAGTTTATGAGATTGTGTTATCCAATCTTTTGTTGATTCTTTTTGGTTGAGCTGGATCAGTTCCTAAAGTTACCCAACCTTGGATCAATTACCAACCCGAATAATATGCTGGATCCAGATCCAGATCAGAGCGTGCATGATTTTTGTGACTCAAAAAAGAGCAACAATTCTCAAATTTTGGTGAAAATATTTCCGCACGCGACATGCTAGCGTTTAGACATTAAATCGATCATCAGGGTATCGGTAATTTGACAGGTGATAAAATCACTGTTGGCTCAAAAGGAGTATAAAAAATTTTAATGCGAGAAATTGAAATAATTCTTTCAACTAATATGTTGTATCAACAAGTGAAATACATTCGTGTAAGTGAACATTATTTCCTGCAGTTCACACTATCATATACCCAATGCATCCCTTGTCCCTCCCTTGAAACGTAGCCAAACTTCCTGAATCACATTAACGAGTCTTTCCCATGGAATGAAAACTCGATGACTTTCATGATTGATCGCATCTCTGCCGCCCACCACTACCCCGTTTCCTTTTCACCTATTTATTGAAACTGTCTAAACTCGAGATATACACACTTTCATGTACCCGATGCCAAATATGGCACTGCCAGCTCGCATAACTTCAATAAATACTTGAGGAATCATATACAACGATGGCTAACCGGCTTGGGGATCTTTGTATAAACAAGTTTCTTTCACAGCAACTGATCTACCTAATAGTGAGTGAGGTGTTAACATTTAGTGGTTGCCTCCGACATAGACAGTCTGGTAATGGGTTTACATAGAAGGCTTCTTCTGAACGAAACCGATCTGTGCCCTTCGTTCCAGAGATAGGGCCTTTCCTTTTTCTTGGGGACCCTTGCCTGTAAGACGGAAGGAAATAATGAAATTAAAATGGGAGCTACCGATATAACTTTAACATGCCATAAATTTTTGACAAATGGAAAAATAATACGATTACTCTAGAGCAGAGACATGACAGTGACTGCAGTAAAGATGCCCAATCTCACTATAGAAGATACACGACCAAAAGACAATGATGCTTCACATAATAAGTACAACTAATGACTTACCGTTTTTTGTGAATTTCAATTATCTTATTTGAAAAACTTTTGCCTTCTCTGAGTGTTCCCAGCTCAATTTTGTCAAACAGACGAACAAGTGCTTTCCTGATCAACGTTATACAGAAATAACTTCAATAAACAGCAGTTGAATGGAGTTGTCATTATTTGTATCTGGATGTAGTCGTCCTTAAAAAAGAAACTGCCTAACCTGTCAGGAGAGATCGTTTTCCTATGTCCCAGAAAACGTCGATGACCTTCAACTGCCCTCGCCATGTTTCCCGAGTATGATGGAATAAACACATCACTTTCAATGGATACAATATAGTCAAGTGCAGCCATTTGAGATGCATGATTCACAAACGGTTCCAGCTCTTCATCAGATGCCAACTTTTCCTGCAAAGCAATTACAAACACAAATCAACATGCAAGCTATCAGCCAAAATATATGTAAGTTTTTAAGTATTGCACTGTACAAACAAATCAACATGCCTAAGACACCGTTTGATAGAAAATATTGATTGAGAGTATAAGCAAGTTTATAAGTATTGTACTAAGAGTATAAACTAACTTATAAGCTCACCAAACTATAAAGAACTTCAGCTGCTCTGAACCCTTACACAAAACCCCCAAAAAGGGACTTAAATGAGATAGAAATCATTTCCCCCATTTGTTTATTGTGAGCAACAAAGAGAAGGAGAAGAAAACTTAATGATCAGAATGAACCATGAATTTGAACACTACCGCAAGTCATTTTGAATTTCATCATTAGCCAATGGGCAATGACTGAAGTTGATTACAGAGTGGTCTTTCTATAAGAATGAACATTACTTGAACAGTTATTAGACTCCTTGGCTAAACTCATCACAAGACCACAAGAATAACGGGAGCTATGATTCAGAACAGTTGCACTTCATGTTTAAAACAGCACACATGGACATTCTTCTGCATAAAGTTTCAGTTGTGAGATTTCACATGGTCAATGTTCCCCAACAACCTCATAAATTGTTCCAAATGTTTACTAAAATCAAGCACCAGAACAGCAATTTTATTTAAAGGAGAAAGTCACACACAACAAACGACTCAAATCATACCTTGTTCATTAATATGGGATAGCGGGACTGCAGATCAGCCATATGAGCATCACCGCCATATATCTCTCCAGCAGCAATAT
This sequence comes from Zanthoxylum bungeanum, assembly GCA_019454045.1. Classification (NCBI taxonomy): domain Eukaryota; kingdom Viridiplantae; phylum Streptophyta; class Magnoliopsida; order Sapindales; family Rutaceae; genus Zanthoxylum; species Zanthoxylum bungeanum. The sequence continues at coordinate 41,766 of SKCR01043216.1, forward strand.
ATATGGGAGTGCTTGATGGGTATCCTAGTCCAGTAAGAAACATACCAACCTCCTTTGGAGTTAGGGGGCAGTAACCTTTGGATCTCTGTTCCTTGGAATCAATGTCCTTTACTTTCCAGT
>SKCR01043217.1:0-41276 GCA_019454045.1 Zanthoxylum bungeanum
TGTTACATAGGTCTCTCTTTGTTGGTGTTTTTTCAAAGGCGCGGGCGGAAGCGCGGTTCGGATGAAATCGTAACTTTAAAACTTTTCAAGTTACCAAATAAATTATTCAATATCCATTATTCACCTAAACATATTTATTCGATATCAAATAACGACATAAATAAGTTTGAAACACTGCGAAACTTTTAGGAAAAACATTTTTCCGCAAAGTGATAAAACGCGTTTTTGTCCGAACCGACCAACCAATACATATGGGGGCTGCCCAGGTCAGCCCCAATAGTACTTGGGCAGTTCATGGGCTGCCCGAACAGTGACCAATTCACTGTTTGGACAGCGGACACCCGGTAAGCCCGAAACTCACTCGATAACGTCGTTTTTCGCTGTTTTCGCATATTTCAACACCGAAATAAATTTCGGAAATTGTTCCAATGCCCAAAACACATCCAATACATTTATACAACATACTTTTCATCACCAAAATCACATAAATTCCAGATCTGATTTGGTAACCAAAAATATTATTTTTCATGCTTTAAATCCAATTTTCTCAATATTAATCATATTAATACTTACACCAACCAAAGTCACCACAAATGAATAACTCAATAACAATTCTAGTAGTTAGAAGAGTGGTCATAACACTCTAGAATGACAATAAGTCATCAAATGACAAAATTGAATTAATATCACACTAATATTATCCAATCTAACTTCACACATGCATTAAGCCTCCAAATCCATCCACAAAATCAAAAATCCCCAAAATATAAGAAATGAAGAAACCCTATAACTTGTCTAGATGCTCAAGAACAAGAAACAAGCTTTCTAAGTTTAAGAGTTATGAAGATTACCTCCAAATCTCCTAATTTCCTTAAACTTTTTCTTGATTTCTTCACTTTCTTCCTTGTTTCTTCAACTAATTTTGAGAGCTTTTCTTTCAAGAAGGTTTCAGCCATGGGAATTTATAATTCATTAAACTACATACATCCAATGTATTAGTTTAATAAATCTGTGGTCCAATGAAAATCATTGGTTAAATGTGATTCAATCACATTCCCGAATACAATATTCATTAAATGGATAAGGATATGTGGTGTGATATCGTATCAGACCATCATTTACCATACAAAATAAGCATCTAATGCTTAAGTGATAAAATCTCATAAATCACTATTCTCTACACACAACTATACACATCTCCTTTCTTTAGCTTTATAATTTGCTTTCAACTATTCACAACAATTGCAAATAATTGATTAGCAAACTGTGTCAGACACATTACCTCTAAAGGTAACTAAATCCAAGAAACGTCATTATCAGATAAACAAATACCTAATGAGATTTTCTTAATGCAGTCAAGAATCTCGAGACATGAACTAATTCACGTCAATTCTTACTGCACAAGAAACTATTCTCTCTTCAGAATTATATCCTAAAACAGATATCTATTTAGATTACCTATCATGACTTAGAAACTAAGTCACTAACCATCTTGATTTTTCAAGAAAATCGGAACAACAGTTCCCGATGGTTTTATCTAATCTAACAATATCCAAACCTACTCTTAATTTAGAACATATTCTAGAAATCTGCAACCATAAGGAAAGTCAGAAAACATATATATATATATATATAATAATAATAATAATAATAATAATAATAATAATATGCATGCAGTGTATTAGAAGTTTAATTCTATATACACAATAGAATAAATGAAAGATAAGCGGTAATTTTCATAATATTATACACTGCCTTAGTTATGGATTTTTAACCCAGTAGTACCTCCCACTACTTTACATAATACCGTAATCCCCAACGGAAAACGGGAATCCAATAATTAAATTGAATTTCATAGTGAGAAGTGGATCCCATGAATATATTTCGACTCACAGCTTTGACACGTTCTCGTCTACATATATTCACAAGTAGACAACTGATGAGCGGAAAATATATCAATATTTACCGCCCATTTTACTTAATATTTTGTATAGTTTCTCGAGTTTTATGAATGTTTTGATGTGTTTTAGTTTATTTTGCAGATAAAATAAAATCGAGACTTAATGGAATCAATCAGGATGAAATGTGGAACAAATAAGGGCAAAAATTGGACTTGACATTTTGATTTTGGAGATTGGAAACTTGAAATGACGTTCTAACGAAGTACAATTTCGGAAATTCCAACTTTGCGTAATTGTCGTATTTTGGCCATAACATTTTACTCTGATATCAGATTGATGTGACTCAAGTTCCAGATTAAAGTAGACTCAAATATCTATAACTTTGAAGTTCATAATAATTTCAAATTCTGAAATTTCCATGACCGAAATTGATAAAATATTTGGAAGTGTATTATGTGTAATTATTAAAGTCATTTTCAAAACAAAATAATAATAATAAAATAAAAAAATGAAAATTGTCAAACTTCCACCAAACATGCTTGCATGTTTGGTGGGGGATTTGGTGTCATGTTTGATGCCATGTTTGGTGGAGCAATTGGTGGAGAAATTGGTGGAAGCCTTTAGATTTGCCTATAAATACCAAGCTAAACTTTGTAAATTTTTCATGCTTTCTTTGGAGGAATTTTTCCATGAAAACCTAAAGGAAAGTGTCTTGTATATTTATTTAAGTTTTCTTGTATTTTCTTTTTATTTAATTAATAAAAATTTTTGTGTTTTCATTTACAGCATGAGCATATAATCTCATTATGCATGGGTGAAAATGTGAGACTTTTAATATAATAAATTAGATTAATCTACCTTATTTTAATTAAAATTTGGATTAATTAGTTACCGCCTATATTGCCGGTTTAGGTGACAACCTTATTTACCGCCTATATGGTTGGTTTTACATTTCAGACATAGTTTCTGCCTATATGGTCAGTTTAGGTAATAACCTTGTTACCACCTATATGGTCGGTTGGACTTAATTGAGACAAATGGAATTTTCGCCTTTATGGTCTGGTTAAATATAATTAATTAATCGGTAGACATTGACAATAAGGGAGATTTCTAATTTTAAAATGATAAAATTGGATCCTTTAACCCATCATTTTCTTTCATTATTGTAATTTTACTTTTATTTATCCTCAAGTTATTTTTATGATGTTTTGTTTATTTAAGTGTTTAGTAATCCTAGATATATGTGTGGTAATTAAATATATAATCTGGGGTTGTGATGAATTTCAATATCATCAGTTTATAAGGGGTTATTTTGTGTCTTGGGTAATATAAATGTTTATTTGTTAAGTCTTAAGCTTAATGCTTGTTGTTAACTGGTTATTAATAAGATTGATCTGGTAAACTTAAAATAAACTTGATGAAGAAATTTTAGATTTCAGCCTTAGACTTAATAGCCCACGATCTCCCTTAATGATTAGATACCCCTTAATAGATTTCCTTCCAGGATAGACATATACCTATCGGGCGGGGGTAGCCACAATTGGAACTTAATCTTAATGAATTCAGGTAACTTGGTTGATATAGACATATGATTAATTGGATTATTTAGGTATTTACACCTGACCATCGACAGAGGCTTTTGCATAATTTCGTGTTCCAGGTTAATAAACCGATATATTGCACAAACATGAGATAACTACTTCATCTTTAAAAAGATATTGGAAGAATTCACAACCCTAGTGACCAGTGCGAAATCACACGCGTATAACGCAAGCGCACGTATCGTTCAAGTAGTATAAAAAATATCGATCCCACGAGGAATTAAAACCTAAGCTATTAATTTTATGATGTCAAATGATTACTAGTATCTAACAGTTTGATTGATTGATTGGGTGATGACTTTAAACTTAAAGACAAGTAAATAAAATTGCGCGAAGTAAATTAAGTGAAATTCGATATTTAGAAACTATACAGGGTTGTGATTTCTTCCAATATCTATTTAAAGATGAAGTGGTTATTTCATGTTTGTGTAATATATCGGTTTACTAATCTGGAACACAAAATTATGCAAAAGCCTCTGTCGATAGTCAGATGCAAATACCCAGTATAACCCAATTGAACCATATGTCTATGTCAACCAAATTACATGGATTCATTAAGATTAAGTTCCAATTGTGGTTACCCCCGCCCGACATGTATATGTCTATCATGTAAGGAAATCTATTAAAGGGTTATCTATCCTCAAGGAAGATCGTGGGCTAATAAGTCTAAGGCTGAAACCTAAAATTCCATTGTCAAGTTTATTTTAAATTTACCAAATCAATCTTATTAGTGGCCAGTTAACAAGACGCATTAAGCATAAGACTTAATAAATAAACCTTTAAATTACCCAAACTATAAAATAACCCCTTATAAACCGGTGATAATGGAATTCATCACAACCCCAGATAACTAACTTAGTTACGACACATAACTAGGGCTAGTAAAAACTTAAAAATAAAATACATAAAGTAAAATACTGAAAAGTAAAATGTTGGAAAGTAAATAAAGAAAAATACAATAAAAGAAAATGCTAGGGCTAGAGGATCTACTTTTATCACTACTATTTTAGATATCTCCCTTAATATAATATATTAACTTGTGTGATATTACCAACCAGCCATATAGGCGGTAACCTGATTAATTCAAATTAAGTCCAACCGACCATAAAGACGGTATCATTATTTGTCTATAAACAAGCCATATAGGCGGTAATTACCAACTGACCAACCAGGCGGTATCCATGCTTAGTCAGGTTAAAACCAGTTTATAATTGATTACCATCCGACCAATATAGCGGTATCATTGTTAAGTCAAATTTTAAATAGTAAATATATTATAATTAAGAGAGATTAATCTAAATAGAAGTAATAAAAGTTTTACCTCTCACCCTAGTAGGGGAAGTTACCTCCTCATAACTGAATAATAAAAACTGAAAAAGTAAAGAAAGTAAATTAATATTACAGAAAGTAAATAAAATTAATTACAAAACTGAAATTTAAAGAAAACTAGATACAAACTCCTTATTTATTCAGAGAATTACAGAGAGGAAGATACATCTGAAGCTGAAATTTTGAGCTGAATTTATAGGGGTCGATAGGTCCTGCGCGTCGCGATGCGAACTCCTTACGCATCGCGACGTGCCGCATTTTCCGGCACCAAATACTGCGTGCTTTCGGGATCGGCTGACACGTGGTAAGGCAGCTGGGAGCTGAATGATTGTGCTGACGTGGCGATGATGTGGCAATGATGTGGCGACATGTGGCGATGTGGATTGTCGATACCATAGGATTGCGACACGTGGCACGCAATGATTGGCTGATGATGACATGACTGACACGTGGCAAGCTGACTTGGCATATGGCTGATGTGGATGCCTACGTGGACGACACGTGGCGATGGCGATTGTCGGCACCATAGGATGATGACACGTGGCACGGTGCATGTTAGCAGATCTCCTATGATGTTGACACGTGGCAGACGCATGTTAGCATCCGGCGCATGTTAGCAGACTTCTCAGATTTTGACACGTGGCACGACGTATTTTAGCATGAAGTGGCGCAAGTTAGCACATGCCGGCGCACGTTAGGCGTCGCGACGCGACCTGCGCGTCTCGACGTCGCCAAATGATGATTTTGCCCTTTGTTGTCCTTTTTCACTGTTTTGGCCCCAAATCACTTCCAGAATGTCCTAAAACTTTATTTATCTACAAAATAACACAAAACACATCAAAATATTCACAAAACTCAAGAATATATATAAAATATTAAGTCAAATGAGTGGGAAATAGTGATACATTTACCACTCATCACACCCCCAAACCTAACATTTTACTAGTCCTCGAGCAAAACAACAAAATAAAATAACATAAACAAATTAAGCTAAGCCACTTTCGTAGGGATCACAGTTGCATTTAGCGTATGCAACAAGCCTTTAAACCCCTAGGTGTCCCTAGTGAATGAGTTGTTGTCTCGTGAGGGCTTACAACAATGATACCCTCAAACATTTTACAAAAGTAAAAAGATAGTAAAACTAATGCACACAAAAGTAAAAAGACAAGAGAAAATAGAATAAAGAAGTTAGTGACTAAACATGTGAAACTTCTACTCCAAGTTACTAGTTGTTTTGTTTCTTTCTAAATTACTGAATATGTGAATTCTCCGATTATATATACCATTCTCCATTCACACAGCCAACAAAATATTAATCAACTCATTTTACCTACAATAGTCACAAGTGCAGTTGAGAAGAGAGTAATATTTTTGTCCTAAAGTTTTATCATAATTCACACATTTTTGCAGCAATGGAATAATTTTTCTGATTTGTTTCCTGCTTTTTGATTTTTTTTTTATTTATATACAATATCTTTTGTCTATGTAGCGAGCGTTAGACCAGTGACTCCCAAACTAGTTGGCTTTAAGGCACTATGTGTTAAGACACATATATAGACTTAATTACTCAGACTTCAGATATATATATTTTTTGCAACATCCTTGATCCATGTAGCGAGCTTTGGGCTAGTGACTCCCAAACCAGTTGGTTTTAGGGCACTAGGTGTTAAAGCACCCCTACGGACTTAATAACCCGGATCAGACGTGTTTTTTTTATCCCATCGCTTTTTGAGATGCTTCCTTCAATTAAACTAGAGCACTGAATATTACAAACTTATCAATTACAACTCATTTCCATATGTTACCATGCATATTGATAATACCTGTCAACTGAACATAAGAAGATTCATTAAGTCAGTTTCATGGGGAATTTACAAATTAAATAATTCAAAAAGAAATAAACAAAAATTAACTTGTTCCGAAATAGGTTGAGATACGATTCAGGAGTGAAAACTCCTTACACAGCTATCTCACACTAATTTTACCCGATTAATCAAATTAAATCATAAAAAACACAAAATATTTTTTTGATTTTTGTAAAATTTTTCAATTTTTTTTTGTATTTTTCGAAAATTTTTGACTAAAAATAAAAATAATAAAAACAAGATACTATTAACTATTCCCATCCCCCAAACCTAAATGAGACATTATCCCTAATATTTTAAACAGTAGAAGAAAAGTTTAGAAAACAGTACCTAGTTAGCTGAAATTCTACATCTTAAAAGAATCATTAAAGGTTAAGATCCAGATTTATCCGACGCCTCTTACCACGATCATTCTCGGACCAGTTTATCTTTGAAAGAATGGGGTCAATTTGTGGTTCAAAGGCTAAGATTTGGTCAATTAAATCTGGGACAGTTCTGGCAGTGAAGATGAGTTCTTTTACAGGTTTTGACACGAACCCATTTCTCTGGGCATCATCAAGAAACACACAAAGAAAATCATAAATTCCATCAACGTTGTACAATCCAAGCGATTTCTGATGTATGTCCAGGTTCGCCCAAGATAGTACTGTAAAAATTTCCTCCATTGTGCCCAAGCCACCTGGCAAAGCAATAAAATCATCAGCACTGTTAATCATTTCTACCAGTCGTTCAGACATAGCTGGCACAATTATTTCTTCTCTGTTTGATGGTCCAATAAGATTTGCTTCTACCAAGGGTTTTGGGATGATTCCCAAGACTTGACTGCCTCCTTCCTGTACGGCCTTTGAAATGATCCCCATAAGTCCAAGATTGTCACCGCCATATACTAAGTGCATATTCCTTGCAGCTATGACTCGACCCAATTCATGTGTTGCCGCTACGTATTATGGTTTAACACCAACACTAGTACCGCAAAACACACAAATATTTTCAACTCGTCTTCTTGAAGTGGCTTCCATTTTTTACTCTGGATTTCTTCAAAATTGCAATGATGAATTGAATTTATAACACCTGAAAAGGGTGAGTAAAAATAATAGCACTAGTACCTGCCAAATGACAATTATTAGTTAAACAGTAAAATAAATCGTGATAGTAAAAAAGGTTTGGATCCCGTCGGAGAAAATAAAAGAAAATCATAAAATAAATCACAATTATTAGGAAAAGACAAAGAGATATAATATATACAATAATTTACAGCTTTTTTGACGTCTATGCGTCAGGGACAAGTTTCCCATCCAATTTTCTTATAAATTGGCAAACAGAGTCTTTTTGAGTCAGATTCCCAAGGCTTAACTGTTGTCTTTCTTTTTGGAATTATGCATATAACACGCAAATTTCGTGATACACATATCCACTGGGATACGTCTCAAGAGTTTTAGATATGTCATCCAAAGACTCTTTACTCAAGCCATTCCTAATGAAATTTATCTTATCTTCACGGTTATCAGACACCATTCCTAAAGAACGACAACGAGTATCACAAAACATACGAGCACATTTATAGCATACACCATTCTTTTAGCTCTTCTCTTTTTAGCATAAGTGCTTCTTCCTAAACCAGGCAGATGTGAAATAAAAGAATCAGAGGAATACCTTTGATCATTAGTAGTCTCATCCGTTCCAAGCGAGCTTTGTAAACTTTCATCAAAGATTTTTGAGGGAGAGAAGGGAATTGCTTGTAAAGATTTGCGAGAACTTCTTCCATCCTGAAATGACTAAACCTGAAAAAACTAAACACACAAAATTAAATCACACCAAATCACAATATATACACAAATTGCATGGGTTGCCTCCTTGCGAGCGCTAAGTTTAAAGTCGTCAGCTAGACGTGACTTCTCGAACGTTAGGCTGGATCTGAAAGTGTGACACTTTCTTTTTGTCGCTCAAATGATTCTCCCCAGTAGTGCTTGACATGCTTGTTTTTAACATTGAATATTTTGTTGGAGTCAGGATCATGTATCTTAACGACTCTATCTGGTAAAACCTTGGTGATTAGGAATGGACCTGACCACCGTGATTTTGGCTTCCATGAGAAGAGTTTCAACCTTGATTTGTTTAACAGTACCCTCTGCCATGGTTCTAGTGGTATGAGCACTAACTTCTCATCATGTTTCTTCTTGGCCTTTTCTTTGTACAATTTGGCATTCTCAAATGGTTGTATGTGAAATTCCTCCAATTCTTTGAGCTGGTGGAACTGTTTCTCTTCTGTTGCTTGTAGTGCAAGAATAGACTTATTCAGTACGCAGAACGCTTTATCTTCAGGCTCCACAGACAGTTTGTCAGTAGAACTTTGTATTGCATTGGAGTTCTGGATGGTACTATGTATCACATCAAGTCTGAAATATTCCTCATTCTTTTCGTCATCCGCGAATTCCATGGCTTTGAAAACATTGAATTTTACTTCTTGGTCATGTACCCTCATGGTTAGTTCTGTTTTTTGTACATCAATAATGGTTCGACCTGTAGCCAAGAATGGTCTCCCAAGTATAATCGACACGTCTTCATCTTCCTCCATATCAAGGACAATAAAATCTGATGGGAAAATGAATTTGTCAACTTTGACCAGCACATCTTCAATTACACCTCTTAGAAATACGAGCGTTCTATCAGCAAGTTACAAAGAGACTGATGTGGGCATTGTTTCTCTAATCTGCAATTTCTTGAAAATAGAAAAAGGCATCAAGTTAACACTCGCACCTAGATCACACAAAGCCCTACCGAAGTTATGTTCTCCTATGATGCAAGGAATGGTGAAACTGCCAGGATCTTTCAACTTTGGGGGAAGCTTCCTCTGAATGATGGCGCTGCATTCTTCCGTCAATGCTACTGTCTCGTAATCTCCCAATCTCCATTTTCGTGAAAGAATGTCTTTCATGAATTTGACATACCTGGGAATTTGTTCCAAATCTTCTGCAAATGGAATGTTGATATGCAGTTTTTTGAACACCTCCAAGAATCGAGCAAACTGCTTGTCCAGTTTGTTTTTCTGGAGACGTTGTGGAAAAGGTGGAGGTAGAGTGATTCTTTATGGTTCTTTTTCTTTTGCTTCTTTTTCCTCCATCTGTGGAACTGCTTCTTTTGGAACTTCCTCAATGGATGCCTTGATTCCAACATCTTTGTTGATTTCAGTACCGCTTTTTAAAATGATGGCATGACACTTCTTCTTCCCATGTTCCTTGGATTTGGTTATGTGTTGCTAGGAAGGTTACATGACGGTCTGTAACTCTGAGCATTGGCCAGTTGTCCAATTTGATTCTCCAGTGCTTTGATAGAGGCAAATTGGCTCTGAAACATAGCATCATATTTTTTTAGCTGAGTCAGCACTTCCGCTATTCCTGGTTCATTTGCCTGCTCATGGCCTTTGTTCTGTTGTTGGAATCCAGGTGGTGGATTGTTCATTTGCCCTGAATTATTGCTCCATGCGAAATTGGGATGATTCCTACACCCTGGGTTATAGGTGTTGGAATATGGATTGTTCCCCTGTATGTTGAAATTATTGACGTAACTCACCGTTTCTTTATGTTGGTTTGGTTCTGGTGCTCCTCCATATGGTGAACTTGTGGATCCAATATTGCTTTGCATGCTAAGAGTTTCCAAGAATTTGCATATCTGGTCCAGCTTGGCATTTACTGCAGTGTTGGCTCCAACTTCATAAATTCCAGCAATTCGTTGGATCATGCTTCTTTCTGTTGGCCATAAGAAATTGTTGTTGGCCATTTCTTTGATTAGGTCCCAGGCTTGATCTTCTCATTTTGCCATCAAAGCTCCTCCAGAAGCAGTATCAATTGTGGTTCTCATCAGTCCAGAAAGTCCATTATAGAAGGTTTGGACTTGAAACCATTTTGGAATCTCATGGTGGGGACATTTCCGGAGCAAATCTTTGTACATTTCCCAAGCTTCGTAGAGAGTTTCCGAGTCAAGTTGTACAAAGGATGTGATGTCATTCCTCAGTTTTGCTGTTCTGGCTGGTAGAAAATACTTTGCAAGGAATTTGGTGGCTAACGTATTCCAAGTTGTGATGGAACCTGCTGGTAGTAAATGTATCCATGCATTAGCTCTGTCTTTCAAGGAATATGGAAAAATTCGCAGTCTCATAGCTTCTTCAGCTCCTCGGTTGTAATTGAAAGTGCAACAAACTTCCAGGAAGTTGCTGATGTGGGTATTAGGATATTCAGTTGCATTCCCCCAAACTGAACTGATTGCTGAATCATCTGAATGCATGTTTTGATGTCACACGCATTTGCTGGTAATGGAGGAAGTGCAATACAGGAAAGGAAGTACAATCTGAATTACATGGATTCATTAAGATTAAGTTCCAATTGTGGTTACCCCCGCCCGACAGGTATATGTCTATCCTGTAAGAAAATCTATTAAAGGGTTATCTATCCTCAATGAAGATCGTGGGCTAATAAGTCTAAGGCTGAAACCTAAAATTCCCTTTTCAAGTTTATTTTAGATTTACCAAATCAATCTTATTAGTGGCCAGTTAACAAGACGCATTAAGCATAAAACTTAATAAATAAACCTTTAAATTACTCAAACTATAAAATAACCCCTTATAAACCGGTGATATTGGAATTCATCACAACCCCAAATAACTAACTTAGTTACGAAACATAACTAGGGCTAGTAAAAACTTAAAAATAAAAGACATAAAGTAAAATACTGAAAAGTAAAATGCTGGAAAGTAAATAAAAAAAAATACAATAAAAGAAAATATTAGGGCTAGAGGATCTACGTTTATCACTACTATTTTAGATATCTCACTTAATATAATATATTAACTTGTGTGATATTACCAACCAGCCATATAGGCGGTAACCTGATTAAGTCAAATTGAGTCCAACCGACCATAAAGGTGGTATCATTATTTGTCCATAAACCAGCCATATAGGCGGTAATTACTAACCGATCAACCATGAGGTATCCATGCTTAGTCAGGTTAAAACCAGTTTATAATTGATTACCAACAGACCAATATAGCGGTATCCTTGTTAAGTCAAATTTTAAATAGTAAATATATTATAATTAATGGCGGTATCATTATTTGTCCATAAACCAGCCATATAGGCGGTAATTACTAACCGACCAACCATGAGGTATCCATGCTTAGTCAGGTTAAAACCAGTTTATAATTGATTACCAACCGACCAATATAGCGGTATCCTTGTTAAGTCAAATTTTAAATAGTAAATATATTATAATTAATGGAGATTAATCTAAATAGCAGTAATAAAAGTTTTACCTTTCACCATAGCAGAGGGAAGTTACCTCATTATAGCTGAATAGTAAAAACTGAAAAATTAAAGAAAATAAATTACTATTATAGAAAGTAAATAAAATTAATTACAATCCTGAAATTTAAAGAAAACTAGATACAAACTCCTTATTTATTCAGAGAATTACAGAGAGGAAGTTACATCTGAAACTGAAATTTCGAGCTGAATTTATAGGGGTCGATAGGTCCTACGCGTCGCGCGTGAACTCATTGCGCGTCGCAACATGCTGCGTTTTCCAGTGCCAATTACGGCACATTTTTCGGATCGGCTGACACATGGCAAGGTGGCTGGGAGCTGAATGATTGTGCTGACGTGGTGATGATGTGGCAATGATGTGGCAACATGTGGTGATGTGGATTGTCGGCACCATATGATTGTGACATGTGGCACACAATGATTGGCTGATGATGAATTGGCTGACACATGGCAAGCTGACTTGGCATGTGGTTGATATGGACGCCTACGTAGACGACACGTGGCGATGGCGATTTTCGGCACCATAGGATGATGACACATGGCACGGTGCACGTTAGTAGATCTCTTCTGATGTTGACACGTGGTAGACACATGTTAGCATCCGGCGTATGTTAGCAGACTTCTCGGATTTTGACACGTGGCACGACATATTTTAGCATGAAGCGGTGCAAGTTAGCACAGGCCGACGCACATTAGGCATTGCGACGCGAGCTGCGCATCTCAACGCAGCCAAATGACGATTTTACCCTTTATTGTCCTTTTTCACTGTTTTGGCCCCAAATCACTTCCAGAATGTCCTGAAACTTTATTTATCTACAAAATAACACAAAACACATCAAAATATTCACAAAACTCAAGAATCTATACAAAATATTAGGTCAAATGAGTGGAAAATAGTGATACATTTACCACTCATCACCTAGATAGTTTTATAATATTGATTTTACCTTTAATTCACATTCACACTGTTTTATTTAATTGTCTTTAGTTTAAAATCAACATCCAATCAACCTATTAGATACTCGTAAACATTCAATGTCATAAATTAATAGCCTGGGTATTAAGTCCTCGTGGGATCGATATATTTTATACTACTTGAGCGATACATGCGCTTGCGTTACGTGTGTGATTTCACCGATCAACAACTCATTGTCAATCACACTCAATGTGACTCCTGATTTTGGTCCTGACCGTTTTTCGTTATGACAACTTTGGCACGTTCACAATGAGGCGTATCAAGGTTTCACTTGTCAGTGACAAACTCAAGCTACCGATGTAGTCCTAACAGTTTTGGCACGTTCAGGATTTCCACTTTCACTTGAATTTATCTCTTATCATATAAGTTCTACTGGCGCAAATGAACTACCATCAACCATAACTGCACAGCTTTGGCACGATACAACTACAACATCAAGAAAACATTTGCATCCGTACTGACAAGGCGGACCAAGAAACAAATATTCCTAATACTAGTTACTTTAATGCCTTATTTAAGCGGGGATATTCCTAAAGAGGGTTTTTACTCTACGTCAAATGCATATTTTAATTTAGATCAATTTCTCAACAGTTCAATTCTACCTGGGAAAACATAACTTAACTTAACCATTAAATCTCCGTTATGTTTTTCGTTAGCGTAGAACCAAAATATTAAGAAACATCTAAATTACATGCATGTGAAAATATCAAAATTGGATTATATATCATAAATCAAGCATGGAAAATGTAATGGATGAAGGATCAGACCTGCTTTGATACCATTTTTGTTGGGATTTTAGCGCGGGCGCAGCGGAAGCTTGCGGTTCGGATGAAATCGTAACTTTAAAACTTTTCAAGTTACCAAATAAATTATTCAATATCCAATATGAATAATTCATTCATATTTCACCTAAACATATTTATTCGATGTCAAATAACGACATAAATAAGTTTGAAACACTGCGAAACTTTTACGAAAAAATGTTTTTTTTTTCGCAAAGTGGCATAAAACGCGTTTTTGTCCGAACTGACCTACCAATACACATGGGGGCTGCCCAGGTCAGCCCCAATAGTACTTGGGCAGTTCATGGGCTGCCTGAATAGTGACCAATTCACTGTTTGGATAGCGGACACCCGGTAAGCCCGAAACTCACCCGCTAACACCGTTTTTCGCCGTTTTCGCATATTTCAACTCCGAAATAATTTTTGAAAATTGTTCCAATGCCCAAAACACATCCAATATATTTATACAACATACTTTTCATCACCAAAATCGTAGAAATTTCAGATCTGATTTGGTAACCAAAAATATTATTTTTCATGCTTTAAATCCAATTTTCTCAACATTAATCATATTAATACTTACACCAACCAAAGTCACCACAAATGAAAAAATCAAGAACAATTCTAAGAGTTACAAGAGTGGTAATAACACTCTAGAATGGCAACAAGTCATCAAATGATAAAATTGAATTAATATTACACTAATATTATCCAATCTAACTTTACATATGCATTAAGCCTCCAAATCCATCCACAAAATCAAAAAGCCCCAATATATAAGAAATGAAGAAACCCTAGAACTTGTCTAGATGATCAAGAACAAGAAACAAGCTTTCTAAGTTTAAGCGTTATGAAGATTACCTCCAAATCTCCTAATTTCCTTAAACTTTTTCTTGATTTCTTCACTTTCTTCCTTGTTTCTTCAAACTAATTTTGAGATTTTTTCTTTCAAGAAGGTTTCGGCCATGGGAGGTTATGAATGAGAAAATAATTTTTCTCACTTTAAATAGTAAGCCAAAACCGACTTTGGAGAAAAAAGGGCATTTTGGTCATTTGGTCATTTTAATCAAATTAAATAATAATAAGCTTTAATTTAACAAATCCAATTTGTAAACTTTAAGCTTAATAAAATCATGCCACATGTAACCAATAATAATCAAACATATTGCATAACAATTATGTAATATTGATATAATTTAATTATCTAGATATTTAACATTTAAATACCTAAATAATTAATTAATGCGATTATTATTATATATGTATTTTTATTTACATTAAATAATAAATACATATATTAATGGCATGTGTCAAAATCTCATTTGACAATTAATTAATATGTATCAAATCAAATCTTGTATCAAATATAAATACACACTAATTATTAATTGACCGAAATGCCCCTAATGCATGTATTTTCGTTTAACCATTTAAACGATTCGAATTAACTCATTTAATTCGGTGAAGTATTATGAATAATCTATATTATTCATAACGCGTTGCCCAAGTGCTCAACGAGTACACTTCATATTGTGAGACTCTTTAAGTTTAGGTTTATCCGTCACAGAATCCAATTTCGTGTCCATAATTCACCCACTAATGAATTATGACGATCACATATAATCTCGCTAAACTATACAAGTCGAGGTCATTGCATACGTATAATCCCTCCGTCATAGGCTATCAATATTATATCAAGGATATAGATAAGAACGCAAATCCCTAAGGTATAATATAATCGACTTTTAAATTTACGATATCTAAATAACACTCGGATTTACTAGATCGCAAATATGTACATGATACATATGCCATGTACACAGGACTGATGGATTCTATCTGATACTCACAGGATATCATGAGCATCAGTCCACACCCAATGAACAGGCGGAGGTCTGTTCTAAATAGATCGGTGACGTGACTGCCATCAAAGTGTGGAGGATATCTCATATATCCAGAGTGGTATCTCAAGTCGAAGTACCACTATGCTACACGACTCGAGAAGATTTCTATTGACGTTGGTGTACCATATATTAGGAAATCTTTGGTTAGTTGTTAAATATTTATCAAATAAACACCTACACGTCTATACGAGTCTTCCAAGACTCATGGTTCATTGGGATAAACCATCAGACCAAGTCACGATATACGACATGTACTGGTCTCAGTGGATTTTACTAACCGACCCGTGTCAGTAAATCTTGACCATGAACTTTATTTGATAATATACTTCTAGTAGTGACACTTTCCAATGTCAATTACAAACTACTTTGTAACTGCGCACTACAAAATATATTATCGGGTCTTTGTCTAATATATGCATATCACTAAACCATATTTAGTTTCAATCTAATCATAATTAGATCGAAAATGTATATAAAAGCAAGAAGTGCTACCATTAGTAAGTGATATTATGGAAAAAAAAAGGAATTGTTCGTATTCATGAATCAGACATAAATACGATCCAGATTGTCACTTCGAGTACCAACCCTAACACTCTTAACAAGGCTCAACTATAAATCTAACTTCTTATGCAATTACGTGCGCTCCTGATTGTGAACTCCCGTAATGAGTTTATTCGTCCTATTTATTTATTAGTAAGACATTTTCGGGGGTCTTGTGTCTGACCTCAAAATATCTAACGTGAGTTGAATCCTTAATCGATCTATTTGTTGCATTATTTAACTAATATAAATGGTTTAAATAACAATATAGAATAATGAATAATCCTATGTGACTTTTAAACTACATGATATGGGATAGTGAGTCTATCCCTTATCTTTATTTAATTAAATAAATCTAGCTAGAATGATGAATATATTATGGCATCATAATCTTTATCCATGTAATATCTACATAAGAACTTCCAATTTGCATGTTAGCCGAAGACCACTTTATGTACACGCTATTAGCAATTTGCATTAGACTACTGGAAACCTATTTGGGCCTGCAAGTTAAAGTGAAGAAATGGAGATGATGTCATCATACGGACGGATGGCCTTGATGAGTTCTCTTTTGCAGCTATTTTTGTTGGCCACGGTGGAGCCTCTTCTGCCAAGTTTCTTAGGTTGGCCGTCATAGGTGGCTCTGCGAGGATTACCGCACAAACTCTTCATGAGAAATTGCATCACGCAATGGAAAAGCACTTAGACTCCGAGATCAGACTTGAAATTTTTTTTGCTCTTTCTTTTCTTTCACTGCTGAACTGGATAACAGCAAATAAGCCCCTGTGATTTTTAGTGGTTTTTGGAAACTTGCGATATACTTATAGCTAGAAATAATAAGGAGTTTGTAAAATATATCAAATAATAGTTATCATCTAACTTCGAGATGAAAGATATGGGTGAAGCTGCATATATTCTTAGGGTTAAGATCTCAAGAAATCGTTCAAAGGAATTATTATCTCTTTCACAAGAGTCGTACATAAAGAAAATTCTTGAACACTTTCAAATGCAGGCTTGTAAACCCATTGATACTCCTATCACAAAAATTGAAGCTTTAAGTGTTAGATTGTGTCCAGAGACTCCACAAGATAAGGAACAAATGAAGAAAGTTCCTTATGCAAGTGCAGTTGGGAGTTTGATGTACACAATATTGTATACGAAGCTTGATATATGTTTCATTGTTGGAATGGTAATTAGATACCAATCCAATACAGGATTAACACATTGAAAAGTTGTTAAAAGAATATTAATCTATCTAAAAGAGACAACCGATTACTCATTGTGCTATTAAAAGAATTCTCTACGATAACGAGATTATAATTATGATGATTGAATATGAGAGAAAATCTACCTCCAAATTTATTTTCTTATTGAACAATGGTGTTATATCATAGAGCAGTAAGAAACAATCTTGTATAGCATTGTCCGGAATGAAGGCTGAATATGTGATATTTTCATCCGCAATGTAAGAAGCTGTATGGTTGAAAAGGTTTTTGGATCATTTGGGTCTTACAAATGATACTTCTAGTCTAGTATTAGTCAGCTGTGACTATGATACAACAATAGCCTACACAAAAGACCTAAAATTTTATTGTAAAACTAAACATATAAATACTAAATATAACTTGTAAAAGACATAGTTGCACGGAAATAGGTAAACATACAGTACATTTCTACGAAAGAGATGATAACAGATCCATTGATAAAGCCCGTTTCTAGAGATGTATTTGTTAGACACGTAAAATCTCAGGGACTGCATAGATATTAATGTACTTACATTTCCTGATGTGTTATTTTTCTCAATAATATTTATTGATGTTAATACTCATTGATATTTGTGTTCAATGCTTACATGATACTATGTGAATACATGTTTATGTTAGGGTTGGTGCTCTGAGCGTTAATTTCTTATGTATTTCCCTGTAAATACCATTGTAAATATTTTATTAGTGAATAAAATAAACAGTTTCTATAATATGAATTATTTTATTATATGGTAAAGACGTAAATGACCATAGAGTGATTGGTTATGATACAGTTGCAAAAGCGTGGCAACTGACATTGAGCAGTATTATAACAGTATCATTCTTTAATTATTCTTGGAAGGTTTACAATTACTTGGTCAGTAAGTAAACCCATTGAGACTGGTATGTGTCGTATATTGAAATATTGGATTCCAATGGTTTCTCAATGATCCATGAGTCTCAGGAAACTCGTATAGACACGTAGGTGTTTATATCGGATAAACACTAAATGACTCACCGGAGATTCTTAATAGATGATACACCAACGTCAATAAGAATCATCTCGGGTCGAGTGAGCATAGTAATCCTTCGACTTGGGGTACCGCTGTGGATGTATGAGGTATTTTCCACACTTTGATGGCAGTCACGTCACTGATCTATTTAGATTAGACATCCGTCTGTTCGTTGGGTGTGGACTGATCTTCAAGATATCCTGTGTGTATAAGATTAAATCTGTCAGTTCTGTATACATAGCATATGTATCCATTATGGGATTAGCAACCTGTTAAATCCATGGGCTCAGGGTACACTATAGAAGTGAGTTCTAAGTGTTATTAAGAGATTGCTAATAGAATCGTCGACGACATTATACCTATAGAGATTTGACGTTTATATCTATATCTCTGGGATAATCCGGATACTTGTGACGGAAGGATTATACGTATGCAGTGACCTTGACCTGTATGGTTCATAAATTTTATCTGTGTTCGTCATAATTTATGGGTGGGTAGATTATGAACACGAAATTGGATTTCGTGACGGATATGTCTGAACCTAGAGAGTCTCACTAATAAATATACTCGTACAGCACTATGACAAATTTTATGATTAATACTGATTATTTATAAGTCGTTTAACGGTTAAACGACAATACATGCGTTTGGGATCTTTCGGTCATTTGTTAAATGTCAAATTGTGATATTTGACATTTATCATTACCATATGTATTTTGATTATTTAATGTAAATATAATACTTATATTTTAGATGTTTGTATTTAATTATTTAATAGTTAAATGATTAAATTAATTAATTAACAAATATCTAGTTACTTTAAATAAAGTAAGCAAAATGGCCTAATTTAATTGGATTAAATGGCCAATTTTTATTGGATTAAATGGCATGATTTAATTGGAACATTTGTGGATTTCATTAAATATTTTAATGATTTATAACCATAAATTTATTAAATATTTATCCTTTAATTAATTGAAATAAAATTGAAATACTTGGCTTATATTTTTTCCTCTCATTTCGGCCATTGCTTGGAAAATATATAAGTTTTGTTTCAATTTTTTATTTCATAATTTCAAGTTTCCAAAATCAAATACAAAGAAATTTTGAGAGAAAAAGAGAAAGAAAGCAAAGAAAAGCTTGAAAATCTTGGAATTTTGTAAGTTTGTTCTTACTTTCTTCTACATGAAAAATATTTCTATGACTCGAGGCTTCAATATGTGTGATATGATACATGGAGCATCAATAAAACAAGCCTCGAAGTATGGATCTAAGCATTCAAGGATGAAGCCTAATAATCCATTCAATTTATTTGGCAATGAAGGGGTCGAAAATATACAAGCGAAGGCCTCCTAGAGGGGGGTACTGTTAGTGTTTATTTTAGAGTGGGTCGACTGTTAGGGGCCATAGGTTTTAATATTGGTGTTTATTTTAGAGTGGGCCAAATGTTAGGGGCCCAATATTTTATTTGTAATAAGGATTATTACCTAGGATTATTTATGGCTTTTTAACATATTATAGTTAGGGTTTCCATTGTACTATTTAAATAAGCTTTTCTTTAATAAAATGGATGAATGTTTTAACAAAAAAAAAATTAATATTACCGTCAGGCACATTGGTGGTGAGGCTGTGATGGCTAACCATGGAAATGTGGATTCTCTTCAAAAACTTATCAAAGGGGTTGCTGTCCTTTGTGGCGTTTCAAGAAATTAGGGGTTCGCGAGACTTTGTTCTTCATGGGTTTCTAATCTTCAAACCTCGTTATACTTTCCTGGGCGCTCATAACAATCTTTTGTGGGTTTCACAGGCTTTGTTCCTACGGAGTTCACATGAGTTGCGTGGATAACAATCTTTTGTGGGTTTGCTTGGCTTTGCTCCATGTAGGTTTTCATCAGTTAGTGCTCATAACAATCTTTTTTGGGTTTCACAGGCTTTGTTCCTGCGGGGTTCACAGGAGTTGCGTGGGTAACAATATTTTGTGGGTTTGCTTGGCTTCGCTCCAGGCAGGTTCAATGTGTAGCTTATATCTTTCTATACTTTTTTGTGTATGTATTTTGATGGTTGGGAACTTGATAGAAAGATGTTAGCATGTATGAAGATTAAAGAATGCTTATTTAGAGTGATTAAGTATTCTTTTGATTATTTGATAATTTTCTTGTCATTCTAGAGTTTCTTAGCCACTCATAAATAACCTAGAATTGTTCTTGAGTTGTTTCATGGTGGTGAGACTTGTTTGGTGTGGTAAGGAGTGAATTAAAGAGTTGAATTTAATTAATTTGGTGTTAATTGATCTAATGAAATTTTTTGTAAAATTAGGGTTCATAACCCTTTCCAAATTTGAAGCTTTTCATATATGTGTTAATTAACGATGTATATATGATGCATATTAATTTTGGTGTTTATTGGATTTGATCTTGAGTGGTTTTGAACTAATTTGGACTAAAGTGCAAATCCTGAAAACTTGAGGGACCTCTCGGCAATTTGGGAAAAATTGGTTTCTTGAATTGAAATTTGTATTTTTATGTATAAGACATGTATAAATCATTTTGGGATTGATTTGGAATCAATTAAAATTGTATTTGACAATTTAAGACTAAAATGATAAAAATATAAAGTTTAGAGGCTAAACGACAATTAATGAAAAATCTAATTTTTTGGGTAAAAATTTCAATTTTTTTTAAGTATTGAGTAATTAAAATAAATAAAAAATAAAATAAATTAGTTTATTTTAATTACCCAAGAAAAATTATTGAAATCGGAAAATTTTGATTTTCCGCGTTCCGCTGCGTTTACCCGGAATTGCCGCCTAAAACCCCAACAAAATTGGTATCAGAACAGGTCTAAACCTGAACACATGATATGAATATGCCTTTAAATTCAATGTTTAATTTTGTCTTTACTTTATGCATGCTTGTATTTATTTAATTTGATTAAATTAAATGTGTAACATCTTTGAGGAAAATCCCTAATTAATAAGGTTTTAAAGTAATATGTATTGGATGCATATTTCTTGGTTCGTCTTGTCAATACGGTTTATGGATATCTGTTCTATAGCTGCATCCAAGAAAGTGCCAAAGCAGTGAGGGTGTAGTTGATAGAAATTTATCTATACCGGATGTATATGTGATACTAGGTAAATTCAAGCGAAAGCGGAAATTCTGAACGTGCCAAAGCTGTCAGGACTACGCAAGTATCTTGAATTTATCATTGACAAGTTTAACCTTGGTACGCCTCCTTGTGAACATGCCAAAGCTGTCATAATGAGAAACGACCAGGACTGGAACCCAGGAGTCACTAGTGAGTGATTGGCAATGAGTTGTCTACCTAATGAATATACGTAGGCGAGAACGTGCCAAAACTGTGAGTTGAAATATATTCATGGGATCCGCCTTTCACTATTGTATTGGGAATGATATCCTAATCATTGGGAATGATATAGGGATGTTGCAAGGCGTCAAAGCTTACCTCTGTAAGAATTTCTCCTTGAAGGACCTGAGAGAAGCTTCTTATGTTTTAGGCATCTATAGGGATAGAGAAATGAAGCTGATTGGGTTATCGCAATCAACGTACATAGATAAGTTCTTGGAACGGTACAATTTTGGTGACTGTAAGACAACAAATATACCGTTCAGACATGGGATTCATCTTTCAAAGAAGATGAGTCAACAAACAGAAGATGAGAAGGTGAATGTCTAACCAACCTTATGTTTCGTGTTTGGGTAGCATAATGTATGCCATGTTATGTACTAAGCCTGATATTAGTTTCGCCGTTAGCGTAACCAGTAGATATCAATTCAACCCAGACAATGACCATTGGATGGCCATTAAACATATCCTGAAGTATCTTAAAGGTACTAAGGATAAGTTATAGAGGAATTGAACTGCAAGTTAAAGGGTATACGGATTCCGACTTCCAATCGGATCCCGATGATAGAAAGTCTACATCAGGATTAATATTTACCCTTAATGGAGGTACAGTTTGTTGGAAAAGTTCCAAACAGAGGTCTACAGCTGATTCCACCACAGAGGCGGAATATATTGCTGCTTCTGAAGCTGCAAAAGAAGATGTTTAGTTTAAGAAGTTTATCACAGAATTGGGAATTATCACAAGTGTCGAGAATCCGATTCCGTTATACTGTGATAATATTGGAGCCATTGCACAAGCAAATGAGCCGAGGGCGCATCAGAAATCGAAGCATGTGGAACGAAAGTACCACATCATTCGAGAGATTGTGTCACGAGGTTACATTATCGTGTGCAAGGTCTCGAGTGAAGATAATGTAGCAGACCTACTTACGAAGGCCATACCTCCGAAGTTATTTGATAAGCATGTGGAGTCGATAGGTATTAGATACAATCGGTATTGACACTAGAGCAAGTGTGAGATTTTGTTAGCGTTGGTGCTCTGAGCGCCAATTTATTATGTATTTCTCTGTAAATACCCTTGTAAATATTTTATTAGTGAATAAAATAAATAGTTTCTATAGTATGAATTATTTTATTATATGGTAAAGACGTAAATGACTATAGAGTGATTGGTTATGATACAGTTACAAAAGCGTCGCAACTCACATTGAGCAGTATCATAACAATATCATTCTTTAATTGTTCCTGGTCGAGGTTTACAATTACTTGGTCAGTAAGTAAACTCGCTGAGACTGGTACGTGTCATATATTGGAATATTAGATTCCAATGGTTTCTCAATGAATCATGAGTCTCGGGAAACTCGTATAGACACATAGGTGTTTATATCGGATAAATATTGAACGACTCATCGAAGATTCTTAATAGATGGTACACCAACGTCAATAAGAATCTTCTCAGGTTGAAAGAGCATAGTGATCCTTCGACTTGAGGTACCACTATGGATGTATGAGGTATCTTCCACACTTTGATGGCAGTCACGTCACCGATCTATTTAGATCAGACCTCCGCCTGTTCGTTAGGTGTGGACTGATCCTCAAGATATCCTGTGTGTATCAAGATATGATCCGTCAGTTCTGTGTACAGAGCATAGGTATCCATTATGGGATTAGAAATTTGTCAAATCCATGGGCATGTGGTACACTTTAGAAGTGAGTTCTAAGTATTATTAAGAGATTGCTAATAGAATCGTCGATGAGATTATACCTATAAAGATTTGACGTTTATATCTATATCTCTGGGATAATCCAGATACATGTGACGGAAGGATCATACGTATGCAGTGACCTCGGCCTATATGGTTCAGAGATTTTATCTGTGTTTGTCATAATTTACGGGTGGGTAGATTATGGACACGAAATTGGATTTCGTGACAGATATGCTTGAACCTAGAGAGTCTCACTAATGAAATATACTTGTAGAGCACTAGAAAACTTTTATGAATAATACTGATTATTTATAAGTCGTTTAAGATAATACATGCGTTTGGGATCTTTCGGTCATTTGTTAAATGTCAAATTGTGATATTTGACATTTATCATTAATATATGTATTTTGATTATTTAATATAAATATAATACATATATTTTAGATGTTTTTGTTTAATTATTTAATAGTTAAATGATTAAATTAATTAATTAACAAATATCTAGTTACTTTAATTAAAGTAAGCAAAATTGCCTAATTTAATTGGATTAAATGGCCATTTTTTATTGGATTAAATGACATGATTTAATTGGAACATTTATGGATTTCATTAAATTTTTTAATGATTTATAATCACAAATTTATTAAATCTTTATCCTTTAATTAATTGAAATACTTGGCTTATATTTTTTCCTCTCATTTTCGGCCATTGCTTGGAAAATATATAAGTTTTGTTTCAATTTTTTATTTCATAATTTCAAGTTTCCAAAATCAAATTCAAAGAAAGTTTGAGAGAAAAAGAGAAATAAAGCAAAGAAAAGCTTGGAAATCTTGGAATTTTGTAAGTTTTTTCTTACTTTCTTCTACATTAAAAATGTTTCTATGACTCTAGACTTCAATATGTGTAGCTTAGATCTTTCTCTACTCTTTTGTGTATGTATTTTGATGGTTGGGAACTTGATAGAAAGATGTTAGCATGTATGAATATTAAAGAATGCTTGTTAAGAGTGATTAAGTATTCTTTTGATTATTTGATAATTTTATTGTCATTCTAGAGTTGGTTAGCCACTCATAAATAACCTAGAATTATTCTTGAGTTGTTTCATGGTGGTGAGACTTGTTTGGTGTGGTAAGAATTGAATTAAAATATTAAATTTAATTAATTTGGTGTTTATTGATATAATGGACAATTTTATAAAATTAGGGTTCATAACTCTTTCCAAATTTGGGAATTTTCATATATGTGTTAATTAATGATTTATATATGATGCATATTAATTTTGGTGTTGATTGGATTTGATCTTGAGTGGTTTTGAACCAATTTGAACTAAAATGCAAATCTTGAAAAGTTGAGGGACCTCTCCGAAATTTCAAAAAATTGATTTCTTGAATTGAAATTTGTATTTTCGTGTATAAGATATGTATAAATCATTTTGGGATCGATTTGGAATCAATTAAAATTATATTTGACAATTTAGGACTAAAATGATAAAAATATAAAGTTTATGGGCTAAACGGTAATTAATGAAAAATCTGATTTTTTGGGTAAAAATTTCAGTTTTTTTTTTAAGTATTTAGTAATTAAAATAAATTTTTTTATTTTCATTACCCAAGAAAAATTATTGAAATCGGAAAATTTTGATTTTCCGCGTTCAGCTACGTTTACCCGGAATTGCCGCCTAAAACCCCAACAGTTTAAACAAATATGCTATTAATTTGTATGAGAAGTATGTCGGATAAGTGAATGATTGACCCCCTCACACGTGTAATTGCCTCCATTACTTTATGATAAGGGGAGATTAAACCAATTTTTAAGCTTATTGTCTGAGTAATAATTTAGAAGAGCTCAAACATGAAAATTAAGTATTGTCGTTATGAGGTTACTTTCTTTGTGATATGACCAAAGGTGAATAATTTTATTTCACATTACTTGTCTTAATGTCAGATATGATTTAGACATTGTGATTGTGTGAACTATCATCTGTACGGTATTATTTTTGAGACATACGCTCCATGGGAAATGAGAGAATACCGTAACACATATTTTCATATCATGGGTACAATCGCGACTAATAAGGTTAATATAAGTAAATATCTTGGTCTTGATATTGTGTGAGACCCTTAAGATTATTTAATCTCACATTATGCCCTTCAAACTCTTGACTGTTTCTTAAAGCTTAGATTTGATGATCCTTATTTTAGAGTGTTACTGGAAGATCATGAGAGATTCGATCCAATAGAACATTTCTGGAAAATCGAATTGAATCAAGGTTGAGAAATTCAAGAAAAGAGAAAGATCATTATATGAATAATATTGTATTAGCTTGTATTCACCGGTCGACCAATAATATTATTTTAAATGATCAAATATGATTGTGAATACAAAATAAATATTACATTTGAAAAGAGATCTGTTGGAGTGCCAATTCGACTAATATGTTTTATATTATATTTTATTATTATAATAAAATAACTACATTTTCATTTCAACCGTGTTAATGGTAATTATGTCATAATGCATATTAGTTTGATATATAAATATGCTGAAAATGACATTGACCTTAGAATATTCATATAATAATATTGGATACTGGGTGGTCCGACATTGAGATAAAATTACTATTATAAACTATTCTTAAAATAAATATTCATAGTCATTGGTTTTGGAATACGGTCGAATTCCTATAACCTAGAGACTAGTACATGTCGTATATTGGAATTGAAGTTCCAATAGTCTAACCCAATAGACCGTTAGTAAGGGAAGCTCATATAGACATGAGGGTATTCGTTGGAGCGAATACTGAATGACTCACAAGTGATTCTTAATAATTGAAAATACACGCCACCATCAATAGGAATCTCATCGAGTCGAATAACATATGTGATACTTTGACTATAGGATAATATTAATTTGTGTGTGATCCTCACACTTTGATGCCATGGACTTTTGCTTTCCAAATTGTGGTTTGTCTCATCAATAGGTTACCATCCAAAATCTTGGCATTACAAAGCCCATTTCACCTATTGTTTCAAGACAATCCAACCTACCACAAGTTACGTGTTTTTGGCTTTCTATGTTTTCCTTGGCTTCACCCATACAATTCTCACAAACTTGAATCATGATCTCTACCGTACCGTGTATATTTTTAGACTATTATTCCCAAAAAAGCGCGTACAAGTGTCTTGATATAAATTTCAAGGGGTATATTATTTTTGTAGAATCCTAATTCCCTTCCGAACAATCACTGGCTGGCTTCCCTACAAAATTCCAGTTACCCACTGTCTCTGTCTTTCACATACCATCTCCACCACATCACCTACTCTACTACGTCCTCTACTTCCACTCAAATTCCACTTGTTCTGGCACTCACGACATGGACTCCACCCGCTGCTCTTTCACTTACTTCACCAGTTCCCATAGATGACGAGTCCATCCATCAATTTATTTCCAAGTTGGCTGCACAGTTTAGTCTTAATGACCTTGGACTCTTTCATAGTTTTCTAGGGCTTGAAGTAATTCAGTCCAGGTAAGGGATTTTCCTCTCACAACATCACTATATCATTCCCAGTCGTTTTAGCATGGTAGATGCAAAGCCGATTGCCACACCACTGTCTACTACAGTCCCTCTTAAGGGGGATGATGGTACAGTAACAGTAGCCGCTAACAAAACCTCGAATCTGCAACTTATTGGTGCACTTCAATATCTCACCATCACATGATCAGACATTTACTTTGCTGTTAACAAGCTCTCATTATTCATGCATCCATCAACCATCACAAACAAATTGGCAAGCAACGAAATCAATTCTCTATTACTTAAAAAGAACATTGTTTCATGGCCTTTTTTCTACGTGCCTCCCCTTTCTCCGTTGCGTTAACTGCTTACTGTGACTCTGATTGCGGAGGTAACCTTGATGACCATAGCTCCACTAGTGCTTACACCATATTTCTTGGTGGAAATCCTATATCTTGGTCATCCAAAAAGCAACGTTTTGTTGCTCATTCTTCTACTAAGGCTGAATTTCATGAATAGCCATCACCGTCTCTGAAATCTATTGGCTGCGAAATCTCTTGTGACCTTCAAATTCAAATCTTCACACCTTAGTCTACGTGTGACAATCTTGACGCTATGTATGTTTGTAGTAATCCAATGTACCACTCCAAGATGGAACATGTCGAGGTGGATTTCTACTTTGTTCGGGACAAAATTGCTTAAAGATTGCTTTCCATCAGTCACATTCTTGTTGAAAGGCAGCTTGCTGACACTCTCACCAGGTCCCTCACAAGTGCTCTATTTCTCTCAGCTAGATTCAAGCTCGGCGTACTCAATGGTACGTCTCTCTTGCGGGGCGTAATAGCCAAGTGGACTCTTAGTTATCTTTATCTCATAGTACATGTAAATAATATTCTTACCTAACAAATATAACTACTGTAATTTTTTTCTTTTATTTGTAATCTATATCTTATATCCTAACACATGTATATATGTGTTTAATTCACTTATCAAATAATATAACTTTAATATTTCTCACACTAACATCATAGAGATGTACATGTTATTTCTCTACATTTCACTGAAAAACCCAATAAAGTAATTAAGGGAATTTAAGGAAATTTGAGAAATTATAATCAAAATGTCAAATTTTGACTTCTATAAAATGGCTCTCTTTTTTAGGGATATTCAACTAAGGCAATTGTTTGATAAGATGATAAATTAACTGTTTGATCTATTGCCTCAGTGAAACACAGAACTTGCAGCACCAATATCCATCCACCAAGCAGTGATGTGTGAGTGTGAGTGTGAGTGTGACTGTGACTCCGACTCCGACTCCGACTCCGCAGTACCTCAACCTCTAGAGCATGTACAAGACAGGGGATTGAATCTACTACAGACCTAGGACTTTCACAACCAGCTGTAGATTTTGCTGAGTTTTAGCTTGCTTCTAAAGAAATCATCTTGTTGTATACATGTTGAGCTAAAAAAGAATGAAATATATGCAGAGTTCATCAAATTTAATCCAAGGATCTTCTAGGTAACCCAATTAAACCAAAACTAATATGCACGTTATTTTGGATTAATTTTGCACTAAGAAACCAACCTATGAAAGAGGAAAGAGAAATATTAATTACAAAAATCCACAAATTTCATAACATCACTTGAAAAATAACATGAGGCAAGACCACAAATACACCGCCTCTTCCAACAAGCGACACAAATCATAATTCAGACTTATAATGACATCACAATTCGTGACATTTTCAATATACCACTCCCCTAAAAGCAGAGATACAAAGTATAAAAACACAGTTTGAAGCTCAATAAAAACCTGTACTATGGTAAAATAAACAAAGACAGAATGCAACACCTTTATGAATGAGTGCATGTTTTGAACATTTGACTTTAAGACAAACTATCGATGACAAAAATGAAATATGAAATATGCAATGCAAAATGTTTGATCTCAATTGTGTTTTGAAACCCAAACCCACCAAATGTATATGTGTGAGAATGTAAAATTAAAAAAACCCTATGACCATGACAGATATACTGATGAAGTGATGCCGACTCAAATTAACATGAAGATTAATGAGAACTGGATGAAAAAGTGCAGCACTTGGGTGGTTTTTATGGGTCACTAAACTTGAAGCAACTCATCAATCATCCCTTCTGACCACATTTAGCCACTTGTGAGCAGACCCCAAGATGGCTCAGAGACTATTTCTGATAAAAAGTTGGTGTCACTGCAAGGGCCAACAAACTGTCAGTGATGCTGGACTAGTTTGTTAAATCAGCATGTCACAATCATGGCCCTCTTACTCGACTTCATCCCTCCAAGGTAATAATTCTTTCCTAAAAGTTTTATGGAGGGTAGCTTCACCCATTTCAGTGACGCCACTAGTCACTTCCTCCACAACCATTGAACACCCCAACCCCATGTGCTCATGCAAGAGTTAGTGACAACTCGAAGACTGATTACTTCTATTGTCTAAATGTGATGATGACCTGACACATGCAACCCAATACCCCGACTCAACAGACCCAAATGCATGCAGGGACTTGTTAGAAGGAAAGACCATGCCCAATGGCAGTAGCCTCAAACGGAAATGGCCTTACTAATAGCCAGTCTGGCCCATTCAGCAGATTCTTTAATCATATGATCTTCAGAAGACAAACATTCATTTAAAAAGTCTTTACTTGTGAGAGACTGCTGAATCAGAGAACCTGCATTGCTTCCCAGTGTATCTGCTAGATCTCCAAGGAGCCCAATCGCTGTCTTCATGACCACTTCATCCCTATGGGTAAAATGATAAAAGAAAGTTATTAACCATAAAAAAAAAAATTAATATTACTTAATTAAAGAGTAAACAATGGAGATATCAATCAGCAGATCTTACATGTCTTTTTCCATGTACATGCTATCCAAGAACTGGAGGATATGGGGTGCATATGGAATCAAGAGCTGGCTTTTTGTAGTGTTCTTAAACCCTTGGAAAATCCCAGAATATGCCTCCAAAATCCCATTTCTCAAAGAATTGGTGTACTCTGTCATATCATCATCTGCATTTGCTGTGTGGGCTGACAAATCTGCCGCACCCTGGAGCATGGGCATGGCATACATCAAGTATTTTTCAAAGTTCTCTCCAATTGCCAGTGCTATGTCACCAAAACATGAGAATATAGGCGGCTTCACAGATCTGTGCAGCTGGTTGCTTGATAAATCTTTGAGAAGTTGCGTCATAATCCCATCACAATAAGGCAGAATTTTTTCCTCCAATGCTCTGCAAATATCCCCTACCACACCGACTGTAACAGCACACACTTGATACTCCTCAAAATTCTGAAGACCCATTTCCAAATATTTATAAAACTCTGGCATGTATTTTGCAAAATCTAGGCCTGCTGCATAGGCAAGGGCTCCAATGGCGAGCATGGCCTCCTCATGGACAGTCGCACTTCTGCAAGCAAATACCCTCAAAAAGAGACCCATTATCTGATCTGAATACTGCATGAAGACATACTTAGTTGGCTCTGATGATCCTAGCTTCTGAATAATGACCTGTAAGCACCCACATAGAAGGCCCTGCAACTCCCCTAGTTTTTCTTTCTCATCAGCTGAAAGCTTCTGCCCCTCAAGAGTCTTGTGAAGCTCCATCATAATGACAGGGACCAGTTGCAACACCATAGGTGCTGTTTCGTCAGTCGAACTCCTCACCACTTCATTCAACGTTTCATATGCAGCCGTCCTTAACCGTGATTCCCCAGCATCTTCTCTGTGAGTTACAGTAAGGACGGACTGAACAATTTCCTGGAAAAATGGTGTTAAAGGAGATGATGGGCCCGCATCCTCATAACCCTGAGCAAGAAAATAAAGAGCACCACAGGCCTTCTCAGCAACATTCGGAGTGTCCTTCAAGCTCTGAAGCAGAACTGTGATGATCTGTTGGCAATTTTCCTGTGTAATTATGGGTGTAAGTATGGTCGAACCATGAAGGATTTCAAAAATCCGTCCGAGGGTCCAAGCAGTAGTGTCTTTCACATGGTTGTTAGGATCCTTTGATAAAGCACTAAGCATGAAGGATAAAGCCACATGAACAATATGCAGTAACTTGTCTGGTGAAGGACCCTCCAAGATTGAACCAAAGGCATAAGTGGCCGCCTCCCTTTGCCTCCAATCTGGTTTTGCTATGTTTTCTTCAATGAATGGGATGACTAGGGGAACAATATCATCTCCCACTGTTTGTGCAACCAAACCAAGGCAGGTGCCCCCAGCCATTGCAATATTCCAAGCCCCCTCATCCTGAACTTGATCCTCCTCTTGCTTTAGCAGTGTCTCCAGAAGCATTGGGACAAGTGCAGGAAGGGCCTGCCTAATAAAGTAAAAGCAAGGAATATCAGAGTCCCCAGTGAAATCGCTCCCGTATTCTTCCAAAATATCTATTTCCTCATCAGCAATTGAACTCCAGAATTCAATGGCCTGAAGACCAACAGGTTCTTCATCTTCACGTACAGCCTTTGCTGTGATGTTATAAATGTCCTGCATATATGGAGCTAACTTCTCATAGTAAGTTGAAGAAATAGAAACCAGACACTCAAAAGCTGCCTGCCTTATCTTCAATTCTGCAGATTGTGTTGCTTCACAGACAACTCTCATGATATAATCTCGTTCCATGTCATTGCTAAAATTTGCTTGAGCAAAGCCCAAAGCATTGTACAAAGCTCGGGTAGCAGCAAGCCTAACATCACTGTTCCCTTCGGAAGCACTCATACCCTGAACCACGGCTGTAAGTATTTTATTTACATGATCTTGTTCTACATCATCAGGAGAGACTTCCTCGCACAAATACCCAAGAGTCTCTAAAGTGGCTTGCTTAACATGAGCTGGTAGCTGGTGAATATTTGACAAAAGTGAGCCTATCAGCTCAGGCCACTGTTTCTGTGGCAATTCAATGCCTGCAACCTTGCAAATAACTTGAGCTGCAGTTGACCGAGTATCAGGTACTGGAGAAGTCAGTGTATTCAACAAACATGTCTTAATCTGGGTCTTCACATTGGCATCCAATGACAACCATCTTTGCACAAGCTCAAATTTTCTGTGTTGTTCCTTGGCATCCAAGGCGTTCTTGAGTATCAAACCTGCCAATTTACGGCTATCAACAGGCTTATCATCATTTGCTAACTCTCCAGAGAGTGACAACAAGAAGCTGGGAAGGTTTTGCTCCTGAAACACTTTCAAACTTTCTTCTGCATGCTTCCGCACAGTTCCATCTATTGCTTGCGCATTCAGAAGCACCTGGGTAACTTCCATTGCCATATTTTATCTGAAAGTATCAATTGTTCCATTAGTCAGATATACAAAAAGGAAAAATTGGAACACTCACAAAATTTCCCAGACCCATAACCCGATCCCTAAAGAGAAAAAGAATTAAACAAAACAGGATAAATAAGAAAAAGTGAATAAATGTCAGATCTCCGTTTATTAGTAGGCAAGAAAACGAAAAACCATCCTTAATGAAACAGGAGGAGACATTGCTTCACTAACTCAAACTGGGTGCTTGTTAGGGAATGTGGTGGATTCTAAAATAATCATTTATTTGAGAATCTACTCTTGAAATGTGTTTGATAATCACTTGTTTGATTATTGCTAGTGTATTGGGTACAAAAGAACAGCTCAAATCAAGTCTGTTTGATAAAAATAATTTGACAACTCCAATCCTGAACAAGCACCGAGTCCAATCACCATTTTATTGGTTCGATAAGAAAGATCATTTATTCACATGTTTCACTAAAATGGTAAAATTAAACAACGTGACTTAAGTGTAAAGCTCTTTGGTTCTTTATTTTATTCCCAATATCTGCTATCAATAGATAGAAAATGTCAACTTCGAATGCTGGAATATTAAATATATAATTATAGCCCAAATTTAAACCCTGATTAAATCGAATCAATCAACGGAAGAACTCTACGACTCTGATAACACTGTTTAAGAACTGTAAAATAACAATCATTGAAATAACATAACTCCAAAAGAATTCAACTGAGTCTTCGTTAATTAATCAATTAATAATATTTGTACAAATTGTTATTGTAACACACAGAAAATTAAGCATTTCACATAAAGCCCCTCGAAATTCATTTGATACAAAAAACTCCAAAAGAGAGAGGGGGAAAAAAATCCAAATCTGAAATCCATCAACAATCCTAATTTAATCAAATAGTAAATGAGCACGCAATTAGATCCAATAATGCACAAAAATTGATCATACTAATAACACAGTTAAATTACCTGAGAAACATAGATCGAATCATGAAATTGTAATAAAAACTAAAATGAATGGATTCATAAGACTGAAGATCAATCAACCAAATGAACGTACAAAACCCTTAATATTAATAATTAAAAAAAAAGAGGCGGAAATTATAAAGTTACCTGGAGCTCGCTCACTTGCAATGCTGGCACCGATTGAGAAGAGCGAAACGGTGCGTACTGAAACCCTCTAAATTTGAGAGAGAGTGAGGAAGAAGACGCGGTTGTGTTTGTGTGTGAAGCCAAGCTTTTCAATACACACAAATATGTGTATCTCAAGTTATTAAATATTGAGGGAATTATTGAGTGCGATACGGTCTATTTGAATTATTTTGTTTTGTCCCCACTTTTAGGTTGGATAATGGACTTTTCTGAGATAACCTTAAGGAAAGTCAACGGATTTGACGGCTAAGATTTCATCGTAGTAACTTGACTTTGAAAGCTAAAGCCGATTTTCAAATTCAAAGAATGAGAGTTAACGCGTGGGTCCTACAATAAAATTAAATGATATCTTTTATAATAGTAAAATATTTAATTTTTATAATAATAAAATATTTAAAGAAAAATTTAATTGTGAATATTATTTATATTTTTTAAATAAAAAAATTTATGTGATGTTTTAAGAAAAAAGTACTGAATTTTTATATATATTAATATAAGTTCGTTTTTTTGTGCGGGTTGAGTAAAATTAAATATTATTTTATTATAATAGTAAAATATTTGAAGAGGAATCTAATTATTAATATGATTTATATCTTTTAAATAAAAGGAAATTATATGTGCCACTCTAGGAAAAAAAGCGAAATTCTATGTGGGGCTAGGATTTATATCTTTTTGTTAACAGACGAAAATCTCCACCATAGAACGAAATCGCCCTAGGACTAAAGAAAGAGCGAAGGGAAGAAGGGCGATGGACCGAAGGGCGACAAAGAGCGTGGGGCGATCGGACCAGCGGTTAGGACGAAAACCCATGATGCGGTTACGTTTAGGACGAAAACCCATGATACGGTTACTTCCACGATCATGACAGTTGGACAGTTTTCCTCCACAACCAAGCAGTTGAGACGCGCAACTCAGCGATTACAGGCACGATCCAGCAACTGCAGGGAGATACTGGAACCGCTTAAAACGGTTGACAAACTTCACTATAAAATCTTATCTATGCCAAGAGAGAAGATCCCGATCAAATGAAGACTCAAATGAGCATATTTTTATTTTTCATTTCTTAGATTGTAACTTTAGGACTGTAACTTGTGTGCTTGCGCCCCTTGGAGGCTTATTCACTCAATCAAACGCCCATTGCCGAGACTTTGTCTCAGGAGGTTTGAACCTTACACGCTCTTCTTTCTTCACGCATAAAAATTACGCAAACAGTTTTTGGCGACCACAGTAGGAGAATTGGTGTAAAGAGTGGAGATGCTTCCGAAAAGAAACGCTCAAACTGGCTCAACTATGGAGGAAGGAGGACTGGAGCAAACCAACCAGCCCAACATTCCAGCCATAGTGGGTCAATTCGAGGGTCTGGCGGATGCTAATCGGTACGAATCTATGAGAGAACTCAGCCCTAACGCGGTGTTGCGCGTTGTTCGGTGAATTCACACAGGATGTTGTCAAACACGTTAGGCTTCAAAATGCGCATGTCATAGATAAATTCGTATCAACTACCATTCGCATTATGAAAACATGGCTAAACATCTAAGCTCGATGAATGAATTAATGGCCAAATGTGTAAACGGCGGGACGGCGCTGCCGTGGACTACGCCCCTCCCTGCGGCGAGCAGTCAGGAGGCTGGTCCTTGTAATGTTCCTCCACAGGGGACCAACATCCCTACGGTTCTCAGGGGAGGAATAAGTCATGGAGGCAATGGCCCACAATTAGAGCCAAATATACACCAATGGCCAAATATGGCACAAAATGAAGTGGTGTTGCCTCAGGGTGTCCAGGTTTCTCAGGGGCAGAATCATGATTATGTCCCACTTTTGATAGGACCGCAGCCACCGCCCATAGCTATGCCATTTAATGGCAATGATATGCTAATGGAGCAAATGACCGAGATCCTTCAAAACCAATTTGGTCTAGGCATACGGCCAATTCGGCCAAGATATCGGAAACTGTATCCTGATTCGGTCGATGTGGCCTATCCATGGCCTAGAAACTACAAGATACCAGATTTTTCCCTCTTTACGGGGTCTGGGGAAGTTTTTACCATGGAACACGTAGGACGATTTACCCTCCAGTGTGGGGAAGTTAATGATTTCCACAAACTGAGATTATTTCACGGATCACTGTTAGGGGTAGCTTTCTCCTGGTATGTCAGTCTGCCGGCCAATTCAGTAGAAAGTTGGCAGCAGATGGAGCAACTATTTCATGCGCAATTTTACAAGGCTGAATCTGAAGTGGCCTTAGCCGATTTGGCAAACCTAAGACAATTGCCAGGAGAGTGGGCCGAAACATTTTTACAACGGTTTAAGGTAGCCCGAGGCCGATGTTACGTGCCTTTGCCCGAAAAAGAATTTGTGAGGATCACTCAAGGTTGCTTAAATCTCGATCTAAAAGAGAAGTTTCAGGATCGCGCGTTTTGGGACCTTCCCCAACTCACCACTAGTGTGGTGCATTATGAGCGATTATTACGAGAAGATGAGCAAATGAAGAATTCGAGCAAATGGACATATTATAGGAATATCGACTATGAAATGGGTGAAGTAGACACTGAGTCGGCTGATTTATGTTTGGCCGAATTGGTTAAAGGGAAACCTTACGTTTGCAAGACGTGGACGGAACCCCAAGCGAGTGAAAAGAATGATAAAAAGAGCAGGAACTTCTCATTTGATATTACTAAAGTCGATGCTATATTTGACCAGTTGTATAAGGACAAGCAAATTAGCTTGAGCGACAGACATACGTTGCCAACAGCCGAGCAAATCGGTAGTAAAAAATATTGTAAGTGGCACAATGCATGGTCTCATACAACTAGTAATTGCCTTGTTTTTTGTAATGTCTTACAGGATGCCATAGAATTTGGACGAATCACGTTCGAGAAAAAGATGGCAGTGCACAGCGACCCGTTTCCAAAATCGGTGGGGTTGAACATGATCAATCCAGACCTTGCCAAGATGAACCTGCCGAAAGTTAAATTAGTGTTATACGAAGGACATCACCGTCATCGTCCAAGCGCTCTGGAAAGGATTAAGGCACCTTCAGAGCAAGGAGACCAGCAGACCATTTGTATTCGATGCACGAACGACATGGAATGGATGGAAGAGTTAGAAGACACTTGCGAAAGGCTGCGAAGAGAAAGCCATCATCATGGCAGCCCCGGACTTTCGCCCCAAGGTTCTATGGGGAGAATTCAAATTTTGTCCAGAATGTAAGGACGTTCAGGCCGAAGATTAATTGGCCCAATGTTTAGCATTCATACCAAAAGCCACACTCGGGCCAGCGGCCAGGCAGGAACTATCCCCCTGTAGACGAAATGACAAGGACGCAGTTGAGGCGACACCAAAGGAATTATGGCCGTTTGATGCGTCGACAAGGTGAAGCAAAGGCCACCACAGGCCGTAGCCCTCGCACCACGGAGAAAATAGAGGTAAATAAAAAAGAGGGTGACAACAAAGAAAGAACAGTGACAAGTTGCGACGAACGCACTAAATTCGGCATACGGAAACAGGACGAAACAGACGATGAAGAGCCGCCTATCATCATTCAGTTCGGCAGTATGCCGCCAGTGGTGGCTAATCATTACCTATTGCCTGGGAAATTCAGGAGAGATAACAATGGGGAAGCTGAACAAGCGAGGACGTTTATGAGGGTGACGAAACTGAATTTTCAGCGCTCTCAATCACAGACAGAGAAGCTGAAGATGAGGAGATGACCGATGTAGAAGAAGAAATAGACATCAACACCGAATCAAGGAGAAAGGGAATTTCACAGAATCGATTTCTCAGAGAATTATATGAAGCCGGCAATCCTGCAGTCGGGACATTGGGAGAAGATTTGGGATGATATCTGTTCCTTATTTTGTATGGGACGCCTAAGGTAAAACGGACCCTCACCAGAGCCGAAAAACGGAGATTGACTGTCAATCATGTCTCCCATGATTCACCAGCCACGTTGCCACCTTCCAGATGGGACATGGAAGAGGAATCGCTGCAAGTTGAGGGCGATCAAGCAATGAAAATAGGTCTATCAGGGAGAGTGGTTTTCCCGAAGCCACCAACACAAATGACGAAGCACCTGCGGCCGCTGTATGTGAAGGCAAAGGCTAACGGGATACTGTCACCACCAAAGTGCTAATTGATAACGGGGCGGCCATTAATGCAATACCAGTTAGGATGCTAGGACGTTTGGCAAAGTCCGAAGAAGACCTTCTCCCTACGGAAGTGGTGCTTACCGGCTTTAATGGAGGGGCGACGACAGCAAAAAGAGTTATTCCATTGGACCTGCAAGTGGGAAGTACTACGAAGACAGTGGTATTTTTCGTCATAGATGGGCCAACCACATACAATATGCTCCTGGGACGAGACTGGATTCACGGCAGCCGATGCATCCCTTCATCCCTTCATCAATGCCTGGTTTTCTGGAACCAAAGGACGAAGTGGAGATAGTGCATGCCGACAATAAGCCTTTCGCTGCGGAGACAAACTCGGCTGAGTACTTCATGTATGAAGGGAACTATGGGCCGACCAGAGTTTTGAATAAAGGGGAAAGCCCGACCATTGTGGCTTAGAATGACGATCCTTACCTCGCTGGGTTGCTGGACGATTTGTTCCCACAGACGAGACCAACCAGAATGGACTTTGGAGAACCAACACACAGCGGTTTCGAATGAAGTACGGCCAATATAAGGAGCAAGCCACTCTTGCGGCCTCCAAGGCCAATTTATTGGCCTATGTGATAGAGCGAAGAAATGAGGACGAATCACAGGCCGCTATTTCGCCTTTAAGAGGCAAATTGCTGACACACCAGACGGAGGACAAAATAAAATAACTATGTGGAGTGGACTACGTGATGGAAGGAGAAGAATCAAAGGAAGAAGAGTTCGCCCTGAATGGACGACGCAAGACAAACATCTCAAGAGGACAAGATGCTTTGGACGAGGTAAATATGGGGAATGAGCACGATAGGCGCATAACTTACGTCAGCAAGGAATTGGAGCCCCAGGTACGTGAAAAGTTAGTTAGTTTGTTGCAAAAATACAAAGATTGTTTTGCATGGGACTACAATGAGATGTCTGGCTTAGATAGGACGTTGGTGGAGCATAGGCTGCCAATCATACCAAGCCATAGGCCTCACAGGCAGCCTCCCCGGAGGTTTTCTCCCAATGTCATGCCTGATATTAAGAAAGAAGTTGAATGACTGTTAGAGGCAAAATTCATTAGGACGACCAGATATGTGGAATGGTTGTCAAATGTTGTCCCAGTTAGGAAAAAGAATGGAAAGATAAGGATCTGTATAGATTTCAGAAATTTAAACCTAGCAACACCAAAGGATCAATACCCAATGCCGACAATAGATTCCCTAGTGGATTCCACGGCCGGGTATCAAGTATACTCATTTATGGATGGGTATGCGGGCTATAATCATATTTACATCGCCGAAGATGATGTACACAAGACGACCTTTAGATGCCCAGACTCTCTAGGTTGTTATGAATGGGCGGTCATTCCATTCGGCCTGAAAAATGCTGGTGCCACTTATCAGCGGGTCATGAACTTGATCTTTCATGACATGATTGGCGAATTCGTAGAAGTCTATGTGGACGATATAGTGGCTAAATCCGTGACTATGGACGAACATTTTGGCCATTTAGCAACGACCTTCGAACGAATGAGAAAGTTCAAACTAAGAATGAACCCTGCCAAGTGTGCTTTCGGGGTGTGCGCAGGAAATTTCATAGGGTTTTCTAGTTGCACCAACAGGGAATTGAGATCGACACCAATAAGTCTCAGACGATCACCGAAGCTATGCCACCCCGAAATAAAAAAGAGTTACAGAAGTTTTTAGGGATCAAATTAACTTCTTAAGGAGATTCATCTCCAATTGTGCAGGGAAAAAAAAGTGTTCTCCTCATTATTGAGAGCTAAAAGGCGAGGACGAATTCGTCTGGACCGAGGAACATCAACAAGCATTTGACAGCCTGAAGAAGTACTTGTCACAGCCGCCGGTGATGATACCTCCAGTGCCAGGAAAGCCAATAAAGTTGTACATAGCGGCTGAAGAGCAGTCCATAGCTGGGATGATCGTGCAAGATGACGACATGAACATTGAGAGAGCCATTTACTATATTAGGCAGACAATTGCTGAATTATGAATGTAACTATTCTCCCATGGAGAAATTATGTTTGGCTTTGTACTTCACATGTACTAAATTACGAGCCTACCTTAGGCCGAATATGTGTACTTGATTACAAGAATTAATCAATAAAGTACATGTTTTCTCGTCCCATCTTGCATCAAAGAGTCGGGTTTTGGTCACTATCACTTTCAGAATTTGATATACCACATGAACCCCAAAGGGCCTGTTAAAATCAAGCCTTGGCCGATTTTTTGGCCGACCATCCATATTTGAGCACGATCAGGGAATAGAGATGGATTTGGACGAATATAGTCTGAAACCATGGACGATGTATTTCGACGGATCCAGCACACAATGAGGGAGTTGGAATAGGATTAGTCCTGGTCAGCCCGTTGGGAGAATCTTTCCGATGCTTAGTCAAGTTGAAAGAATACTGCACTAATAACCAGGCCGAATACGAAGCCTTGATACTTGGGCTAGAGATGCTCCTCAATATGGGAGTAACCCATGCATCCATCAAGGGAGATTCGCAGCTGGTAATACAACAGTGATAGGAGCTTTCAAATGTCAAAGCCCATCAGTCATGACATTATTAGACGTGGCCAAAGAATTGGTAGAACGATTTGATCACGCTAAATTGGAGTACATTCCGAGGGCGAAGAACGAATTGGCCAATAGCTTAGCCCAAGCAGCCTCCGGATATAACAGACAAACATATGTGGGGTATACATGAGCGAAGAGGTTGATTATGAGATGGCCGAAGTGCATGAAGGCATTTGTGGGGCTCACCAAGCCGGGGTAAATGAGATGGGGTTGATTATACGAAGCGGCTATTATTGGCCGAAGATGGGAGAATCGTGCACCTCGATGCCAAAGGATGCATTGCTTGTCAGAAGCACAGACCTATCCAGAGGGCTCCAGCAACTGAGATGATCCCAGTCATTAAATCGTGTCCGTTTATGGGATGGGCGATAGACTTGATAGGGAAGATTTACCCTGCATCGAGTAAGAGGCATACTTTCATCGTCATTGCCACCGACTTCTTCACTAAATGGGTGGAAGCCATCCCAGTTGTAGAAATCTCCCAAGAGCAGATCATCAAGTTCATAAAGGAACATATAATTCACCGATTTGGTATACCACAGACAATAAAGGTAGATCATGGTACTTTATTAATGATGAAAAGGTAAAAGATTTCCTGGGCGAATACGGAGTCCGGTTAGTGAACACTACCCCCCCGACTATCCTCAGTCAAATGGTCAAGGCAGAATCGACCAATAAGACCCTTAAAGGATTGATTCGGAAGATGGTGACAAGACAACGCCAGACGGTGGGATAAATATATGAGTCAAGCTTTATGGGTGTGGGACACATAACTGGACGACGCATGCTGTCCCGGGCTCGCGGCCCGGTCGGGAGTACGAAGTAGCCACGGGGGGCTAAACGGAGAATAATGGAGTCGCCACCCGGTATGAACCGGGAAAATGAGATTTAAGGCTGCACTCACCCCTCGCAAGGGAAGACCTCAAACCGTTGGGTTCGGAATGGTCCCTTACTTATGCCACTTGTAATGCAAGGATTTATGTAATAATTTAATCAGCACTTATTTCCAAGAGCATCATGCTTCTAAA
>SKCR01043218.1:0-42900 GCA_019454045.1 Zanthoxylum bungeanum
GATTCGCATTGTGAACGTGAAATCATAACACAAACTATAAACATGAAAACGTAACCTGAACTGTAAACATGAAAACGTAACATGCACTGTAAATGTGAAAACGTAACCTGAACTGTAAACATGAAAATGTAACATGAACTGTAGTCGTAAAAGCATAACATGAACTATAAAGGTAAAATTATAACATGAACTGTAAACATAGAAACATAACATGAACTGTAAACATGAAAACATAACATGATATGTAACATGAAAACATAACATGATATGTAACATGATAACATAACATGTACTGTAATTGTGAAAACACAACATGTACTGTAGACATGAAACATAACATGGATTGTAAACTTGAAAAACGTAACATAAACTGTAAACTTGAAAATGTGACGTAAATATAAATTGTTAAACTTGTGTGATCTGTAAACAGAAAAGCATACGTGAAGCGTAACCATGGGAGACATGCTTGAAATGTGGACTGAAAATATAAATTGTAATTATGTCATGAAAGGAAATACATAAACAAGACGTGTGAGTACGTAATCTGAAAAACTGTAAACTGACAACATGAACTGGAAAACTACACATGAGCTATAAACATGAAGAACACAAGCTTATACAGTGCTCATTACATATTTTAGAATAGGTATTAGATGAACACCGTCCTAACAAAATCTTAACCAATACTTCTAAATAAACACTCACCACCGAAACATAATTTTCAAACGTGTGACGCATAATATAAACTGAATTGTAAAATAAAATGTAAATGTATACAAGCGCCAAAAATATAAGCTAAATACGTGAGCTGAATCGTAAACTGAATTGCATAAGATAAAATGTGAACTGAATACTTGAGCTGAAATGTAAATTGAATGCATGAGCTAAAATATAAATTGAATGCATGAGCTGAAATGTAAACTGAAAGCATGAACTGA
This sequence comes from Zanthoxylum bungeanum, assembly GCA_019454045.1. Taxonomy (NCBI): domain Eukaryota; kingdom Viridiplantae; phylum Streptophyta; class Magnoliopsida; order Sapindales; family Rutaceae; genus Zanthoxylum; species Zanthoxylum bungeanum. Next base: position 939 of record SKCR01043218.1, read on the forward strand.
AATCGTAAACTTAATAACGTGAGCTAAAAACGTAAACTTGGTAGCATGAGCTAAAACATAAACTGGATACGTAAATCGAAAACATAACTGAATTCATAAACTAGAAATTTAAGTTGAAACATTGAACGTGAATCGTAAATTGCCTAACATATATTGAACTTAAGATATTTTGTAATCATAAATAACAGGAAAACATAATGAAGAACTAAAAAACGGGAATAGCATTCACTCACATAACTGACGCTCATATGCTGACATGCTCGGAAGGAACTCACAAATCCTCTTGCGTGGAGTCTATAAGACATGTGTCCAAATGTGATTAGTGTACCTATCATGCAATTCTAATCATGAATGTAAATGATGAAATACATGCAGTTGGGATAACATGATAGTTTATGACATTTCTCTTATATCCTAACCTATTTGAAACGTCGCTTACGAACCTAAACATACAAGGTGCCTATATTCGGCCATAACAAACACACACACATTCGACCATACATACATATATATAAAATATCACCACATTAACACTCTACATTATCATCAATATCAACAACATAGTCAAACTTTCAACACCCTAGGCATATTACATTCGGCCACTATGACCCATTTACAATCTCAAAAATGCCAATCAATTTAGGTATATTCCAATACCAAACTATAACATAAACATAATTACACACTTAATTTATCACAATCAAAGCAAATCCCCCTCATTTAAACCAAGCATGAATTCGGCCAAGGGACCCATTTTTGAACTTACAAATGCAAGCCATTAATCAACATATTCCAATAGTAAATCATGACATAAACATGTACAAATGCATAAATTAACTCAAATCAAAGAAATCTTTCCCCAACAAGCATGAATTTTTAGCCCCTCCTTACCCATTTTCAATCTCAAGCAAAACAAGCCAAACAAAGGCATAAATTAATACAAAGTAGCATTATAAGCATAAGCAAACGCATGGTTAAGTTCAATTTGTGTGAATCAATCCAATGTCAATTATAGGGTTCATGGGTTTCGAAATTGGAATCCACAAATTCTTGCAAATCAAAGCTTGATTTATGAAATGAAGTAGAGAAGATGGCTTACCTAGCTTGGGAGTAGCTTGAAGAAGCAACCAAAATGCCAAAACATGCGTGAGTAAGCAAGTAATGAAGAGAAGAATTTTGATGATGCAAGAATGAGGACAAAAACGAGAATGAACAGGGAAAATGAACAGGGGGAAGTTGTGGGTCCTTCACAAAAATTAAACGCTTATAATAAAATATTATTAAATTAGTAATATCACATGTCAAATTCAATTAACTATTCTCGCATGCTACAATATATCCCTGGAAAACGGATATTTTTGGCCTGTTTCAGGCCAGAATTTGGAAAAATACAAAACATAAAAGTTATAGATCTATGTCTAAGATTTCCGACGGTACTGAAATCACTGAAATCGGATATCGGTAACTCAAATTATGGCCGAAACACAAAAAAATATCAATTGCACGATAAAATTTTAATGTATCGTGGAACTGAAAAATATTATTATGTGATCTTTGAATTATTCAAGTAAATAATGAACGTGCTAATAATATGTGATTAAACACTAAAATATATCTCGTTAATGCATGAGGAAATGCATGGTTAAGTCGTGGTAATCAAGGTGTTACACATGTCCAGTTCACAAAGAACCTCAAGAGTCACACACATTAGCTGAATAATTGATGAATTGATTAAATTATTTCGATATATGATCGTATGAAAATTTATATACTTTATCGGTAAAGTGAAAAATATTTTCTGGTGTTGACGCGCTAACACCCGCTTATTCGGGAAATATTCCGATGATTTTAGAAATATTGTAAATAAGATTTGTGGAAAGTTGAGAGATGATAAAGATTAAGAGACAAAAAGATATTTATAATTATAATATAATATCTAAATATTTATTTATTTACTTTACACATGTCAAATTTAGATTTGGACAAGTGTCAAGTTCTTAGCTTTACACATGGTATCATGTGATTTTATCAAGTGTCAAGCTTATATTAAATACAAGATTTGATTTTGTATTTAAATATTTATTTATTAGTAAATAAATAAAATATCTAGCTATTTACTTTAATTATGGAAAATTTAGATTTGACTGTTTGTTAAAGACTGTATGAGAGATGTTACGTGGTGACAATGATAAAATAAAGTGCAGTGAGACGATTATAAATTACTACCATGGCTCAAAATTTAATATGTTATCCAAACCATGGAAGTATGTCAATCACGTGAGTGACCTTTTTTATCGATTTCTTTTAGTATATTTTTTCTTATTGTTCCGTTATTAATTACAGTTACGATCATTACAGGTTTTCATTCCGATCAATCTCAACAATAATAATTTTTGGGTATGTGCACAAATTTACCTAGCAAGAAAGCAGATTCGGACAATAGATTCGTACATAAGCCTTAATGAGGCCAAAGAGTTTCTAAATATGATGGCGTCACTTCAGTATATTCTTCATAAGTGGTTAGAATTTGTTGGATTTTATACTGATAGGTCGGAGCTAAACAATGATGCGCCATGGAAATTTTCACGAGTGCATGGGCTGCAACAGTAAGATCATGCGAGTGGTGACTGTGGCGTTTTCATGCAACAATTGTGAATATTTATTGAAGCTATAAATTGAGACTTTATGGAAATTTTAGGATATTTCGTCACATAAAAATGAGTTTCAAAAATGAGTGAAAACTGTGATTTCCCTCTTAAGAATTTAGTATCAATAAAGGCTTAACCATTTCATCACTTGTAATATCCATGGGAAATTCTTTGCGACCATCCGTACTAAAAACAGATTTAAAAGCTGTCTTCAAAGAAATGTTATATTCATTTGAACTTTTTCCCATTTTCGTATATATTTTTTAAATTAACTGATCAAATATAATATTATTTGGAACAACAATCATAGTTGTTATTCTATCATGATAATTCATTCTACCATTTTCTGAAGTTATCCATGATCCATCGTTAGGGATGGTAAAATCTGAACTCGGACCCGAGTCCGGGTCCGAAACTGATTTTCACTTCCTGAGTCCTGGTCCGGACCCGAGAAAATTATCCGAATCCAGACCCGGGTATACCTAGTGCGGGTCCGGGTGCACCCGGATTCGGATATGAGACCCGTATAAAAATAAAAAAAAATTAAATTTATCAATTAAAATAATGAAAAATCTTAAATTATCACAAATTGAAATTCACTAAAACATAAAAAAACTGAAATTCATTAAAATATAATTAAAATTAATCGGTTTCATTTAAAAATTATCAATTAACTTCATAAAATATCCTAAATTACATTTTTTTTTTATTTTTCTTTAAAATTAACAGGATCCGGATATCTGGATCCGAAATTATGTGAACCTGGGTCCGCACAGATTTTTAAAACAAAGACTCGGGTCTGTAAAAATATATTACAGACCCGGGTCCTTCCGGGTCTTCCGGATTCGGGTAGTTCTTCCATCCCTATCCATCGTACTACATCTTAAGTACAATTAAATCTATTAAACCTGCACAATCACACAAAATGAATAAATTTTTAATTTCTAATCAGATAAAATCAACCTACGTGATTTTTAATTTTATGCATGCGGGTGCCCGTTTAAGTGAATGGGCGCTCGCGCGAGTTCCCGTTTAGAGTGCAGGCACCCGTTTATAGTATGGGCGCCCGCACGGGAGCTCGCTCCTTTCCACTGGCGCCAGTTTATTCCTATGTCTTTGGGCGCTCAAGAATTTGGGTGTTAGCTCAGGCGCCAAAAAATCTAGCAGATCACCATTGTAATGTTTATCAGCAATTGCGAAAATCATATTGTTACTAACCTTATTTGATTCATTTTCAACTGATGAAATGAGTTTTACACGACTTTATGAGTGAAGTTGTGAATTTTGTTTTATAAAAAAGTATGAGATTAGTGGAGGTTTTGTGGTTATGATGAGTAAGATCCTTAAGTTCTTTTTTCAACTTGGAATGGAAGGCAATTTAGTCTCAAAAATATTTATTTAGCCATTAAAAATATTTTTGAGATTAAAATTAAATTTTTATAATGAATAAATTGTTAGGGTTGGTGCTCGGAGTGCCAATCCGGATCATATTTATGTCCGATTCATAAATACGAGCAATTATATTTTTCATAATATTACTAATTTAATGATATCACCCTTGTCTTTTATACACTTATTCGATCTAATTATGATTAGATATCTGATTATGATTAGATCGAAACTGAATCTGGTTCAGTGATACGTGTATATTAGACAAAGACCATATGATTTACAATATAGTGCGAAGTTACAACGTAGTTTGTAATTGACATTGGGAAGCACACTATTAGATGTATATCTTTAAATAAAGTTTCTGGTCAAGATTTACTAACACGGGTCGGTTAGTAAAATCCGCCGAGACCAATACATGTCGTATATCGTGAATTGGTCTGATGGTTATCCCAATGAATCATGAGTCTCGGGAGACTCGTATAGACATGTAGGTGTTTATTTGATAGACATTGAACGACTCATTGAAGATTTACTAATAGATGGTACACCAATGTCAATAGGAATCTTCACGAGTTGAGCGAGCATAGTGGTCATTCGAATTGAGATACCACAGTGGGATATATGAGTTATCCTCCACACTTTGATGGCAGTCACGTCACTGATCTATTCATGATCAGACCTCCGCCTGTTCGTTGGGTGTAGACTGATGCTCATGATATCCAGTGCGTATCAAGATAAGATCCGTCAGTCCTATGTACATGGCATATGCATCCTCACGTGTTTACGATCTAGTAAATCCATGGATGTGGTATAACTTCAGAAATCAGTTCCGAGTGTTATTTAGAGATCGTAAATTGAAAGTCGAGTATATTATACCGAACAGATTTGACGTTATTATCTATATCCCAGATATAATATGGATAGCCTATGACGAAGAGATTATACGTATGCAATGACCTCGGCTTGCATAGTTTAGCGAGATTATATGTGGTCGTCATAATTCATGAGTGGGTGAATTATGGACACGAAATTGGATTTCGTGACGGATAAACCTAAACTTAGAGAGTCCCACAATACGAAGTGTACTCGTTGAGCACTTGGGCAACGCGATATGAATAATACGAATTATTCATAATACTTCATCGGATTAAATGAGTTAATTCGAATCGTTTAATCGGTTAAACGATAACACATGCATTAGCAGATTTTGGTCATTTAATAATTATTGTGTATTTGTATTTGATACATAATACGATTAGATATCTGATTATGATTAGATCGAAACTGAATCTGGTTCAGTGCTACGTGTATATTAGACAAAGACCATATGATTTACAATATAGTGCGAAGTTACAATGTAGTTTGTAATTGACATTGTGAAGTACACTATTAGATGTATATCCTTAAATAAAGTTCCTAGTCAAGATTTACTAACACGGGTCGGTTAGTAAAATCCGCCGAGACCAATACATGTCGTATATCGTGACTTGATCCGATGGTTATCCCAATTAACCATGAGTCTCGGGAGACTTGTATAGACATGTAGGTGTTTATTTGATAGACACTGAACGACTCATTGAAGATTTACTAATAGATGGTACACCAATGTCAATAGGAATCTTCACAAGTTGAGCGAGCATAGTGGTCCTTCGACTTGAGATACCACAGTGGGATATATGAGTTATCCTCCACACTTTGATGGCAGTCACGTCACCAATCTATTCATGATCAAACATCCGCCTGTTCGTTGGGTGTGGACGGATGCTCATGATATCCAGTGCGTATCAAGATAAGATCTGACAGTCATGTGTACATGGCATAGGCATCCTCACGTGTTTACGATCTAGTAAATCCATGGCTGTGGTATAACTTCGAAAATCAGTTCCGAGTGTTATTTAGAGATCGTAAATTGAAAGTCGAGTATATTATACCGAACGGATTTGACGTTCTTATCTATATCCCAGGTATAATATGGATAGCCTGTGACGGAGGGATTGTACGTATGCAATGACCTCGGCTTGCATAGTTTAGCGAGATTATCTGTGGTCGTCATAATTCATGAGTGGGTGAATTATGGACACGAAATTGGATTTCATGAAGGATAAACCTAAACTTAGATAGTCTCACAATACGAAGTGTACTCGTTGAGCACTTGGGCAACACGATATGAATAATATGAATTATTCATAATACTTCATCAGATTAAATGAGTTAATTCGAATCGTTTAATCGGTTAAACGATAACACATGCATTAGCAAATTTTGGTCATTTAATAATTATTGTGTATTTGTATTTGATACATAATACGATTAGATATACATTAATTATTCGTCAAATGAGATTTTGCCACATGTCATAAATATATGTATTTGTTATTTATTGTAAATAAAAATACATATATAATAATAATTGATTATTATATTAATTGATTATTTGGATACTTAATTGTTAAATATTTAAATAATTTTTTAATTAAACTTTTTCCATAAATGTTATGAAATTTGTTTAATTATTATTGGAACATATGTCATGATTTAATTATACTTTATGTGTGCTAATTTGATTGGATTACATAAAGTTTAATTATAATTTAATTTGATTAAATTGTCACAACTTTGCCCCTCAAAGTCGGTCAAGATGAATAAAAGAGGGAAAATTATTTTCTTCATCATCTAACCTCTCCCATGACCGAATATGAAACCCAAAAACACTCTCCAAATTGTCTTTGATGATTCAAGGAGAAAATGAAGGAAAAATTCAAGAAAAGGCTTGGAATTCAAGAGATTAAAAGGTAATCTTCTACAACCCAAGCTTGGAAGTTAGTTTCATGTTTTCTTGAATTCTTAGAATAGTTCTAGGGTTCCTTTGTTTCATAAAATTTGAGGCTTTTGGTTGTGGTGGATGGAGATGGAAGTATTTTGCAAGTGTGAAGTGATTTTGGATGCTATTATTGTAATAAGTTTCCAATTTGTTCATTTGATGATGAGTTGCTATTCTAGAGTGTTATGACCACTCTTGTAACACCTATAATTATTTTTGGGTGCTTCATGTGTGGTGACTTTGATTGGTGTTGTGGATTAATTGGATTAATCTTGAAAAATTGGATTTAAAGCATGAAATTTGGTAATTTCGGTTTCTGGATCAGATTTGAATAAACTGGAAATTATGTGATGAATTTGATGTCATATGAATGTATTTGGATGTGTTTTAGGAGTTGAAACAATTGTCGGAAAGTGTTTCAGAGTTGAAATAAGCGAAAACGGCCAAAAATGATGTTACCGAGTGATTTTTGAGCCAACCGGGTGACGGCTGTCCAAACAGTGAGTTTGTCACTGTTCGGGCAGCCCATGAACTGCCCTAACACTATTGGGGCTGACCTGGGCAGTCCCCATAAGTGTTGGGTGGTCGATTCGGTCAAAAACGTGTTTTGTGTCATTTTGCGGAAAAATATTTTTCGTAAAAATTTCGAGACGTTTCATATATATATTTATATCGTTATTTGATATCGAATAAATAGGTTTAGGTGATATATGAATAAATTATTTATATTAGATATTGAATAGTTTATTCGGTAATTTGAAAAAGTTTTGAAATTACGATTTCGCCCAAATTACGCTTCCGCTGCGCCCATCGCCCAAAACTCCAACATAAATAAAATTGTTTTTTTTTATATATATAAATATCCCATTAAAAAACACATATTGATTGATATTGCAGGCAATAAAAAAGCAGCTGAAGCTACAGCTGCAGCAGCAGAAGCAGAAGACAGACAGCACTCAATTCTGGAGAGTTTCTTGCCCACTTCTCTCTCTTTCTCTCAAACTCTTGTTAGGCGCTGTTGATGACTTGATGTTCATGCCAGTCACTTTCTTGGACACTCTAATTTAACTATCATTCTTCATCTCTTTAACTTGACACTGTATCCCAATGTGCCAAAAATTTGGCATATATCTTATCCGGACTTCCACATTTAATGAGATAAATTATAAAAAAAATACAGTCTATCTTATCTGGAAAGAAATATAAATATCACGTCATTTATATAATAAAAAATTATAATCCTTATCTAATGTTGTGGCTCGGGGTCCAGCCCCCCAAGTGGGAAAAAAAAAATCAGGGATGATATGGCTGGTTCAATTGAAATTTAGCTCATATCCTTGATATTTTTTTGGCCCTCTTAGTTTTTGAATTATTGACTATAGGCTCCTCAATTAGTTGTAGTTTCTTCATGTTGGCCCCAGGCTCCAACGTTTCATTGTCACTAGTTTTCATCACACTTGCAAATTTTGCGTTATATTCACAAACTTTTGTCATAGAGGGTTTCTTATTCGAAACGTCTGTGATCTTTGTTGGAAAAAAATAACTTATGATATATTATTTTGTAACTTAATTTTGAGTGGGATTCCTTTAGTTAAAGTAAGAGATCATGAGTGATTCGAATTCTCCTCCGTAAGTATTTCAAAATTATATATTTCCACGCTCAAAATAATGTTCGAGTGAATGAGAAATTATCTCTCAAAGTACATCTATCGAGATGTAATATTAAAGGAAAAGTTGCATATCTCACATAGGAAAAGAAACAAAGGCTACATGAGTTTATATATAACTACTCAAGTATAGTTTGGTTTGAAGTGTTAGGATATAGGCTCTCACTATGAGCGCCCACATTAATGTTTGCTGAATAGAAGTTAAATAGTTGACGTTGAATTAGTTATTGCAGCATGCAAATGAGGTGGTATATCATGTGTCGGGTGTATATGTCATCTCTCTCATAGCAGTTGGGTCCCACACAGTTGTGGGGCCCAGCTGCTGTGAGAGAGATGACATATACACCCGGCACATAATATAATTTTTCCATGCAAAGAGCCTCACAGTTATGAATTCAAATTTGCTATTGAATTAAATTAACTCTTATAACAGATCCCTTAATGGAAGAAAATAGAAAAAAGAGAAATATACAAAGGTCTTGAACATAGATTTGCTGAAATAAACGAGATTATTTATTCCCATTATATCTTGGGAAAATCTCCCTACAAATCTTGAGCATCAACGATAGAAAGTGAATCTATCGTATATACTGCTTTACATCATATATGTTATATTTTGGTTTTGTTGTTGCTTATGTATTGTTGCTCTAAACTGTTGTAGTTGCATTATTGTTGTATCAGTTTCTAATTATGTGTTTTAATAACATCGACTGATATAGTTTGTGTTTGCCAATAATTTTCAATCAATTATGCGTTTGAATATAATTATTAAGAATAAACACAATAGTTTGTTTCCAATACTAGGCAGCTTGATTGAGAGGAGGAGCTAATTAGTTAGGTCTAATAGACCATTTCTTAGGGTATTCTTAGGGTTATGAATTATATATATATTGTTGATGGTTATTTTTCATTCCAAATGTGATTCGGGAAATCCACTTCTCGAACAAATCGCCACCAAGCAGTGAATTTGTTCGGTTAGTTGGGAATCGAAGCAAACTTGGCAAGTAGACAGAAAAATCACAGGGAAAACAGAGGTTTAACGTGGTTCGGCAGAGAGTGGCTCCAACCTACGTCCACGGGAGCAAAGAAGGGAAATTTTATTACGAGTTCGGGTCAAGACCGATCAGCTTTCTCTCTCACTCCTAAGATTTTAGAGCCTCTTTGTACAAATTGTAAATAATGCTAATAAAAAGGAAACAACAGTAAGCCAATCAACCAACGAACAAACCAACCCCCCAAATCTGAGTCTTCAACCCCTTTATATAGGCTTCTAAACATATTGTTACACCAACTCGTGATGTCAGCTCATGTCAGCCTGTCATTGTCGCCCAGTTCATTTTCCCATATTGCTCTACAAACAGTAGTTCTGGTCGTCTGACACAACTGTCCTATATCATCTGAAAACCATCATTTTCACATTTACCCTCTACTACACGTTCTGCCCATGTGATAGCCTATATTTCAACCACTCCTAAGTTGTTCCGTGTGTCAGAGGATAAGCCTCTGACCTGCTCCCATCGTATCAGCATTTTGGAGGCTCAAACTCTCATGTAGGGCTTACATCATTCATATATAAACACAAGATATTGATGTTATATCCTATTCCTCTTAACAGGTCGGGTCGAAAGAGATTTCTTCACTTCCCTCACTTTTTATTTTCTATTCCTGAACATTCTTGATAAGTGTTTGAAGGCTCATGAGCTTCCTATGTTTCTTTATTTCTAGTAAAGTTTCTTCGGGTATATGTGATTGTGCCTCAGTTGGCTCACTCCAAATCTCATTCCCATTGTTACAAACATAAAACATATCACATGATGGCCACAGGTCTGTCTTCATATGTGCAAATGTTGTCGAATATAATGCCTTGTTATCAGGTCGGGTCATCTGTGTTTTGTGCTCAGGCCCTTCTGTCTGGTCTCTCATCCTCACCATGACCTTGGATCCCTACTTTATTAAATATAAAAACCCATTTTATCTCTCTTCAGACTTTTAAGTTCATCAGGCTCAAAATTGTTGGGGTTGGTGCTCAGAGCGCCAATTCCCGGTTGTATTTCTTTATGAATACTTCTGTAAAACGTTATTATTTTGAATAATATATGCAGTTTCTATAATATAATGTATCTTTTAATATGGTAAAGACGTAATGACCTTAGAATGACTAGTCATGGTGCAGTTGCTAAAGCGTTGCAACTGACATTGAGTTGTATCATGACGTTGTCATTCTCAGACAGTTCATGGTCAAAATTTACACTACTTGGTCAGTATAGTAAACCCGTTGAGACCGGTACATGTCGTATACTGGAATATATGATTCCAATGGTTTCTCAATGAACCATAAGTCTTGGAGACTAGTATAGACGTGTAGGTGTTTATAGCGGATAAACACTGAACGACTCACCAAAGATTCTTAATGGATGGTACACCAACGTCAATAAGAATCTTATCGGGTTGAGTAGCACTTGTGATTCTTCGACTTGAGATACCAATGTGGGCGCATGAGACATCTTCTACACTTAGATGGCAGTCACGTCACCGATCTATTAAGATCAGACCTCCGCCTGTTCGTTGGGTGTAGATAGATCCTCAGGGTATCATGTGTGTATCGAGATAGGATCTGTCAGTTCTGTGTATCATAGCATAGGTAATCCATATGATTAGCATTAAGATAAAACCCATGGGCCCGTGGTACATTTTAGAAGTTAGTTCTAAATGTTCTTTTTTTTAGATTGCTAATAGAATAGTCGACTGAATAATCCCTATAGAGATTTGACGTTTACATCTATATCTCTGGGATTTATCCGGATATTTGTGACGGAGGAATTATACATTTTCCATGACCTCGACCTGTATGATTCAGAGAGTTTATATGTGATCGTCATAATTTACGGGTGGATAAATTATGGACACGAAATTGGATTTCGTGACGGATATGTCTGAATCTAGAGAGTCTCACTAATGAAATATACTCGTAGAGCACTAGGGCAACAATTATAAATAATATTGATTATTTATAAAGTCGTTTAAAGGTAAACGCAAAATACATGTGTTGAGACTCGATAGTCATTTCTTTAATTTTTGTGTATTTGCATTTAATGTTAGATTAATTCAAATACACATTAATTAATTGTCAAATTGAGATATTTGACTAATATTATAAATATATATATGTATTTGATATTTAATGTAAATATAATACATATATTTAATATATTTGTATTTAAATAATTATTTAATTATTTAATTGTTAAATAATTAAATTAATTAAAATATAAATATATAATGTTATGATATTTTATTTAATGAATCAAAGATGATTTACTTGACTTGTTGAATAAGCTTTAAATGGTTAAATGATAAAGTAAACAAATTGATAAAGCATTTAAGTGAAACAAAAAAATATCTAGATATTATATATGCCTACAATTTTCGGCCATGACCAATTTTGTGAGTATATATTGTTTGTTTCATTTTTTTAGGGTTTCATAAGTTTAAAACATACAAAAATAACATAAAAGAGTTGAGAGCAAGATTGAAGGCCAAAGAGAAAAAGGCTTGGAAAATCTAGTTTTTGTAAGTGTTTTCTTTAAACCTTCAACATCGAAATTGTTTCTAACTTCCTTAGTATCATTTTGTGATGCTTTGATGTTCTTTCTACTCTTGAAGTTTGTGTTTGTTTGTTTGAGAACTTGGATGAAATAATGATGCATGTTAAAGGCCTTGAAATGGTTTCATAGGTTTGCTTATGATTCTTTAGAAATCAAAGTTGCTAATCTAGAGTTGTTGACCCACTCTTAAATGACCTAGATTTGATCTATAGTTATTTCATTGTGTTGAGACTTGATTTTAATGGAGGAAACATGATTGAAGTATTGGATTTTGTTAATTTGGTCTAATTTGTCCAATTTGTAGAAATTGAAAAATTAGGTTTTGAAACCACTTCCAAATTTGGGGCTTTTCTTTTATATGGTGTATTTGGATGTTTATATGATACATATTAAATCTTATGTTGATTGGATTTCATTTACATGTGTTTTGAACCATGGAAGTGCAAAATGCACTTTATCTCTCTCATTGAGGCTCTCGGCCATGATAAGGAAATTTGGGGGTTTTTGTGGCAATTTGTATTTTGACATTTGGGACATGTTAAATTCATCCTAGAAATGATTTAGAATCATTCAAAATTGTTTTGAACAATTTCGGATTAAAAGTAAACAAAATGTTATGTTTAAGGGTAATTCGGTAAATTCATATAAATTTGATTTGAAGTGTTTTATTTCATAATTTGATTATTGGACAATAAAATAAATAAGTTTATTTTATTAATCCGAGAAAAAGTTTTGAAATCAGAAAATTTTGATTTTCCACTGTTCCGCTGCGTTACCGGATTTCCGCAATAAAACCCCTACAAAAATTACCATCAACACCTATCCTCTAGTTCTCGGTATCAACATGTTGGTGAGTTGATGCTGGGAACTATAATAAAGGTGTAGATCGCGCCCATGTCATCGGGTATTAACTCGTTAATATTTATACTGTCATGTCCTCGGGTCATGAAAGTACATGTATCGTCAAAAGATTTCATTCTGCAATGATTGCTCTTCCCACAATCGGTTAGAGTTTTTAGGCCTTCTAAACCGCCTCTTGGAAATTATGAAATCATCATGGCATTCCTTAAATGTCCGTCACATCTTTCCAAGGCTCATTTTCACTTTGTATCTCTGAGATGCCAGGTGTCCTGCTCTCATGGCTTACGCGCCAAAACTAAGGACATATGTACCCCAACCAAATAGTATCCTCAATCTCGGCCTTCTATTTGAATTCATTGGCTGAGATATCTCTTACACGTGTTATTGATCTCGTGCACTCACTCCAATCTTACGGTTATAAACAAACCGAGCTGCTTATTTAAAGGCTATTGCACTTCGTACTCATGTTTTACCACTTCGTCTTCTCCAAAGAATCCTGAGAGCTCATATGCTTTCTGCAATCTTACAACTTTCAACATTCTCACAAGATTCCCAATATCTTCTTTGATCTTCTCAAGTAAATCCCCCTCTCACTACTTCTCTCTTTTCTTTTTTGCTTTCAATAATGGTGATAGCTTGCATGTGTTGGCTGTTTGTTTTCTTGTTGATTGTTCTGGGGTGTTAATGAAAACATGAGAGGTAGGTTGCCTTGTGTGGATGCATCTGTTTGTTAGTGTATATATATGTATGATTTTTTCCGGGTTTTAGGGGTCAGGGGCATGTGTTTTTGAGTTTTTTTGAATGTGTTTGTTTTGGTTGTGCTTTGAAGATTTACTGTTTTGCCATTTTTGTGACTCCATATGCTCCATATGCTCAAAGCATATGAGACACCAGGTCGCATACATTTCAAAATGTACGAGTTCTCGGAGAGTGCCAACTACTTTTAGGTCTATCCCAGTAGATCCTTATTCCAAGAATAAAGGTTGCCTCTCCCAAGTAGTCCACAGAGAATTTTCATGAAAGCCAAGCTTTCACCGATTATTTAATATGGGAATATCATTTCCAAGAAATGATATGTCATCATTATATAGGACAATCATTGTCAGTGCACTCCCACTAACCTTCTTATATACACAAGAATCATTATCGTTTTGAATGAAGTCATATACCATTATGATATCATCAAAACGTTGGTTCCAAGAACACAATGCTTAATTCAATCCATAAATGGATCGATTTAACTTGCAAACCTTGTTTGCATGTTTCAGTATGACAAAATCATCAGGATGTTGTAAACATCCTCCTAAAGGTTTATGTTTAAGGAAAGCTTTTGACGTCCAACTGCCATATTTCATAAAAGAAATATGCAGCATTAGCAAGCATTATCCGAATGGATTTAATCATGGCAACAAGTGAAAAGTTTCATCTTAGTCGACACTATGTCGTTGACGATACCCTTACTGTACAAGCCTAGCTGTGTACATTTGTATGTTGCCATCCATGTATGTCTTCCTTGAAGATTTATTTAGTACCAACATGCACAATGCCTTCTGGTACATCAACTAGTGTCCAAACTTGGTTGTATACATGTAATCCATATTGGACTTCATGGAACTTTGCCATAAAAGGAGTCGATACCATGTATCACTTCTTCATACGTAGCTGGTTCGTCTTCCTCAATAAGATTGATATCTACATGAGGTGAGATCAGAAACTCATACCTCTCAGGTCGTTTTCTGACTCTCTCCGACCTACGCGGTTCTTGTGTATTCGAAGATTGTGGTACAGTCTCATCCCGGATGAACTGTTCATGTCCCGTTAAGGATTCTGTGCCAGGAATATTATTACTCTGATTTTCATCGAGTTCTACTTTCCTCCCACTTACCACTACATATAGGAATTCCTCTTAGGAAAAACGCATGGAGAGCAACAATTACATTGTTCTCTAGTGAGTTGTATAAGTACTATACTTTGGTTTCCCTATGACAACTGTAGGCACTACATTTTTGCACATAAGTCCCTGTGATGAGTCTCATTTAGAGGCACCACCTTTTATGTCACGGAAGCCGCGGGAAACGAACGTCGGAAGGGGAAATTCAAAATAAGTATGTCATCAAGTTCATTTCACAAGTTCACTGTTTTCGTTCGTGCTGCGTTCGTTACCACGTTCGAACGTCAAACAGATTGCGAGCGTTCGTGCAGCGTTCTAAGAGGCGTTCGAACGGTGTCGGTATTTCTGGTTTTGCTGCTGGCCCACACGCCCATAGCCCCTAAAATACACACAAATTAAATCAAATATTAATTAAATTAAACATTAACTAAATAAAATATTAATTAATTGATAACCAAATTAAATAAAACATAAAATATAATCCTACCTAATTTAGATAAATCAAATATTGTAACTTCCTAACTAAACAAAATCATATACTAAATTAAAGAAATATCATGCCTAATTAAATCACTCATAACCAATTTAAATATATTGACTTCCTAATCTAAACCAATCTTGTCTCCATCAAATCCATTGCTTTCCTTCTTTAATACTAAATCAAATCCCTTCCTTTTGAGACAAGGGGAAGCCCTACTCCTTCTCTATATAAACAACCCCTAACCAAGACATGCATTCCCCTAGCTCATTCACGCATAAAGAAACCCTAAAAACATCCCCCCAAACACCTCATTGCCGCATCCTCCAAAGACCTCTCCACACTTCAATTTCCGTGAGCCATCCCTTTCCCTTTACACTATTCACGTCCTAGCCATCACAAAGCCATGTTGCCGCATCTTTCACCCACTTTCACAGCCCTCTAATCCACGCCAAAACAACCCCAAACACAGTCCCAAAGTTCCGCAAATCAGCCCTTCAAAACCCCCCTCAAAGTCACGCCCAAACAGTCCCCATAAGCTCACATAAAAACTGCCCAAAATAGTCCAGAACATACCCCCGAAACAGCAGTCCTGAACACGCAAACAGCAGCCCAAAATCACCTTAAAACAGCAGCAAATTAACCGCAAAAACAGCAGCAAAACGGAGTGAAAATAGCGGCCAAAATAGCGAAACAGCGAGCAAAAAAACATTGAACCAGTGAACCGGAGGAGTTGCGGAGTATTACCCCTTCCGACGGACTTGTAACGTGCTTCCAAAAGTCGACAAAAAATGTTAGACCTGAGGGCACCTTGTATTTATTATCTTTCATTTGTCTTTTATTTATTTTAATATATTATCGCATGAGAGTCGTTTTGTTGAGGCATGATGTGAATTCCGGATGAACGAAATGCATGTTCTCTTTTGTGGTATATCGGATGGAAACGCGGACGTAAATTCTGTAGCCAAATTCGAATGGACGGTAGTACGGTCTGCACTCGGGATACAACTCCACGTGCCACTTGAGAGATATATGTATTCTGTTTCATCCAAACTTGTATTTGAGCATGATGTAGCTAGTACGTTATTTATTTATTTAGCCTGATTAGGCCTAGTGCTTTATTTATTCTTAAGCATGATTTAGCCCTTAGTATGTTAATCTTTATGCATGATTTAGGTATCCATATGATTAGATATGTCGTTGTTGTGATCCTGTTTGAATGCGGTATCTAAAACCATATGAATGTATGCAATCTGCCAATTACCGTTCGAACGCGTCATCGAACGCAAATCGAACGCGAACCTTCTGTTTACTGTTCGAACGCGTTATCAAATGCTACTCGAACGCGCATGCATTTTGTATCAGCAGGTCTGGTCCCGTTCGAATGCGTTATCAAACGCTACACGAACGCGAACCTTCTGTTTACCGTTCGAACGTGTTTACGAACGCTACACGAACGCGCACACACTGAACTGAGTCTGTCTCATCATATTTCATGCATAATTGCCTCTTGGGTGATCTCTCTTCCATTATGTAGTCAATCATATTATTTGTATTCATGAGATAGTACTCAAGCATGATTAGGTTGTTCTTAGTTTTCCATATCATATGATTGGAATATGTTCATGAGATTGCCATGTGATGTTGTATGTTGTGATGATTAATTTCATGCATGTGAACTTAGAAATATAATTATCATTGGAAATAAGTTGTTTAGGCTTGGCTAAATTATTGCATAAATCCTAATATTACAAGTGGCATAAGTAAGGGACCATTCTGAACCCAACGGTTTGAGGTCTTCCCTTGCGAGGGGTGAGTGCGGCCTTAAATCTCATTTTCCCGGTTCACACCGGGTGGCGACTCCATTATTCTCCGGTTTAGTCCCCCGCGGGCTACTCCGTACTCCCAACCGGGCCGCGAGCCCGGGACAGCATGCGTCGCCCAGTTCCTGTGTCCCACAACAACCAATTACAAATATGCACTTATCCGATTTGGGTTCTAGTTTGGTACCTTCCAAACATATGCCCATCATTCCCAAATCTTCAGGAATGAGAAATATGGTTTCTTTCCTGTTCATATCTAATATGAAATTTGTCTAACAGATTTTCATGGAACCTTATTCAAAATAAGTATTGCACTGTTTAATGCTTATCCCTTGAAGGAAATTGGTAGCTCAGAGCGACTCATCATTAACCTTATCATGTCCAACAAAATTCGGTTTCTTTGTTTGGACACACCGCTCAATTGAGGTGTTCTGGGAGGAGTACACTGTGAAAGAATACTATACTCTTTCAGGTAATCGAGAAACTTATTGCTTAAGTATTTTCCACCACGGTCTAACCGTGACGATTTAATACTTTACCCGGTCTGTCTGTCTAATTCGTGTCGAAACTATTTGAATTACTCAAAAGTTTCCGATTTGTGTTTCATTTGAAACATATAACCGTAACGTGATGCTACATCCGTAAAGGTTGTGAAGTATTCATATCCTCTTCTAGCCTAGCTAGATATGGGCCCACTTACGTCACTATGAACGAGGGCTAACAAATCGGTGGCACTTACACGGTTACCAAATAAAAGGTATTTTTGGCACCTTGCTGAATAAACTAGATTCGTAGACATCATTTGAATTAGAATCAAATCCGTCCTAGTATCCACTCTTCGAAAGTGTGGATATACGAGTCTTGTTAATGTGTCCTAGACAACAATGCCACAAATAAGTCTCAACTGATTAATTCAGTTTGAGCTATTTGTTTGTCATGTTATATGTTTGAGATTTGTTTATATCAAAATATAAATATTGTTATTCACATCCAATGTGTTTATCTCAATATCATCTTTATAAACAAAACACTTAGTGTTCTAGAATATAAAGGTATACCCGCAACGGGTTAAACTTAGATATAGAGATAATGTTTCTAGTCAAACTAGGTACATTTTAACAGTTTCCTAATTTAAGTACATGCCCCAAGAGCAGTTCCAAAACTTTTTATATGGTTAAAACAGCGACTCTCGTCCTGTTTCTGACTCGCAGGTCAATCTCATCTGAAGCCAGTCTCCAGCTTATCAGCAGATCTCGCACATCAGTATATATGTATGTACCATACCAGTATCAAAATCCAATTTTAAAACTAGTAGTGGTCATGTTTATAACAAACATACCAGAAGCCAAACCCTTGTCCGTCGTCACTTCCTTCATGTATGCCTTTGTCCATACGGCAGTCACGTTTCCAGTGACCCCGTTTGACACAGTTTAGGCAGATATCTTGGGATATGTCTTTTTTCTTCCCAGAAAACTGTGACGATTTTTCCTTTGCCCATTTTTCTTATCCCAGAAGTCTTCGGCCAAGCCTAGACCTTCTAGGATGTTGAAGTAAGATGCGTCTTGCGCTTCTTGCCCTTTGCAAGCTCTGGCTGTGTCTCTTTGAGCATAACCATTAACTCTCCAAGAGTTTTCTTTTGCAATTAGTACTTCTAAGATCTAAGAATAGATCTATGAAGATCCTTTAATTTCAACATCATGGTTTAAGGATCTAATTCTTAGTTCTGACGAAGAAATTAAGGAGTCATTGCAACAAGCATAGTAGATTGAGTACTAAAGTTATCATCACAATGAGTCTTCCAAAGCTCATGCTCCACTATTTGCTCAACTCCGGGCTCAGGCCCGAGATGTCACTTTATCAAATAAAGTAACTTCTCGGCTCCCAAGACTATCCTGAGGATCTATTCCCAATTTGAAAAATTGAAGCCGTTTAAAGACATTTTCACCCAGGATTATGTTTTAAATGCTAATCTTTCAGTTATCTTGATTCCAATAGTCCAATTATCCAATCAACGATTTCGGGTACAATCGAATATAATGATTACTATAGTCTAACTATATAATCAATTATAATTGATCGGTTATATTCAAATATATTGATCACTATAATCCAATTATATAACCAACTATAAATGAAGTAGTTTGAACACAGTCCAACTGTTAAATTAAAACAACAATTAAATAGTAGTCCAACTAATATATTTATAATTAATGACGAAATTGAAATGAGCGCGTATTGGCAAGTATCTAAACGAAAATTGCAAAATTAATATTTGCCTCCCACTATTTTTCGGCGAGCCTCCAACCCTCAGTGGAGTACTCGGGAAACCTAGTTTCCTAGTGGGCTAGCATCCCGTTAAATAACACACTATCTTGACTTTGGCCAACAAATTGTATGATACTTAACTAGGTAGATCTCTAAGATCAATTGGATCTCATCCAATTCTTAGATCCAGTAGGTAGACTTCCAAGTCCGAAACATATATCCAATATATGTAAATATATCCAATATATTTCCTAACTTTTTTCCTCTAAATCAACTAAGCCTTGGCTTTGGCTCAACAAGCTTAATGATTCTAGTTAAGTGCGACCCATTGACAGTGGGAAAGCTTCGTAATCGAGGTCGATGAACAAGAAATGACCTTGACTTTGGCCAACAAATCACAACTTGCCCAAGACGTACGATATGGAACAAAGCCTTCGTGATTCAAACACATATGCGATGGACAAAGGTATTGACTTTGGCCAACAAACCAATGTCAATCTTGGATCTTGAGAGAGAATCACTCAATGGAAGGAAATCGCTTAATATTTGTTGAGGGTTTTTGTTGCGATTTGGCAACCAATTTATTATCTTTGATTAGGTCTCTTTATACACCCTTAAGCATGCATTCTAAAAGCATAATAAGGCACGAATAAAATAATAATGATATGCGGATGGATATACAACAAACTTGTTCCTAGAACAAATCTCTCTCTTTCCTCTCTCCCGCTAGCACTGTTCATACTTATACCCAATTACATAATACTTCTAAAGAAACCTCATTTGTATTGAGGGGAATTGGTGAGGAGAGAAATACAATGAGAAAAGAAGTAATAGGCTGGACACGCAGGTCCAATTAAATAAATTCTAAATTTATTACAACAATTTCCAAAATTGCACCCACCCTTCTAATATACATCCGATATACATTATTCATACATACATCCAAGTATTCACACATAGCATGTTATCAATCAATCTAATCCAATTAATTAATCTTTAATTAATGACCATCCAATGTTCAAACAACGATTTGATTCGCGCGAGTCCAACTCGTTTAAGAATGAATACTCAAAGTACGTATTCTTGAATTATATCGAACTATAATTTTAAATCCAATTTAAATTATATTCAACACTAATTCACATTTAATTCCAAATTAAATTATTTCACTTTTAATTGTCCCTTTTAGACTTGGATTCCAAATCCAATCTTTATGGGTCTCAAAGGCCCAATTAGTATCTGATACTATTCAATTAAAATCCAATTGGCTTTTAATTAATTCTTTAGGCATGGGCTTTGGCAATTATGGGTCAAACCCAAGATGTCAAGGCCCAATTAGGAATCACCCTATGCCAAAAATCAATTTAGGCCCATTAGGCCCAATTAAATTATTTAAAGGCCCAATTGCCATATTTGGACTTTATGGAAATGGTTTTAGGCCCAATTGGATCCAACCAATTATCCTAAACCAAACTTGGCCCAACCAAGCCCATTAAGCCCAATTACAACAAATTAAATTAATTCATTATTCCAAATTACAAATTAATTCAATTCAAGTGTAATTACCATAATTAATTAATTAATCTAATGCTTCCAAAACACTAATTAATTCAATTAATCATGCTCTACATTTCCAATTCATGTCCAACACAAATTGAAGCAAAATCAATCTAATAACATGCATTATGGCTCACGGCAATTGGCAATAAAAATATTCAATTTGATTTCAATCCAATTTAAATCAACATTCATTATTTCTATCATGCCATTTAACACATCCAATTGTTAAAATTCAAAAATCACCATGATACTTCTAGGGTTCATAATTCGGCCAAGGGGTAATTTTGGGGAAAATTAATCTTATCAATTTTTCACAAAATTGAAGATGCACAAATCCAATTCAACATCATTCAAACATAACCCAACAACCAATTTAGGAAAATCAAGTTAAAAACACAAAAATTTCCAATTAAAGTCATGAACCCTAAAATTCCAAATCAAACTTAGGATGGCTCTAGATACCATTGTTAGTCTCCAAGACATGCCACAAGATCACTAAGCATTATTAAAGTGCAAATAATCAAAAAGTTTGCGGAAAAAACCAATGATTTGGATGATTTCAAGACTTTTTCTTTGATTTAATGGAAGCTCCAAGCTTTCTTTGAGTGTTTCCAACACTTGGGTGAGTTTCCCTATCACCTTGATTCGCTCCTTTAAGTGCTAGCTTGAATAAATTTGGAAGAAAAATTTTCCTCCCATGGTGAGAGACTCACGGCATTGTGAGAGAAAGAAGAGGGAATAGTAATTTTGGAATATTGATTTCTCAAATCAAATTGCAAAAAACAAATACAAAAGTTGCATTTATATTTTCCAAAAAGCAAAGTGTGTTGGACAAGAAAGCTTTTAAAATCTCCCAACCACTTCCATCACTCAAGTGACTTGTTGATGTAAGTTGGCGGGCCCCACTTTAAATTCTAAATTTAAGTCGGACAATCCAACACGCAACTTCGCTCGGGCCCGGGTTCGTTTAATTCCGAATTAAACGAAATTTTTATTGCGACTTAATTAAATCCAATTTAATTAAATAATAATGTCTAGCAAAATTATTACGGAAGTCGCTCGCGAATTAATTCCAAATTAATTCGTTCGCTTGAATTAAAATCCAATTTTAATTATGCATTGAAATCTAATTTCAATTAATATATCTAATATATTATTTTAGCCCAATTAAATAATTAAATAGTAAAATCTAATTTAACTATTAAATTTACTTTACCAATTAATTCTAAATTAATCGCGTTCTCTCTTCTCGACGAATTTATTCCCAGATAAATTCTCGACGCAATTAATCCCAGATTAATTCTTTCTCATTTAATTAATCCCAAATTAATTTATTGCCGTAATTAATCCCAAATTAATTTTCTCTCTCATAATTAATCCTAGATTAATTTTCTGTTCGAGTCAAATCACAACGGTGAATCTTCGGGAAGCGACCCAAGAGATCTCTAGATATGTTGGCAGTAAATACGATTATCGGACTATCCGAATACGTGCGTACCCAGTACCACATCCTTACCGATTTACAAGACATGGTTGGCTTCTAGCAAAGCACCGTGCCTACCCAATTCTCCAGAAATATTCTGTAAACGAATATGTAATCTTTGTCAGACGTAGTATACGTAGTATTGCGTATTACAATCCAGTATCGATATCACATGCTAGGCCTAGGGCTGGAATTGTGTCTGCCCCGTACGAAGCATATATCAGATCTCTGGTAACTAGTCTCTATAATCGGATAATCATGACCTAGTCATATTATCACGATGACTGCAGTACTTAAGAGTACTAGTTCCGTATCCTGCGTGATCATCATCTCCATATGACTGGAGTGATACTTCCATCTTGACATCACACCCAATACACTACGATTCTCAGTATACCCAGAAGAGGCGTACACAGAACATGTTAAAGCCCCTGGACGACCAAAACCAAAGTATACTGATTGTCGCGTGTATTAGCGATGCAAGTCTCATGTTAAGACCAAATACACCTACCCTGATTCGGATTCCCATAGACACATAGTCATACTACCAATGAGATTCCGATGGGTCTATCCAGAGCGAAGCTGTTTCCGTACCATCGGTAAACACAACCTCATATCACACTTGCATAAGTATCCAATACTTAAATATATGAGAACTATGTCGTTATGCTCCCACAACGCGCACAAGTGCAATACTAGTCTATTCCGCATTATCGATGTCCAGTCTCGATAATACTACGACTATGGATATTTAATGATTAAACGTTAGTGGATTAATATTGTCTCATATCTTATTAATCTGGTACTAATCATATGGACTTTTATCATTTATATATCTTGGTAATCTAATTACAAATGATAAAGAGCAATTTCCTTTGCACATAGTTTATTTGTACAACAACACCATGTTCTGTACAAATAGTGATGCTATGGTCATAATTGTCCAACACCCGCATCATTACCAACCTCCCGCCACCAATAAAATATTTAAGGATAAATGGTTCTTGGTCGTGGGCCCCTGGGGAAGGCAACCGATTGGATAATGGCGAACGCATCACAGTCCCCCCCCATCTTCTCAAATATAGGTAATGACCCAACCTCGACTTCCCTTCTGGCTATCCTTAGCAGTTTACTAATGTTCGAGCCTTTTGCAGCTTGCTATGGAGATCTCCTAAAAGTTCATCACGAGACCCAGGCCAGGGTAAAGAAGACAATAGAGTTTGGAGGCCACTATAGGGACCTCGTAAACCCTTCTGCCCTTGCCGAATCGGGCCTCATCCCGAGCACCCCACCACCCCAGTCCAGGCAGGCTGGTAGGTTCTGAACTGACCACTAACCTTATATTTGATGCCTTGTCATTTTATTTTTGTTATTTTGTCCATTTCTATGTTCTAAATTTCTTATTTTGTTTTGCAGGAATGTTTGGTTTTAAAAGCCATGTCCAACTTGCTCGGGAGGTAGCGCGCGTTTCCCGAAGAGGGTCTAGCAGTGCCCGTTTCCGAGTCACAACCCTGATTCCTTCAAAGATCAGCTGAAATTAACACGTGCAACTGCCCCATCAGTCGGCCACTCAAGTGCACCACAAATTGTCCTAATACCGATCTCTTGAACCCAAACTTCAAGTGTTTCATCGCCAACTCAAATCACAAGCACTCCTTAATCATCTCAAGATACAACTGCTTCATTATAACCATCAAAAAGACGTTTCCACCAAATCGGAGGTAAGGAGACCGAGGAGCCTACAGAGAGGACTGCTAAGAGAAAGACGGTGAGCCATAAAGGCAAAGCTCCAGCTGCTCCTCTTAAAGCTGGAGAGGGTGCCCCGCTGCTGGGGATCAATAACTTTACCAAAGATGTGAGGGAAGGTGTGGCCTACCTTCTCCCGACCTTTAATTACTTGGCCAAGACTGTAAGCCTGAAGCATTCTACGGCGTACGAGGAAATTTCACCCGAGGACATCATTGGCAGAACCTATCGATTCCATGCAAAGGTAACTATACTTCTCATTTGTACTTATATTTCTTCCTTTCGTTATACTGACCCACTTTCTATGTTGCAGCTGACCTATCTTTTTTTCCCACCAACATAGACTTATTGAAGAACACACTTTCTGAGGGGGTCAGGCCCAAAGACTCCAAAGTTGTCTGACCAAGAGAGTGGAGGAATTATCGAAGCAGCTGTATGAAGTAAAGCCAGAAATCTGAAACCTCAAGTAGTCCGAGGAAGGGGCCAAGGTTGAGGTTGCCACCCTCCGTCGAGCCTCTGAGATCTCTAAAAATGAGAAAGATGAGGCCATGGCTGAGGCTGCCTAAAAGAAAGACGAACTCAAGCTTCAGTAATGGCGAGCTACCACGGCCGAGAGCAAGTTTGAAGATAAAATGGATCAATTGGAGAAGGCTCGGGACGAGCTGGCCAAGCTTAAAGACGATCTGAAGAGGATAAACACTGAGCTGTCTGGACGTCTGGAGGCTGTCACTCAGGAGGCCAAAATAGAAAGGTTGGTCGAATGTATTAAGGTATTCGAGATAACCCAACCTGAAATGGACTTGGAGATAATTCATAAAATCCTCAAGCCTTCGGCCCTATTTCAGAAGACCCCGAGGCCATCCAATATGTCGAGCCAATATCCATAGTACATTCCACTTAAGGGGATCTCAAACCTTCATCATCTGATGTTGTCTCTATTGAAGAGACTATTGGCCCCTCAACATCTATTGTTGCTCCTCCCGAGGATACCTCAGGCCCCTCCACATCTGCTGCTTCTTCTGAAGATGCTCCCGGTCCTTCCGCTTGACCCCGCCATTTTCCTTCTTTTTTATATGTAGGTTACCCCGATGAGGCCTATTGTAAAAACCCTTTAATGAACGAACATAATTTTCGCATATGTATTTCTTTTATTGAATCACACACCAAATAAAGACATAATTTTCGCATACGCTGACCTGATCAACTTTAATCAACACTTGGTAAATTTAACCAAGATTATTGCAACCATTCTCCTAAGGGACCGTACTTTAAGCAAACATTGGTGCCCGAGCCCCAAACAACTTAATTCCACTCTCAGGATACTTACTTAACAGATTCAGCATTCTTCAAACAGAGCATCCTTCTGTTCGACCAAAAGTCACATTCATGTCAACAAGCATGACAAGGTCTCGGCGGGATATAACCCGACCCCGAGCCAACATAATAGTTTGGCGAAAAAGGAATGTTCCTTTTTTGTGTCGTTCAATATTTGGCCATGGGGAGAAACTCGAACCTCATGCCAACAAACATAATAAGACCTCGGTGGGACATAACCTGATCCCGAGCCGATGCAATCACTTGGCCACAAGGAAATGTTCATTCCTTGTGTCGTTCAACACTTGACCAAGAGGGAGAAACTCCAACCCCATGCCAACATAAATAATAAGGCTTCGGTGAGATATAACCCGACCCCGAGCCGATACAATCACTTGGACATAAGGGAATGTTCCCTCCTTGTGTCATTCAACATTTGGCCATGGGGAAGAAACTCCAACCCCATGCCAACAAATATAATAAGGCCTCGATGGGACATAACCTGACCCCGAACCAATACAATCACTTAGCCATAATGAAATGTTCCCATTTGTGTCGTTCAAACATGGCCTCGGCGGAACGAATGCAGCCCCGAGCCATTACATTTCTTACCAAGACTTAGGCGGGAGGGAAGATTTTCGACCTCTGGTGATCTCTATGGACTTTGGTAATGGCGTCTCACATCAATTCATCCAGTAAAACAAAAACAAAAATAAAAAAAGACAAGTACAACGGAGGTGACGTATCACATACCTCGTATTGACCCCAAAAATAAACAACGAGGGAATCTGAGACAACGTCTTGTCCCACGTTACCCAAAACAATATTTTTGAACCTTTCAATCAATGTCTCGGTGAACCGAACTACAGATCGGATGAGTGATAAACGCTATAAGTAATGTCCCCATGCTAGGAAAAAACCACAGTCTTGGAAATATCACGGAGGCCTTCCCGCCTTCCCCGTGCTATGTTTGACAGGTCCGAAATGGGATTTCCAACGCCACATGGATATTCTCCTTCCTTGTACTAGGCGCATTCCGAGGCTACAAATGCCATGGAGGCCCATGGGTCTTCCCTGTGCTATGCGAACCCAGAAGGTATTGTAGTACCGCAACTATCTTCAACCCATACTTGTAATGATTATCTTAGGACAAGAAATGACATGCCTACCCGAGGCGCCAAACACAACACATGTCTTTTCATCCTGATTACCCAAAAGTGTAATTCATTGGGTGTTGACGCTCCAGCCTATGGGTTTGATAATGACACCGGGGATTGGTGTACGACGGGTTTCGCGTCTTTCCCACATGTCTTACACCTTTTGATGTAACTCGAATTCCCCAAAGGTGTAAGTCATTGGGTGTTGACGATATAGCCCGAGGGTTTGATAATGACACCAGAGATTGGTGTGCCACGGGTTTCATACATTTCCCACACGTCATACACCCCTTGATGTATCCCGATCGCGAATATTTCCCAAGAATATCAAACAAGTCTTTCCTATCCAAATAATAAACAAGCATGAATGACCAAGTTTTTATTTAAAATGGGAAGGCCTTATCCATATTCTCGGGATCTATTGCCTTTTTTATAACTCTTTGAGGATCATTTTAAGAGATGCATTATTGGAAATACCTCATCTGCATCTCATCGTTCCAGGGCTTTTTTAACCGGGTACAGTCCAGCTTCTCAAGATGATATGTACCTGACCTGATGATTGTTGCTATCGGTGTTACCTCACCCTCATGACCTCATGATCAACATACTCACTGAGGTAGCCATTTCTTACTAGGTCATCGACTTGTTCTTGCAGGTCCCTACATCTTTCTTTGGCATGCCCTTTCACGTTATGGTGCGTACAATAGGCCTTATGATCCCTCTTGTCTATCTTAAATCTCCTCAAGTCGGGTTTCGTCAGTAGACACATGTCCTGTGTTTCACGAACTATCTGCGCCAAATGTTGGGGTTTAGGCAGTATTTCCGGGTAACGCAGCGGAATGCCGGAAAATCAAATTTTTTGGTATCTTTTATTTTTCTTGGGTAATTAAAATCAACTAATTTTATTTTAATTACACAATACTCAACAAAACAGAATTTTATCCAAAAATTCAGAATTTTCCAATATTGCTGAAATGCCCCTAAACTTTGTATTTTAATCATTTTAGTCCCTAAATTGTCAATTACAATTTTGAGTGATTCCAAATCAATACCAAAATGATTTAAACATGTCATACACATCAAAACACATTAAAAACCGAAAATACTATATTTTCTTCAATTTGTCGTGAAGGCCATAGGGCTTCAATTTTGTGCATTTTAGTCCAATCTTGTTCAAAACAAGTCCAGATCAAATCCAATCAACACCAAATTTAATGTACATCATATATACATCATTCCACAACACATATATGAAAAACCCAAAATTTGGAAATGGTATAAATCCTAATTTTATAAATTCAACAAATTGAATAAATTACACTAAATTAATACAATCCAACACTTTAATATAATCTCTACAACACCAAAAAAGTCTCACCACTGTGAAACAACTCAAGAAAAATTTTAGGTCATCATTGAGTGGCATAACAACTCTAGAATGGCAACCAAGTCATCTAATGACTAAAAGAAAGCTTAATAACACTTTATAAGCATTCTTTATTTAACATGCATGCTAACATCTTTCATCTAAGCTTCCAACATCAATATCACAAACTAAAAGTAGTAGAGAAAAATTCAAACATCATATGTTAAAGCTTGGAACCCTAGAAATATTTTTCCAGTTGAAAAGGAATTAAAAAAATTTACTTTGATTCAAGTTTTCTTCAAATCTTCTTCCTTTTGCTTTCTTTTTCTCTCAACCTTTCTTTGTAATACTTTTGGAGACTTAACACTTATCTTGAAGAATTCGAAAAATGATAACTTTTATACCTAGGGTTGGCCGACTTTCCACTGACAAAATTGGTAATTTGAATTTTTCAATTTTTTAATCAATAACTCAAAAAATTCAAATCCAAATTGACTACCAATTCCATAATTATACATACATGTGCATCAATCAAAATTAGCCATTTAAAGACTTAATAATGATAATGATAAATGTATTAAATAATTCTAATTATTTAATAATTAAATAATTAGACAATTACTTAATATAAATATCTAAATACATGTATCATATTTACATTAAATATTTCATAATACATATATTTATAACACATGTCAAAAAATATAATTAGACAAAATATTAATGTGTATTTAATAAAATCAAGTATTTAATATAAATACACACTAACTAGAAAACGGTCAAATAACCCTTCAAGCATGTATTTTTTCATTTAACCTTTAAACAATTTATAAATAATCAATATTATTTATAAAAGTTGTCCTAGTGCTCTATGAGTATATTTCATTAGTGAGACTCTCTAGATTCAGGCATATCGTTCACAAAATCTAATTTCATGTCCATATTCTACCCACCCGTAAATTATGACAACCACAGATAAACTCGTTGAATCATACAGGTCGAGTTCATCACATACATATAATCTTTCTGTCACATATATCCGGATTATCCCAGAGATATAGATATAAATGTCAAATCTCTATATGTATAATCATGTCGATGTGTCTATTAGAAATCTCTTAATAACACTTAGAACTCACTTCTACATTGTACCACAGGCCCATGGATTTAACAGATTGCTAATTTCATAATGGATACATATGTTCTGTACACAGAACTGACGGATCCTATCTTGATACACACAGGATGTCCTGATGATCAGTCCACACCCAACGAACATGCGGAGGTCTGATCTAAATAGATCGGTGACGTGACTGTCATCAAAGTATGGACGATACCTCATACATCTGCGGTGGTATCTCAAGTAGAAGGACCACTATGTTCACTCGACCCGAGAAGATTTTTATTAACGTTGGTGTACCATCTATTAAGAATCTTCGCTGAGTAGTTCAGTGTTTATCCGATATAAACACCTACATGTGTATACGAGTTTCCAAGACCCATGGTTCATTGAGAAACCATTGGAATCCAAGATTCCAGTATACGAAATCTACCAGTCTCAGCGGGTTTACTTAACTGACCAAAGAATGTAAACTTTGACCAGTAACTATTCAAGAATGATGTCGTTATGATACAACTCAATGTCAGTTGCAAGCGTTTTTGCAACAGTATCATAACCAATCATTTTATGGTCATTTACATCTTTACTATATAATAAAAGAATTCATATTATAGAAATTATTTATTTTATTCATTATAAAATATTCATACAAGTATTTACAAGGAAATATAAGAGAAATTGACGCTCAATGCACCAACCCTAACACTAAAGGCATGTTGAGGGCAGTATACGTTGCGTCCACTGTTACATGAGAAATTATGTGCGGGAATGTTAGTTTTGGAGTCGAGTTTCTTGAGATTGAAGGTTTGAATCATGTTGGTTTGGTCATGGTTTCTTTCACTCGCTAACTCCATTGCAACGAGTATCCGGCCTTTGCTATTTTCTACCGCAATATTCTGATCCTACTTTGTTGGGTTTCCTTTTCCTAGCCATTTGGTCTCTCTCGATGGCGGCCAACCTCTTACTACCGGGGATATCTTCCCTCATTCGGCTAGGCCCTACTTGTGTATGTTCTACCACTGTTTCATCTTCCAACTTTTCAATTCTCTCCATTACGGCTTGTATGAAGGCTTGGATCTCCTTCCTTTCTCTCCGCAAGTTCTCCTCCATTTTCTCCATCCATCTTCCCATTGAGGCCTCCAAAACCCTATGATTTTCATCTTCTACCATCGTCTTAGTGACTTTGTTACTTTTTGTATTGATCCCCTGTTAGGGATATGCCGTATACCCAACTTGTGGATGGGCTATATATACATGTATTTGTAATATTTTCATTAATTAATAAAATGGAAATCTTTATTATACGTGTCTTACATAAATTATATGAATCATCAAAATTGTAATAAAGCCCTTGGAGTAATAAGATGATGGCTTCCACGCCTTAAGAGAATCATTACTCTTAAATGTTCCTAGTCATAGTTTTATGAATTATCTGGGCGTTCACAAAGCGGAGAGACTAGCATGATGATATGATTCACCCTTAAGTGGGGTAGTTGATCTCATAGGCTACTAGCGGAGATCCGTCCGCTTGGTGTATCACATGGATGCATGAGTTGCTCGTGTCCATCGAACTGACCGCCGAGAGTTTTCACATGGAGTGTTTATCCCATGTGTCTGTGAGAACTTTCATGTATCGATTATATGACTAGTCCTTAGACTTGAGGTCTTTACAATCTGATGTGTGGATCAAATAACTTTGACATTCTCTTTTCCCGGTTCAAAAGATCCGGTCATAAGGGTATGATTGGGTCATTTGTTGAAACACATGAAGTTTGTAAAGATACAACAGAGAATCGCCACTCTCTCGAATAATATTTTCTTATAAAAGTAGTATTCCAGTTCGCGGGTTGATATGTGTGATCAGTGCTTAAGACTGTGGCCGCAGCGGAAGAATCATGTGAGATTCTTGGGTTAGCACGATTCATGACACTATCAACATCATATCTTTGACTATATGGGTAGATAATTTCCATACCCTAGGTCAAACGGTGAGGGTACAGTGAGGCGAGAGACCGTATCATATGTAAATCGCATACATAATGGGTATATATATCTTTCCTTCTCATTTGGGGGCCTTGGCATATTGCTAGATGTCAACCTTGGTCATTGAAATTGAACGACCATCTGATCGGAGGATAATTTATGTTCGATTAAATTATCACGATTTATTTCATGTCCAACTTGAGGGGAACCCAAAAGGTCACACACAACAAGGTCGAATTCAATGGTTAACAGTGCACAGTATAAATTTAACATCATATATGATTGTTATATAAATTTTCATAAATGGTTAAATGTATTTAATTATTGAACAGATCATTTATGAGGTTCCATAGTGGCTTAGGGATTGGTGAATGACGATAGGGGCACTTTAGGAATTGGAATAAATAAATAAATAAATAACATGAATAGTAATGTGAATAGTGATTTTTTTTATTTGTTATTTGTTTTGAATTCCAATTCGGCCCAAACTCTTATTAGGGTTTTATAATCTCATTAAACCATTAAATTAAGATCCAATGGCTAAGTTTAATTTAGCATTTATCCCACATCAGATTCTTAATTAATTTTGTTGTCTTTGGAGCACCTATATAAACCCAAAGAATTCTTTACAAATATTTGCACCAAACCTTTCATATCTTGGGTTTATATAAGTGAGCAACTCTAAAGTTTAAGAGTAAGCCACTAATTTTGAGGATCCTTAAGTCTAATTGACTATAGGAACCTCGAGTTAAAAGTTTTGAGGTATTTTCCTAGGCTAGCACCAAGGGCAAAATACCCGTACACTCAAGGCGTAGTCTTGCTGTTGAGTTTTGGCTTTGGTGTGTGCACCTTTGGAGGCCACACACTTGGGTGGCTCTTTGGAAAGTGGAAAAGCTTGCTGAGTTCGAGAAAAGCTTGTAGATTGGAGGGAGGACTGGAGGAGTCTTCGGTTCAAGTAAGTCTTTTTCTTTCTTTATTTTAATTAGAGTTCTTATGATAGTTAGCATGTTTAGGTTTTGTTCTTTGCATGTTTTATGAGTTTTTATGCTTAGAATATATAGTAACATGTCTATGCTTGTAGAATAATCAAAACAAATGGGTCTTGGCAAAGGGATAGCGGCATCATAATTTGATTTATTAAATTTTCGCTGCGCACTCGCGGCCGCTTCCCAACAGTGGTATCAGCGCGCTATTTTTTGTTTTGATTAGTTCTCTCTCATTTGAACTCGAAATTGGGTGTGTAAAAGCTAGTTGGAAAGCTAACACCCTGAACTTAATTTTAGGCACAAGTTTTGCATGATTTGGTTAAGATTTAAATTGTGAAATTGTATTTAAAGTTCACACATTTAAATTGGGAATATTAAATTTATTTGATTAAAATAAAATGCAATATCATAATTAAATATTAATCAAAGTTATTTAATGCCTAAAATAATTCCAACATATTAAAACTCATATGCTTGATGATTCTATGTATGATTAGAATTGGCATGATTATTTTAGGGTGCAAGCATCTAGAGACTTTCTAAGGAAATAGATAGTGTATTGCTTATCCCTTAGCTAAGTAATTATTCGTGATGAACTTAGAGATTTATTACCTTTAAGGCTAATAAATATAAATCACTTGTTTATCATAAAAGACATTATAAAAGATACAAGTGGGGTGGGACCAAGGCGTTAATAAAACTTTCCAAACTAAAGTTAATTTAACCAAAGTATTACTACAGTTAGATAATGATTTGGTGTCTTCCTTCACTCACTGCCTTTTTATAGCCAAAAGGAAAAGCTTTGAAGAGATCTAGATAATCATTTACTCAAAGCTTACCTTAAAGCATATTTAAAGTGTTGGACTAATTTGGAGGATCTATTGTTTATTCCTGTCACCAAGGCAATAAGAGCCTAAGAGGTAAGAGTATTTAAGAGAGTTCGCTCCACCCTCCCTCTGGGGAATTTTCAATGGAGGAATCCATTTGACAGTTATTCACTTAAACTTGCTAAAATCCTCAATAATAATTTAAGTCTAAAATTTGCCTCCCATTGTAAAGTATAGACCCAAATGGCTTAAACCGTATTGGCAGGACTAGACTTTACCAGACTGACCAATACCAATTTATCCATAAATCGTACTATTGACAATGGTTTGACTTTTCTGAGTCATAAGACGCATCGACCCTTAGGCGTGGTCTTATAACTTAGTGGCAAAGATTGGGTGTCCACAAGGACTAGCATAAGTTATGGCATGTTTGATTGCCCAACCCAATGATCAAGGAATTGTGATATATATCATAAATTGGTTGGGAACCTACCTAATTATCGTATTTTATAACGACCGGCCCTAGTCGGAGTTATGAAATGATGATAATGGGATCCTTGCCCATAAGAAATCCATCATATTAAGGTTGATGCGATTTGCTTAAAATTTTAAAACAATTGAGTGAGAGCAACTTAATAATATTAAAAGCCCATATTATTATGAAACATTAATGAGAACATATTCCTAATTTTAACATTCTCTCTTAATAGGTGGGTTAAATATTTAACAAACATTCAAATGGCAAACAGAGTATCACTTCGTTCCATCCTTGATGAGCATAATCTCAAAGGGGACAACTACAATGACTGGTTTTGAAACCTTAAAAATGTCTTACGACAAGAAAAGATTTTCTATATTCTTGAAAGACCATTTCCCCCTGAACCCGCAGAAGTTGCTGACCAAAATACATTTGATGCTTGGAAGAAACACGTCGATGATGATGAGCAAGCAGTTTGCATAATGCTTGGCTCTATATGGACGAACTTCAGAGAGCTCACGAAGATATGGATGCTCAAACCATCATATTTCACTTGAAGGAGTTGTATACAACTTCCGTTCATACCGTGAGATTCCAAGTGTCATGTGCTTTATTCCAAACAAGGTATAAGGAATGATCTGTTAGTGGACATGTGCTTAAGATGATTGGCCACATTGAAAAATTGGCCAACCTCGGGTTCATTATGGATCATGAGATAGGTCACGATCTAATTCTTTAGTCCTTACCAAAAGACTTCTCTAACTTTATTATGCAGTTTCATCTGTCTGATAAAGAAGCTACTTTAGCAGAATTGCACAATCTGATAAAGCAAGCAGAGAATGACTTGAAACCGGAGCTTAAAACCTCTGTCATGCTTACGGGTACAGACCTGAAGCCATGAGGCCCAAAGAAAAATAAGGGCAAGGCCAAGGCTTCAGATCACCTAAAGCCCAATGGTAAGGTGGAGAAGAAAAATGAAAAGGGGACATGTTTCTTTTGTGGAAAGAATGGTCATTGGAAGAAAGACTGCAGATCCTTGAAAGCCAAGGAAGCTAGGGAAGCCCAAGAGGTCAAGAAGCCCAATGCTTCAGGTATGTTGTATATGATTGAACTATATTCTCAAAACTCTGAACCTTCTACTTGGGTGGGTTGACACCGGTTGTGGGACTCACTTGTGTATCAATGTGCAGGGCCTGAGAAATAGTAGGAAACTCTGTCATGGGGAGGTTGACTTACGCATGGGTAATGGAGCAAAACTGGCTGCATTGTGCGTGGGGACTTATTCATTAGTTTTGCCGAATGGTTTAGTTTTAGACTTACAAGATTGTGTTTATGTACATTCTCTAGTAAAGAACATCATTTCAATTTCTTCTTTATGTAATAAAGGCTTTTCATGCCTAATAAGTTGTAATGAATGTTCTATTTATTTCAATGAAATAAAATATGGAGATGGTATTTTGAATAATGGTATCTATTTCTTACAAACTAACAAAGATTGTTCAACCTCTAATATATACAACGTTAACTCGAATAATCTCAATGAATCACTTCTATGGCACAGTCGCTTTGGTCATATCAATGAAACAAGATTAACTAAGCTACATAAGGATGGGTATTTCAGACCCTTCAAACATGAACCTTATGGAACTTGTGAGTCTTGTTTACTTGGAAAGATGACCAAATTACCCTTCAAAGGTAAAGGACAGCATACAGCGGAGACATTAGAACTCATACACTCTGATGTATGAGTTCTAATGTAAGTCACCGCTAGAGGTGGATTCTCCTACTTCATTACCTTTATCGATTATCACTCGCGATATGAGTATGTGTACCTTATGCAGTACAAATCTGAAGCCTTTGAGAAATTCAAAGTCTTCAAAGCTGAAGTAGAAAACCAGCTTAATAAAAGTATTAAGTCACTAAGGTCTGACAAAGGTGGTGTGGATGCTGGATTTCATCTGAGATCCACAATCGAGAATTTGTAGGTTGGGGGCACTAGCGATCTTGCAAGACAAAGGTAGAGTGAGTGGGAATAGACTACCCACCGGTGTGGTGGGTGCCGGGGGCACTCCGTCGCTCAAGTCAGTAGTATGAAATGAGATGTAAATCTGTAAATGTGAAAGCAAGGTCTAATGGTACATTGACCTCTTTAGGTGGCTGAGGGTGGAGACACGTGTTTAGGGAATGGGAAGCTCAGAGAGCTTGTGTCAGTGAGCAAAGACGAAGGTGAGAAGTGAAGCTTGAATCAGAGTGGAGAAGCTTGCCCCCCCTCTGTCCTGAATTATGTTGCATTTTATAGGTGGAGAAAGATGCATTCTCTGGTCTGGCATATGGGAAAGGGGTCCCCATAACATGCTTATTGTCTCTGCTTTCGGTGGGGGAGAATAATTTTGCATGTGGAGTTGGTTTTTGTGGTAAAGTAGTTTGTTCTTTAGCTGATGGTTTTGTTATGTTTTAATAATGGAAAGTTTTCTGGACCGGGTCACTATTCTGGGCTGTGTTTGGTGCTGGTTCGGAGTGAAAGGACGATTTTACCCTTAGCCCAAATTTGGCCCATACAGTTGTCCATACTCTCTAAGTCAAGAAGTCATTGATTTGGAGAGTATTTTATGCATGTCGTACGAATCATGATTTGTAAGAGTACCTATCAAGAATGCAGATTCTAGGTACTCTCCTTTTTATCGTCTGGGTTTAATGTCTTCTATTCGTGAGGATAGAAGAGCTGCAGAGTCTTTTCAAGTTGTCTGGTCGAAATGTAGTCCATGTCATGAACTTGACTCGATATGAGCTATGGGGGATGTCCCCAGTCGACTGAACCTGCTGAAGGTTCAATGTATATTTTACACGACATTAATCGTTTGGATGTTGAATAATCCATATTTTCATTTGACTCGACATGAGTCCATGAGGGATGTCCTCGGTCGATTGAACCAGATGAAGGTCAGGACAATCTCCATACTATTGGTCAATGAACAAATGAGTCTTCAAATATTTCTAGACCAGATGAAGGTCATATGTTAAACTTGGCTCTATATGAGCCCTGGGGAATGTCCACAGTCGACCGAACCAGATGAAGGTTCATGAGTTATTTCACACGACATTGTCGTATGGACTGTAGGAAGTCCATTTCTTCAATTGACTCGGCATGAGTCTATGGGGGATATCCCCGATCAACTGAACCAGATGAAGGTTCAGGACAAACTCCATACTACTGGTCAAAGACCAGAGGAGTCTTCAAATTTTTCTAGACCAGATGAAGGTCATGTGTTAAACTTGACTCTATGTGAGCCATGGGGAATGTCCCCAATCGACCGAACCAGATGAAGGTTCAGGAGTTATTTCACACGACATTGTCGTATGGACTGTAGGAAGTCCATGTCTTCATTTTACTCGGCATGAGTCTATTGGGGATGTCCCCGGTCAACTGAACCAGATGAAGGTTCAGGAAAATCTCCATACTACTGGTTAAGGACCAGAGGAGTCTTCAAATTTTTCTAGACCAGATGAAGGTCATGTGTTAAACTTGACTCTATGTGAGCCATGGGAATGTCCCCAGTCGACTGAACCAGATGAATGTTCAGGGTACACTCCATACGATGGGGAGTCTTCAATTTCCTCTGGACTAGGAGTGGTCCATGTCTTCAACTATGTCATATGGCATTGCTCGCAAATTTCAAAACCACAATCATGGTAAGTAAAGAAATGAGAATATTGATACCTATCGTCTTGAGGATTTGTCGAGTGACTAGTCAATGGCTCTTCAATATAAGAAGCATACTATGTTTGACTGAAACAATGAGAGATCCTCCATATGGGACATCATTATCAACCTTCTGCACAGTCGACACAACAGGCAAGTAAATGATCTCTCATTGTTTCAGTCGAACAGAGTATGCTTCTTATATTGAAGAGCCATTGACTAGTCACTCGAAAAATCCTACAGACGACATGTATCAATATTCTCACTTCTTTACTTACCATGATTGTGTTTTTGAAATTTACGAGCAATGTCATATGACATAGTTGAAGACCTGGACCACTCCTAATCTAGACGAAATTGAAGACTCCCCGTCGTATGGAGTGTACCCTGAACATTCATCTGGTTCAGTCGACTGGGGACATTCCCATGGCTCATATAGAGTCAAGTTTAACACATGACCTTCATCTGGTCTAGAAAAATTTGAAGACTCATCTGGTCCTTGACCAGTAGTATGGAGATCGTCCTCAACCTTCATTTTGTTCAGTCGAACAGGGACATCCCCCATAGACTCATGCCAGTCAAATGAAGACATGGACTTCCTACAGTCCATACGACAATGTGGTGTGAAATAACTCCTGAACCTTCGTCTGGTTCGGTCGACTGGGGACATTCCACATGGCTTACATAGAGTCAAGTTTAACACATGACCTTCATCTGGTCTAGAAAAATTTGAAGACTCATCTGGTCATTGACCAGTAATATGGAGATTGTCATGAACCTGCATCTGGTTCAGTTGACCGGGGACATCTCTCATAGACTCATGCCGAGTCAAATGAAGAAATGGACTTCCTACAGTCCATACGACAATGTCGTGTGAAATAACTCTTTAACCTTCATCTAGTTCGGTCGACTGGGGACATTCCCATGGCTCATATAGAGTCAAGTTTAACATATGACCTTCATCTGGTCTAGAAAAATTTGAAGACTCAATTGGTCCTTGACCAGTAGTATGGAGATTGTCCTGACCTTCATCTGGTTCAGTCGACCGGGGACATCCCCCATGAACTCATGCCGAGTCAAATGAAAACATGGATTATTCAACATCCAAACGATTAATATCGTGTAAAATATACATTGAACCTTCAGCAGGTTCAGTCGACTGGGGACATCCCCCATAGCTCATGTCGAGTCAAGTTCATGACATGGACTACATTTTGACCAGACAACTTGAAAAGACTTTGCAGCTCTTTTATCATCACGAATAGAAGACATTAAACCCATACGATAAAAAGGAAAGTACCTAGAATTCTGCATTCTTGATAGGTACTCTTACAAGTCATGATTCGTACGACATGCATAAAATACTCTCCAAATCAATGACTTCTTGACTTAGAGAGTATGGGACAAACTGTATGGGCCAAATTTGGGCTAAGGGTAAAATCGTCCTTTCACTCCGAACCAGCACCAAACACAGCCCAGAATAGTGACCCGGTCCAGAAAACTTTCCATTATTAAAACATAACAAAACCATCAGCTAAAGAACAAACTACTTTACCACAAAAACCAACTAAATGAACAAAGAATATTTGTCTCACGAAATGCTAAATTTCTAGAGAATGAATTCCTTCTCAAGAAACATAGTGGGAGTAGACTTGACCTCGATGAGGTACGAGAAGAACGAACTAACATAGAAATAAACCCCAGGCCCCTCAAACGGGCAGCGACGGAACAACCACAAGGTTATGAACTTAGAAGGTCTGGTAGGGAAAGACATGAGCCAGAAAGATATGGTTTCCATATTGATGAGGAACATGATCAGGTCATTGATAATGACGATCCCACCAGTTATGACGAAGCAATGCGTGACATTGATTCAGTCAAGTGGCTTGAGGCCATGAAATCCAAAATAGACTCTATGTATCATAATCAAGTCTGGGACTTAGTGGATGCACCTGAAGGGATAAAACCAATAGGCTGCAAGTGGATTTACAAGCGTAAAACTGATGCAGAAGGCAACATCCAAACCTATAAGGCTAGGTTGGTGGCGAAAGGTTATAGAAAAATCCAAGGAATTGACTATGATGAAACCTTCTCGCATGTTGCAATGATAAAGTCCATTCGATTTTATTGGCACTAGCTGCACACTTTGATTATGAGATTTGGCAGATGGATGTCAAAACAGCTTTCCTTAATGGGAACCTCTATGAACCTCATAGAGGAAGTCTATATGACACAACCTGAGGGGTTTTCATCTAAGGATGATCATAATAAAGTATGCAAGCTTAAACGATCCATTTATGGACTCAAGAAGCCTCCAGAAGTTGGAATATACGATTTGATGAGACAATCAAAGAATTTAACTTCATCAAAATGTAGACGAGTCTTGTGTTTACAGGAAAAGTAGTGGGAGTGCTGTTGTATTTCTTGTATTATATGTCGATGACATATTAATCATCGGGAATGATATTCCCATGATGCAAGCCACCAAGCAATGGTTATCTCAGAATTCTCCATGAAAGATTTGGGAGAAGCAGCCTACATCATCGGCATTAAAATCTACTGTAATAGATCTAAGAGGTTGTTAGGACTTTCTAATCTACATACATAGATAAAGTTTTAAAAAGATTCAAAATGAAAGATTCAAAAAGAGGTAATTACCTACTTGTCATGGAATCAAATTATCTAAGGAGCAATGTCCACATACTCCTTCAGATAGAGATCGTATGAGTAGGATCCCTTATGCTTCAGCAATAGGATCGATCATGTACGCCATGCTATTTACAAGACCTGATGTCTCTTATGCTCTTAGCATAACGAGTAGGTATCAGGCAAATCCTGGTGAGCAACACTGGACAGCTGTTAAAACAATCCTCAAGTATC
The DNA here is from genome assembly GCA_019454045.1 of Zanthoxylum bungeanum. Taxonomy (NCBI): domain Eukaryota; kingdom Viridiplantae; phylum Streptophyta; class Magnoliopsida; order Sapindales; family Rutaceae; genus Zanthoxylum; species Zanthoxylum bungeanum. The sequence goes on from SKCR01043218.1 coordinate 40,990, forward strand.
TGAGAAGAACTAAGGATGTGTTTTTGACATACGGAGATTGTTCTGAGTTGAAAGTTATTGGTTACTGTGATGCGAGCTTTCAGACCAATAGGGATGACATCAGATCACAAACAGGATATCTGTTTACTTTGAATGGCGGAGCTGTCAGTTGGAAAAGCTCAAAGCAGTAAACTACAGCATACTCCACCACTGAAGCCGAGTATATTGCAGCATCTGAGGAAGCTAAAGAAGCAGTATGGATAAAAAAGTTCATCACAGAGCTGGAAGTGCTTCCCGCGATAAAGAATGGCGTCACAATGTACTGTGACAAACGGGCGACATTGCTCAATCAAATGAACCAAGGTCCCACCAGAAATCCAAGCATGTACTCAGGCGATTTCATCTCATCAGGAGATATTGAGAGAGAAAAGAAGTTATTATAGAGAAAATACCCACATAAGATAATCTTGCAGATTCTCTGACTAAAGGGCTGACTCAAAAAAAGAATGATAGGCACACCCGGGAGTATGATGTCCAGATTCATACTAGTTGGCTATATTGCAAGTGGGAGATTGTTAGGGATATGTCCTATACCCAACTTGTGGATGGGCTATATGTACATGTATTTGAAATATTTTCATTAATTAATAAAATGGAAATCTTTATTATATGTGTCTTACATAAATTATATGAATCATCAAACACTGTAATAAAGCCTTGGAGTAATAAGATGATGGCTTCCACACCTTATGAGAATCATTACTCTTAAACGTTCATAGTCATAGTTTTGTGAATAATATGGGCGTTCGCTAAGCGGAGAGACTAGCATGATGATATAATCCGCCCTTAAGTGGGATAGCCGATCTCATAGGCTACTAACGGAGATCCGTCTTCTTGGTGTATCACATGGATGCATGAGTTTCTCGTGTCCATCGAACTGACCGCCGAAAGATTTCACTGGAGTGTTTATCTCATGTGTCTGTGAGAACTTTCATGTATCGATTGTATGACTAGTCCTTAGACTTGAGGTCTTTACAATCTTATGTGTGGATCAAATAACTTTGACATTCTCTTTCCCCGGTTCAAAAGATCCGGTCATAAGGGTATGATTGAGTCATTTGTTGAAACACATAAAGTTTGTAAAGATACAACAGAGAATCGCCACGCTCTCGGATAATATTTCTTATAAGAGTAGTATTTCAATTCGCGGGTTGATATGTGTGATCAGTGCTTGGGATTGTGGCCGCAGCGGAATAATCATGTGAGATTCTTGGGTTAGCACGATTCATGACACTATCAACATCATACATTTGACTATATGGGTAGACATTTTCCATACCATAGGTCAAACGGTGGGGATACAGTGAGGCGAGGGACCGTATCATATGTAAATCGCATACAGAATGAGTATATATATATTTCCTTCTCATTTGGGGGCCTTGGCATGTTGCTAGATGTCAACCTTGGTCATTGAAATCGAACGACCATCTGATCGAAGGATAATTTATGTTTGATTAAATTATCACGATTCATTTCATGTCCAACTTGATGGGAACCCAAAAGGTCACACACAACAAAGTCGAAATCAATGGTTAACAGTTCATAGTACAAATTAACAGCATATATGATTGCTGTAGGAATTGTTCATAAATGGTTCAATGTTTAATTATTGAACAGATCATTTATGAGGTTCCATAGTGGCTTAGAGATTGGTGAATGACGATAGGGGCACTTTGGGAATTGGAATATAAATAAATAAATAAATAAATAACGTGAATAGTAATGTGAATAGTGATTTTTTTTTATTTTTTATTTTTTATGAATTCCAATTCGGCCCAAACTCTTATTAGAGTTTTATAATCTCATTAAACCACTAAATTAAGATCCAATGGCTAAGTTTAATTTAGCATTTATCCCACATCAGATTCTTAA
>SKCR01043219.1:0-38664 GCA_019454045.1 Zanthoxylum bungeanum
TGACTGTCAAGCACATGGTAATCTGAATCACTTACCGCACACAGAATTACACGGGTTGTCGAGCCGTGGCCTTTCTCAGCATGGGGAATTGATATGATTGGGGAAATTCGACCAAATGCATCAAATGGGCATCGCTTCATAGTAGGTGGCAGTAGATTACTTCTCAAAGTGGGTGGAAGCCGAATCCTTCCGTAATTTACAGCGAAACAGATGGCAAAGTTCATAGCTCGGAACCTCATTTGTCGGTATGGTATGCCGCATCATGTAGTGACATACAACGGGGTCCAGTTTCAAGGAGAGACGAAGGCAATGTTACAGAGGCATGGGATAGGCCACCACAAGTCATCACCGTACAGGCCGCAGGCAAATGGGGCAGTTGAGGCAGCCAACAAGACTATAAAGACAATTTTAGCCAAGATGACAGAAAATTGTAGAGATTGGGCCGAGAAAATTACCGTATGCTTTGTGGGGGTACAGAACATCAGTAAAACGGCAACGGGTGCAACACCTTACTCCTTGGTCTACGGAATGGAAGCAGTATTGCCAGTAGAAGTGGAAATACAGTCCCTGAGGGTATTAGCAGAGGCAGAATTACCGGAACAGGAATGGGCCGCACAGAGATTTGATCAGTTGGTACTGTTGGATGAGAAGAGAACGAAGTCTTTGTATCACATGCAGTTGTATCAGAAGAGACTAGCCCGGGCATTCAACAAGAAAGTACGTCCCACAAAGATCAGAAAGGGTGATTTGGTACTTAAGCAGTCGAGGCCGTCGACGACGGACCCGAGAGGGAAATTCAGGCCTAACTGGGAAGGACCTTACATCGTTCAGAAAGTCATGGGAAATGGACCAGTGAAGCTATCAGACTTGGAAGGAAATGAATTCACAGAACCAATCAATGTCGACAGGTTGAAGTTGTACTTTGCTTGAGAAGACTTGGTCGCCAGCGGAAGACCTAACCCAACGGAATAAGAAAACTCCTGCATACATGCATACACGTAACCTATTGCATTTTTTTTGTGTGTGTTCTGTTTTGTGTAAACAGGTGTTGAAGACGGAAAAGAGCGAGCAGTAAGCCAATCAGAGATGGTAAAGGCACAGCATTTGATATGGGCAGTAATCTATAGATTGAGGTCCCAATGAAGTTAAGTTCCGGGTATGGGTCTCGGAGGGCGAAGCCCATATCGACTGGGGAGCGAGGCTCCACATCACATCATGTCAGCTTGGGGGCGAAGCCCATATCGGCTGAGGAGCGAAGCTCCACATTATCATTTCTGGATGCGTCCCAGGGTCGAGGCCCCCGTTGTCAGTTGCAGCTATTGGGATGCGTCCCAGGATCGAGGTCCACTGCATCATCATTTTCGGGATGCATCCCAGGGTCGAGGCCCATATTTTGTCAGCGGTATTGGGATGCGTCCCAGGGTCGAGGCCCCCGTTGTCGGTTGCAGCTATTGGGATGCGTCCCAGGATCGAGGTCCATTGCATCATCATTTTCGGGATGCGTCCCAGGGTCGAGGCCCATATTTTGTCAGCGGTATTGGGATGCGTCCCAGGGTCGAGGCCCCCGTTGTCGGTTGCAGCTATTGGGATGCGTCCCAGGATCGAGGTCCACTGCATCATCATTTTCGGGATGCGTCCCAGGGTCGAGGCCCACATTTTGTCAGCGGTATTGGGATGCGTCCCAGGGTCGAGGCCCCCGTTGTCGGTTGCAGCTATTGGGATGCGTCCCAGGTTCGAGGCCCACATCATCAGCAGCATCGAGACGCGTCTCAGGGATCGAGGTCCACTGCAGTATCAGCTCAGCTCGAGACAGCTAGCTAGCCAGGTAAGTAAAATGCATTGCATAACTTTGATAGGACTGTCACTGTCACACACTGCACAAGCCCCATCAAAGTGGGGGCGACTGTAGGCATTGCATTTTCGCATGTGAAACCCGATGATGAGCCTCATTTGGAAGCACTACCTTTTGAGTCACGGAAGCCGCGGGAAACGGATATCGGAAGGGGAAATTCAGATCAACAAGCTCACTGTCTTCGTTAGTGCTGCGTTCGCTACTTCGTTCGAACGGGAAACAGATTGCGGGCGTTCGTGTCGCGTTCGAGGAAGCGTTCGAACGATGTCGGTAATTCTGGTTTTGCTGCTAGCCTCACGCCCAGCCCATTTAGCTCCCCAAAGCCCATAAAACACATCCCAAATTAAATAAATAAATATTAAATTAAATATTAAACATTAAATAAAACATTTAAACCATTTACCAATTAAAATAAACAATTACCAACTTAAGCTAAAATCATGCCTAAATTAAACAAATCACATACTAAATCAAAATATAATCATACCAAATTAAAATCAATCCTAACCAATTAAAGCCAATCATATATTTGACTTCCTAATATAATAAGATATTTACCATATAAAATATTTGTATTCCTAAACCACACAAATTAAATATTACAACTTCCTAATTTAAAATATCTTGTCCCCCCTCAATCTTGTGTATACCTTTCTCATCTCTCCTAATTTGGAAACAAGATCTCTTCCTTGTGAGAAAAGGTGAGACCCTAGCCATCTTCTATATAAACAACCCCTCACCAAAGCCTTTGTCTCTTTGACAGATAGAATTCACACCCAACTCTCTCGAAATCTCTCTAAGATTTTCTCTCGACACACCCAAGACTAAACAAGAGAGAAAAGAAACACTTCACACATACACAGAAAGAGAACAAAAGAGCCCCAACCGTCTCCCCCATAGCCGAATCCACCACAAGTAACCACCTTCACATCACCGAAATTACAAACACAAAACACCCTTAATACAACCACAAATACAGCCCCTAACCACCACTGAAAACCACCTCCGTAAACCCCCCACACATCACCGAAACAGCCACCTATACAGCAGCCCTCCACCACCGAAAATTACCACAAAAACCACACACGTATTACACACCCAAACAGCAGCAAAATCACCTTAACAGCAGCCCAAATCCTTAAAAATAGTAACATAAAAAACTGCATAGATAATCTTAAGAATAATCACATTTAATTGCACTAAGAACCCACACAAACTTGGAATAGTTCTTTGAAAACGTAAAACAGGTGGCCCGTGCAGTGAGCAGCAAGACCGAGGCCGAATAGGAGCAGAACGGAGTTCGAACCGCAAGCAAAACAGCAAGCAGTGTGAGCTAGGACGCTGAACCAGTGAACCAGAAAAGTTGCGGAGCTTTACCCCCTTTTCGATATTCGTGGAACGCGAGTCCGAGAGACAGCTTAAAAGGTTAGACCTGAGGGTATCTTTCACACTTGTTTTCCTTTTCCGCATTATTTATTAAGTATTTCTTGTATGATTGTAATGTTGAAATGTGTGTTGTGGTCTTTGAGTATATAAATATGCATGAATTATGAGATGTAATATGTTGTGGGTATTGGATGAATGAGAGATGTGTCAACTCTCGCGGTATATCGGATGGAAACCCGGACATAAATTTCATAGCCGATTCCGAATGGACGGTAATATGATCTGTACTCGGGCCACAACTCCACGTACCGCTTGAGTAAACGGCACCATCTCTCTTTCGTTGTGTTGCTTTTTGTTTATTTAGTTTTCTTTACTTGAATTCAATATGTTGCTTATTTATGTATGATTCAATCAAGCGCATGGGCTTAGTGAGTTAGTCCAAAGGTCCTCCATTTGGGAGACAAAGAGCCGAAAAGACCACCTTTGTGACACTACTTCGCCGCGCCGGTTGATGTGTGTTCGGTTGGATGCAAGATACGTTCAATCGGGCATACTTAGTTTGATATTATTGAGTTTATCTTTTATGCATGGATCAATCAAGCGCATGGGCTTAGTTATGGGGAGGGGTTCAAACCCGTTACCACGATGCTTTGCCGCGCCGGTTGATGTGTGTTCAGATTGGATGTAAGATGTGTTCAATCGGACATACTTGGTTGATAGGATTGGTTCTATTTTTGTATGTGTAATGTGACGCACATGGGCTTAGTACGTTGGTCTAAAGGTCCTCTCTTTGAGAGATCAAGAGCCTCAAAAGGCCACCTTTATGGCAGTGCTTCGCCGCGCCCCTTTATTTTCTGTTTATGTATTGCATCCCATTTCATGCATCAGGTCCGTGTCCGTTCGAACGCGTTCACAAACGCAACTCGAACGCGCATACATTTTGCCTTATCATGCATCAGGTCTCATTTCCGTTCGAACGCGTTAACAAACGCCATACGAACGTGAGCATTCTGTTTCATTTCCGTTCGAATGCGTTAACAAACGCCATACGAACGTGAGCATTCTGTTTCATTTACGTTCGAACGTGTTAACAAATGCCATACGAACATGAGCATTCTGTTTCATTTCCGTTCGAACGCGTTAACAAACGCCATACGAACGCGAGCATTCTGTTTCATTTCCGTTCGAACGCGTTAACGAACGCTACTCGAACGTGAGCATTCTGTTTCATTCCGTTCGAACGCGTTTACGAATGCTACACGAACGTGCACACACTGAACTGAGTCTGTCTTATTATATTCATGCATAATTGCCTATTGGTTGATCTTTCTTATGCAAATGTGTCAGTGTATTACAATTCGTATGCTTATGTCATGATAACATTTGAGTATTATTTCTTGCGGTATATCGGATGGAAACCCAGACGTAAACTCCGTAGCCGATTCCGAATGGACGGTAGTGCGGTCTGTACTTGGGCTGCAATTCCACGTACCGCTTGGAAAAGTGCCCATATGTGTGCTTGTATGGTCAATATGTGTGCTTGTGTTTTCCTGAATGAGATATGTAAAGTTGTATGTTCGTTGCTATCTTGATACATGTTAAGCATGCAATTTTAAATATGAGATATATGTAAAAATGTACACATAAGTTTTATTTTGCATATGAGAATTTAGAAGCATGATACTCTTGGAAATAAGTGTTACTTAAGCTTAGTTAAATTATTACATGAATCCTTTCATTACAAGTGACATAAGTAAGAGACCATTCTGAACCCAACGGTTTGAGGTCTTCCCTTGCGAGGGCTGAGTGCGGCCTTAAATCTTTGTCCCGGTTCACACCGGGTGGCGACTCCATGTTATGTAATCCTTCCCAACTAGGCCGCGAGCCTAGGAACGGCGTCGCCCAGTTTCTGTGTCCCACAGCTCCACCCTCCCTTTGGGGAATTTTCAATGGAGGAATCCATTTGACAGTTATTCACTTAAACTTGCTAAAATCCTCAATAAAAATTTAAGTCTAAAATTTGCCTCCCATTGTAAATGTTCCTAGTCATAGTTTTGTGAATAATCTGGGCGTTCACAAAGCGGAGAGACTAGCATGATGATATGATCTGCCGTTAAGTGGGGTAGCCGATCTCATAGGCTACTAGCGGAGATCCGTCCGCTTGGTGTATCACATGGATGCATGAGTTGCTCGTGTCCAATGAACTGACCGCTGAAAGTTTTCATATGGAGTGTTTATCCCATGTGTCTTTGAGAACTTTCATGTATCGATTATTTGACTAGTTCTTGGACTTGAGGTCTTTACAATCTTATGTGTGGATCAAATAACTTTGACATTCTCCTTCCCCGGTTCAAAAGATCTGGTCATAAGGGTATGATTGGGTCATTTGTTGAAACACATGAAGTTTGTAAAGATACAACAGAGAATCGCCACTCTCTCGGATAATATTTTCTTATAAGAGTAGTATTCCAGTTCGCGGGTTGATATGTGTGATCAGTGCTTGAGACTATGGCCACAGCGGAAGAATCATGTGAGATTCTTGGGTTAGCACGATTCATGACACTATCAACATCATACCTTTGACCATATGGGTAGACATTTTTCATACCCTAGGTCAATAGGTTGGGATACAGTGAGGTGAGGGACCGTATCATATGTAAATCGCATACAGAATGGGTATATATATATATATATATTTCCTTCTCATTTGGGGGCCTTGGCATGTTGCTAGATGTCAACCTTGGTCATTGAAATCGAACGACCATCTGATCGGAGGATAATTTATGTTCGATTAAATTATCACGATTCATTTCATGTCAGACTTAAGGGGAACCCAAAAGGTCACACACAACAAAGTCGAAATCAATGGTTAACAGTGCACAATACAAATATAACAGCATATATGATTGTTGTATGAATTGTTCATAAATGGTTCAATGTGTTTAATTATTGAACATATCATTTATGAGGTTCCATAGTGGCTTAGGGATTGGTGAATGAAGATAGGGGCACTTTGTGTATTGGAATAAATAAATAAAATTACTATTCATATGAATAGTAATATGAATAGTAAAAAAATTTGTTATTTGTTTTGAATTCCAATTCGGACCAAACTCTTATTAGGGTTTTATAATCTCATTAAACCACTAAATTAAGATCCAATGGCTAAGATTAAATTAGCTTTTATCCCTCATCGGATTCTTAATTAATTTTGTTGTCTTTGGAGCACTATATAAACCCAAAGAATTCTTCACAAATTTTTACGCCAAACCTTTCATATCTTGGGTTTATATAAGTGAGCAACTCTAAAGTTTAAGAGTAAGCCACTGATTTTGAGGATCCTTAAGTCTAATTGACTAGAGGAACCTCGAGTTAAAATTTTTTAGGTATTTGCCTAGGCTAGCACCAAGGGCAAAATCCTCGTGCCCTCAAGGCATAGTCTTGCCGTTGAGTTTTGGCTTTGTTGTGTGCATCTTTGGAGGCCACACACTTGGGTGGCTCTTTGGAAATTGGAAGAACTTGCTGAGTTCGAGAAAAGCTTGTAGATTGGAGGGAGGACTGGAGGAGTCTACGGTTCAAGCAAGTCTTTTTCTTTCTTTATTTTATTTAGAGTTCTTATGATAGTTAGCATGTTTAGGTTTATGTTCTTTGCATGTTTTATGAGTTTTATGCTTCGAATATATAGTAACATTCCTAAGATTGTAGAATAATCCAAACAAATGGGTCTTGGACAAATGGAAAGCGGCATAATAATTTTAATTTTCCGCAGCGCACTCGCGGCCGCTTCCCAACAGTGGTATCATCGCACCATTTTTGTTTTGATTAGTTCTCTCTCATTTGAACTCGAAATTGGGTGTTTAAAATCTCGTTGGAAAGATAACACCCTGAACTTAATTTTAGGTACAAGGTTTGCATGATTTGGTTAAGATTTGAATTGTGAAATTGCATTTAAAGTTCACCCGTCTGCAGAAAAATGTGAATAGTAAATTTATTTGAATCAAATAAAATGCAATATCATAATTAAATATTAGTCAAAGTTATTTAATGCCTAAAATAATTCCAACATATTAAAACTCATATGCTTGATGATTCTATGTATGATTAGAATTGGCATGATTATTTTAGGGTGTAAGCATCTAAAGACTTTCTAAGAAATAGAGAGTGTATTGCGTATTCCTTAGCTAAGTAATTATTTCGTGATGAACTTAGAGATTTATTACTTTTAAGGCTAATAAATATAAATCACTTTTTTATAATAAAAGATATTATAAAAGATACAAGTGGGTTAGGACCAAGGGGTTAATAAAACTTTCCAAACTAAAGTTAATTTAACCAAAGGTATTACTAGAGTTAGATAATGATTTTGTGTCTTCCTTCACTCACTACTTTTTTTATAGCCAAAAGGAAAAGTTATGAAGACATCTAGATAATCATTTACTCAAAGCTTACCTTAAAGCATATTTAAAGTGTTGGACTAATTTTGAGTATCTATGTTTATTCCTGTCACCAAGGCAATAAGAGCCTAAGAGGTAAGGGTATTTAAGAGAGTTCGCTCCACCCTCCCTCTGGGGAATTTTCAATGGAGGAATCCATTTGACAGTTATTCACTTAAACTTGCTAAAATCCTCAATAAAAATTTAAGTCTAAAATTTGCCTCCCATTGTAAATGTTCCTAGTCATAGTTTTGTGAATAATCTGGGCGTTCACAAAGCGGAGAGACTAGCATTATGATATGATCTGCCGTTAAGTGGGGTAGCCGATCTCATAGGCTACTAGCGGAGATCCGTCCGCTTGGTGTATCACATGGATGCATGAGTTGCTCGTGTCCAATGAACTGACCGCTGAAAGTTTTCATATGGAGTGTTTATCCCATGTGTCTTTGAAAACTTTCATGTATCGATTATATGACTAGTTCTTGGACTTGAGGTCTTTACAATCTTATGTGTGGATCAAATAACTTTGACATTCTCCTTCCCCGGTTCAAAAGATCTGGTCATAAGGGTATGATTGGGTCATTTGTTGAAACACATGAAGTTTGTAAAGATACAACAGAGAATCGCCACTCTCTCGGATAATATTTTCTTATAAGAGTAGTATTCCAGTTCGCGGGTTGATATGTGTGATCAGTGCTTGAGACTATGGCCACAGCGGAAGAATCATGTGAGATTCTTGGGTTAGCACGATTCATGACACTATCAACATCATACCTTTGACCATATGGGTAGACATTTTTCATACCCTAGGTCAATAGGTTGGGATACAGTGAGGCGAGGGACCGTATCATATGTAAATCGCATACAGAATGGGTATATATATATATATATTTCCTTCTCATTTGGGGGCCTTGGCATGTTGCTAGATGTCAACCTTGGTCATTGAAATCGAACGACCATCTGATCGGAGGATAATTTATGTTCGATTAAATTATCACGATTCATTTCATGTCAGACTTGAGGGGAACCCAAAAGGTCACACACAACAAATTCGAAATCAATGGTTAACAGTGCACAATACAAATATAACAATTGTTGTATGAATTGTTCATAAATGGTTCGATGTGTTTAATTATTGAACATATCATTTATGAGGTTCCATAGTGGCTTAGGGATTGGTGAATGAAGATGGGGGCACTTTGTGTATTGGAATAAATAAATAAAATTACTATTCATATGAATAGTAATGAATTTGTTATTTGTTTTGAATTCCAATTCGGACCAAACTCTTATTAGGATTTTATAATCTCATTAAACCACTAAATTAAGATCCAATGGCTAAGATTAAATTAGCTTTTATCCCTCATCGGATTCTTAATTAATTTTGTTGTCTTTGGAGCACTATATAAACCCAAAGAATTCTTCACAAATTTTTACGCCAAACCTTTCATATCTTGGGTTTATATAAGTGAGCAACTCTAAAGTTTAAGAGTAAGCCACTGATTTTGAGGATCCTTAAGTCTAATTGACTAGAGGAACCTCGAGTTAAAAGTTTTTAGGTATTTGCCTAGGCTAGCACCAAGGGCAAAATACCCGTGCCCTCAAGGCATAGTCTTGCCGTTGAGTTTTGGCTTTGTTGTGTGCATCTTTGGAGGCCACACACTTGGGTGGCTCTTTGGAACTTGGAAGAACTTGCTGAGTTCGAGAAAAGCTTGTAGATTGGAGGGAGGACTGGAGGAGTCTACGGTTCAAGCAAGTCTTTTTCTTTCTTTTTTTATTTAGAGTTCTTATGATAGTTAGCATGTTTAGGTTTTGCTTTGCATGTTTTATGAGTTTTATGCTTCGAATATATAGTAACATTCCTAAGCTTGTAGAATAATCCAAACAAATGGGTCTTGGGCAAATGGAAAGCGGCATAATAATTTTAGTTTTCCGCAGCGCACTCGCGGCCGCTTCCCAACAGTGGTATCATCGCACCATTTTTGTTTTGATTAGTTCTCTCTCATTTGAACTCGAAATTGGGTGTTTAAAATCTCGTTGGAAAGCTAACACCCTGAACTTAATTTTAGGTACAAGGTTTGCATGATTTGGTTAAGTTTTGAATTGTGAAATTGCATTTAAAGTTCACACGTCTGCAGAAAAATGTGAATAGTAAATTTATTTGAATAAAATAAAATGCAATATCATAATTAAATATTAATCAAAGTTATTTAATGCCTAAAATAATTCCAACATATTAAAACTCATATGCTTGATGATTCTATGTATGATTAGAATTGGCATGATTATTTTAGGGTGTAAGCATCTAAAGACTTTCTAAGAAATAGAGAGTGTATTGCGTATCCCTTAGCTAAGTAATTATTTCGTGATGAACTTAGAGATTTATTACTTTTAAGGCTAATAAATATAAATCACTTTTTTATAATAAAAGATATTATAAAAGATACAAGTGGGTTAGGACCAAGGGGTTAATAAAACTTTCCAAACTAAAGTTAATTTAACCAAAGGTATTACTAGAGTTAGATAATGATTTTGTGTCTTCCTTCACTCACTACTTTTTTTATAGCCAAAAGGAAAAGCTGTGAAGACATCTAGATAATCATTTACTCAAAGCTTACCTTAAAGCATATTTAAAGTGTTGGACTAATTTGGAGTATCTATTGTTTATTCCTGTCACCAAGGCAATAAGAGCCTAAGAGGTAAGGGTATTTAAGAGAGTTCGCTCCACCCTCCCTCTGGGGAATTTTCAATGGAGGAATCAATTTGACAGTTATTCACTTAAACTTGCTAAAATCCTCAATAAAAATTTAAGTCTAAAATTTGCCTCCCATTGTAAATGTTCCTAGTCATAGTTTTGTGAATAATCTGGGCGTTCACAAAGCGGAGAGACTAGCATGATGATATGATCTGCCGTTAAGTGGGGTAGCCGATCTCATAGGCTACTAGCGGAGATCCGTCCGCTTGGTGTATCACATGGATGCATGAGTTGCTCGTGTCCAATGAACTGACCGCTTAAAGTTTTCATATGGAGTGTTTATCCCATGTGTCTTTGAGAACTTTCATGTATCGATTATATGACTAGTTCTTGGACTTGAGGTCTTTACAATCTTATGTGTGGATCAAATAACTTTGACATCTCCTTCCCCGGTTCAAAAGATCTGGTCATAAGGGTATGATTGGGTCATTTGTTGAAACACATGAAGTTTGTAAAGATACAACAGAGAATCGCCACTCTCTCGGATAATATTTTCTTATAAGAGTAGTATTCCAGTTCGCGGGTTGATATGTGTGATCAGTGCTTGAGACTATGGCCACAGCGGAAGAATCATGTGAGATTCTTGGGTTAGCACGATTCATGACACTATCAACATCATACCTTTGACCATATGGGTAGACATTTTTCATACCCTAGGTCAATAGGTGGGGATACAGTGAGGTGAGGGACCGTATCATATGTAAATCGCATACAGAATGGGTATATATATATATATATTTCCTTCTCATTTGGGGGCCTTGGCATGTTGCTAGATGTCAACCTTGGTCATTGAAATCGAACGACCATCTGATCGGAGGATAATTTATGTTCGATTAAATTATCACGATTCATTTCATGTCAGACTTGAGGGGAACCCAAAAGGTCACACACAACAAAGTCGAAATCAATGGTTAACAGTGCACAAACAATATAACAACATATATGATTGTTGTATGAATTGTTCATAAATGGTTCAATGTGTTTAATTATTGAACATATCATTTATGAGGTTCCATAGTGGCTTAGGGATGGTGAATGAAGATGGGGGCACTTTGTGTATTGGAATAAATAAATAAAATTACTATTCATATGAATAGTAATATGAATAGTAAAAAAATTTGTTATTTGTTTTGAATTCCAATTCGGACCAAACTCTTATTAGGGTTTTATAATCTCATTAAACCACTAAATTAAGATCCAATGGCTAAGATTAAATTAGCTTTTATCCCTCATCGGATTCTTAATTAATTTGTTGTCTTTGGAGCACTATATAAACCCAAAGAATTCTTTACAAATTTTTACACCAAACCTTTCATATATTGGGTTTATATAAGTGAGCAACTCTAACGTTTAAGAGTAAGCCACTGATTTTGAGGATCCTTAAGTCTAATTGACTAGAGGAACGTCGAGTTAAAATTTTTGAGGTATTTGCTTAGGCTAGCACCAATGGCAAAATACCCGAGCACTCAATGCGTAGTCTTGCCGTTGAGTTTTGGCTTTGGTGTGTGCATCTTTGAAGGCCACACACTTGGGTGGCTCTTTGGAACGTTGAAGAGCTTGCTGAGTTTGATAAAAACTTGTAGATTGGAGGGAGGACTGGAGGAGTCTACGGTTCAAGTAAGTCTTTTTCTTTCTTTATTTTATTTAGAGTTCTTATGATAGTTAGCATGTTTAGGTTTATGTTCCTTGCATGTTTTATGAGTTTTATGCTTAGATATATAGTAACATGCCTAGGATTGTAGAATAATCAAAACAAATGGGTCTTGGGCAAAGGGAAAGCGGCATAATAATTTTAATTTTCCGTTGCGCACTCGCGGCCGCTTCCCAACACTAGAGTATAGTTGTTCTCGTAAGGAATACTATTCGAATAATCTGGAAAAGCTTACTAACATGTCTATAAAACTTTGAGGACGTACTCGAGGATCGGATACTGGAGAGGCGATGTCTTGCATACGAGCATCCCGAACATACTGCGTATACAAAACCCCAACACTCTACCCACTGCAGTCACTGACTCCCTAGACCGTGCTATGATACCATCTTTGTAAATCCCCGATCCGAGAGATATTAACGATAAGGAACAGGCTGTACTATTCCCATAAGCCTTTGATTCCTCGACCATAACAATTACTAATACTCTTTTTCTAACTATATCTTATATGTGGGACCGTGGCCCAAACTTATTAACTTAACATGCAAACTCATCTATAATAATTGTATACATAAAATGCATATTTAACAATGATTATACCATAATCAGAAACTAATACATGACTTCTATTGACTCTGACTGGACTATTACTCTCTCTGACTTGGTCTGGTGGACTCCAAACCCTAGTGACTGTATTAGTATTCGTCCTCCCGAGCTCATCCTCTGAGAATACCTGCAAAAATAGAAAACTAGGAGTGGGGGGTTAGATCGTTGTACGATCTAAGTGAGTGGACGGTAAAAACTGAAATACTATAATGGAAATATTTAATTCAAAATCAAGGGCTTTACAGAAAATCACATTATCTGAAAATTCTTTTCTCGTCTGAAACTCCGAACTATTTTAGAGAAAAATTATCTGAAATCTCTTTAATAAAACTTAACTTTTCTTAAATCTGCTTTCTAAAATTTGATCTCTTAAAACTGTTTCCTGAAAATCTAATATCTGAAAACTTTTTTCTAAAAATCTGATATCTGAATGATGGTCTATATCTGAAAAACTTAACGTATGAGGGCGTTATGTATCGCTGTCCCCCCATATGCCTAACTAGAGCCAAGAATGCAAAACCATGACTTAGGGGCGTTACGTATCACCATCCCCCAAAGAATGCCACTCATGTCCCTAAAACTGGTGGTATTGGGGTGTTACGTATCACCGTCCCCCAAGCCACAGAACTAGAACTGGGGGTACGGATCTATGCTACCCTCCAAGCTCTGAAACTGGGATCTATGGGCATTTGTCATCCCTAGTCCTGAACTAGGATCTGGGTGCGATATGTATCACCGTCCCCCCAATCCTCTACATATGCATATGTTCTCTGTCCGTCAATTCCATGTCTGTAAAAGTTACATACTGAGGTGGGTTTTTGCCTCATGCCTCGAAAACACAAAATAATGCTGTGAATCTCAAAACTGTATGAAACATTTTCTGAAAAGCATTTCTTTCTCAAATATAACTTAAATCATAAACTTTTATAAAATAACTGTATAAAAATAATCTAACGCCCTATATACTTTTAAAAAGTAAGTCTGAATTCAAACTTGATAAATAAAACCAGTTTGAGAAGAGAAATCCACTCACTGATTTTGGAATTTGGATGAAACTGAGTCCCCTTATTGAAGAAATCATAGTTCATGTGGATAATCTATGATCGGAAACTTGATTAGCATATATATTGAAAAATGAACATCGGAACTTAGCTAAGCTGAATGATACATCAACATATTTTATCTACAAAGCTTATCATGTTTATATCTTGATGTAAGGTATGCATACGAACTGATACGAGACCTATAAGGCGGCCTCAAATATGCTAGAGTGGAACTCGAATGGTTTAAAGCAGATTTGAGCAATTTTTGGATCATGCGTCGCGATGCAAGGCATCGCGTGTCACGAAGCAAATAATCCAGAGACGTACCCTAATTTTTACTATGCGTGTCGCGACGTTCGAACCTTTTGCGTCATGACGTGAAACACACCAGAAGCGTTTCTAGGAAAATTCCCATATCACATCGCGATGCAAGACCAATTTCAAGACATGATGCTTTCCACTCAATCTTCTCAACACTTAAACCTTATGCTCCACAAAAGCAATTAACTTCAACCAATCTCCAAAATAAAATTAATATTATTCTCAATGCCAAATCATATCCAACCAATCATATAACATCATTAACATAATCTTTAATTTCCTTAAATCTTAAAACCCTTAATTAACTCAATACCCCAATTTGATTTCTACTCAATCATCATCTATTTCATACTTATTAACCACTTAATCACATCAATCAAATAATCATCAAAATACCAAATATCCAAAACTTGGGTTAGATTTTCCTTACCTTCTTCATGCTTGGTTTTCCTGATCCTTTAAGCTTCATGGATGCAACCCTTCATTTTGCTTTTTTCTCTTCTTTCTTTCTTCTTTGCTTCCTTCTTTGTCTTCTTCTTCTTTTTCTTCTTCTTCTCTTTTTCTCCTCTTCTTTCATATGTCTCTCATCTCTCCTTCTTCTTTAAAATTTATGAAATGATAAATAGTGAACCCTTTATATAATTGGGCTTGTTTGAAATTGTCAAAAATGGGGAAAAGTTGAGAGATTTGAAGAAACTTAGAGAATTCTCTGGAATGACCCCCGGGTACTATTCATTTGAATTTTTGATCTGTGTTTTCGACTCACTTCTGTTCCGAATTTGGAAAAATATTCAACAGAAAAGTTGTAGATCACGATCTCAGCTTTCTGATGATATAAAATTCATAAGAATCGGAAGTCGTATGAAAATGTTACGGTCCAAATATCATGGTCTGTCCGGAGTGGAACATCATAACATCTAATATCGGATTCTCAAAAAATTTACCGATAGTCATCTCGTGAAGGTATATGTTTTCAATCATAATTAATATTATATGACACTCGTCTCACAGCGTGTCAGTAGTCAGAGTTCCCGGTCGTTACATTCGTGTGCTATTTTAAAAGGGCATGCGCACCAAGGAAGATGGTCGGATTATTGAGGATTATTAAGTAGTGGGATGATGAGCGACTGGAGAATTTTTTGGATAGCTATCACAGTTTGGTATTAGAAGTATGGGCGTATGTGTCCCATTAGTATTAGAGAGTTTTAAAGGGGCCTTAAGGGTTGGGAGATTATGGTCCCACCTCAGGATTTAGGAAGTTCCGAACTATGCAACAACTTTGGAACAAGCAAGGAGATTTGTGTTGTTAGAAGAGGATGGGAAGATAACCCAAAGAGCTCGGGAAAAGAAAGAGTAGAGGAAAGAAAACCATCATAATGGTGGCGATGGATTTAAAGGATCAAGCCCGATGTGGCAAGAATTTAGGCCCACAAATCTGGGCAACTCAGTGTCTGAGAGGTGGCCCCCAATTGAAGTTGCGCATGTTACGGGGGACACGACTTACATGGCCCTCAATGGACCATTATCTCAGATAGCTCGAGAAATACAAGACAAAGGGCTGTTGACAGAGCCTGACCCGAGAAGGTTTTCGGTAGAGAAGAAGGACAACATGTCGTATTGCTCCCATCACAATATATGGGGACATGCCACTGAGAGCTGCAGAGATTTGCAGCAGCAGGTTGAAGACTTGGTCAAGAATTGATTCCTCTAGGAATGCATCCACCACAATGCCATGAGGGCGAGGTAGCGTCAGTAGCAAAGGTCATCAGGTCAAATGCATTTGACCCGTAACAGCTAGATGGCATCTGGATCAGGAGCCATGGAATGTAGAGGTGTAGTGGGAGCGCTGTCGATAGAGCCTCTCTTGAAATGACCCACAAAGAGTTGTAATATGGGCAGTAGATCCTTGAAATGCAAGTAAGTTTTTTTCCATTCTGTATAAATTACTTGCACTTTTACACACATGTTATTTATTTAAATGAAAAGTCTTGTTCAAACTTACTGGAAATACCCATGATCGGTATAGACAAGAGGTGCAACGAGATGTGTGGAACACAAGTACCCATGTGGCATACCATCAATAAGTGTCACGGCCGGAACGTCAGTACCCGACGACTTGTACCTCTTATGTATCAATGAAAAGATGCAAAATGATTAGCGAAAAGCGCACACCCCCGTGGCGCGCCAACCCCAGTGTCATTACCAAATCCTAAGGCTGGATCGCTAGTAACTGATGGTTAGCACCTGTGAAGACTCAAGACTTTTGTGGAATTTGGCACCTCGGGGCTACCATAACATGCTCAGCGAGAGGAATGGTGTGGCGTTTGGCCCATCAAGGTTACCATAGCACGTATGGAATGGAGACAATTGTGAGGTATACGGTAGCCTCAGGTTTGTATAGCATGCGGAGCGATAATTCCCTCATGGTGTTTGTTTCCCATAGAGGGTGAGCTGGAGGAGCATACGACGGTCAAGGCTTACGATCCTCCGTGACATTTGTAGCCTCGGTATATGCCTAGCATGGGGATGAGGAATGCCCCCATGGCACTGGCCATCCCTTTTAGGATCCATAAGAGCATAGCACGGGGAATGTTAGAAGGCCTCTGTGGCATTTGCAGACTCGGGGTTTGCCTAGCATGAGGGGAACCTCCCCCAAGGCATTGGTCGTTCCTTGATCTATAGCTTAGTTCGCCGGGACGTTTGGACTGTGAGATTAAAAATCATTATTTTAGGTAACATGAGATAAGAAATTTTCTCTGTTACCTCGATATTTTTAGGTCGGTGCTAAGTATGTAATATGTCAACCCGATACACTTATCAATTTTATTTTATTTTTATTAAACCCAGTTTGGTACGCCATCACCAATGTCTGTGGGGACAATTGAGGTTGAAAATATTCCCTCGAGGTCTTTATAATTTTAATGGCTCAACGTTGCATTTGTTCTACCGAGGGCATATTGCCTAATTGGCATAAGGAGGGAACATTCTGATGAACATTACAAAGTGTACACTTAATAAAAGAGAAACTAATCATTTTACACTTATAATTTCATTAATCCCCTTAATTTAGCACATTTGTAAAATAATAATTAAATTTATATGTTATATATTTTTATTGTGATTTTTATTTCTCATGTAGGTGAAATACTACATTGGATGCATAACTAGGAAAATGGACGTGACATTTGGATTTGGGAGGTCGAAAACTTGAAAAGGCGTTATAACAGTGTACAATTTTGAAAATTCCAACTTTGCACAATTTTCATAATTTGGCCATAACTTTGTACTCCGATATCAGATTGAGGTGATTCTAGTTCCAGATGAAAGAAGACCCAAATATCTACAACTTTGTTGTTTACAAGTATTTATAGTTATGAGCTTTTCAAGGTCGAAATTGATGAAGACATCAATGTATGTTGCATTTAATATTAATTATTAGAAAATAAAGTAAAAAATAAAAAAAATAAAAAATAAAAGTTGAAATGTCATAATCCACCTAATAATCCACTTTAGTTGGATTATGATCATGTTTACAAAATTATCAAAAAAAAATATCAAAAAAATCAAAAAAAAAAATCAAAAAAGGAAAAAGAAAAAAGAAAAAAATTAAGTAGTAAAAGTTTATTGTTTGTATTTGATTTGGAAAGTTGTAATTAATAATTGAGAGATTGACACTTCTATTATAAATAGAGGTGCCCACCTTTAAATTTTCTTCATACTTTCTTTCAAAATTCCCTTGTAGAATTTGAGAGAGAGTGTCTTGTGTGTTTTAATTTTTAAGCTTTCTTGTAATTTCTTTTTCTTTCAATAATAAAATTATGCATGTTTTTCTTCAAGTCATGAGTAGCTAATTTCATCCTGTTGGGGTAAAGAGTGGAGCTCTTAATATGATAATATAGATTAATATTATTTATATTATAATATATAAATTGTAATCTGAATAAGTAATCTAAATCTGCATTAATTATTGACAAACTTCGTTACCGCTTTTATGGCTGATTTTATTTATTTGGCATAATTGAGTACCTAACTAGACTTATTATAGACAAATGTTATCACCGCCTTTATGGTTGGTTTTATATGTTTTGGTATAATTAATTGCTAAAGTAAATTAACTGGGTAAGAATGAAAATTTGTATATTATAAAAAATAAGATTTCTCTATATTTGAAATATTAAGAGTGGATCTCATAGCCCCAATATTTTAATTTATTATTGCATTTCAATTTTAAAATTTTCCATCAATTCAAACAAATCCAACATTTTTATTTTACTCGAATTGTTATTTTGTTTTACTAAATTTATTCCCCGTGGATCAACCCAGACTTACCAGGTTATTTGATTATTTCGACACTCGAATTGTTATTTTGTTTTACTAAATTTAGTTGTCTTCGGGGAATATAATTTAGTAGATATAATAATAATTTTTTTCTTTATTTTTATTTTTATTTTTTATATTTTCTGCATCTTATTTTTTCTTTGTATTTGTGCAGATCCAAGATGTCCTGATTTATCCTAATTGAATCTTGAACCCAGACATCCCACATATAGACAAACTTTATACATAATTCTTCAAAGTTACAAGAGACAGAAATCTCAATTAAAATAAAGCTTGCATTTTGCCAAATAATTTATTGAACCATCTTCATCTAGAGATTCTTGCATAATTTTTTGTGAGAACCTAATTCGAGAAATTGAGACAGCTGAATGAAAAATTCAATTGAGATCTGAATTGACAAGAATCATAGGACGTTTGTAGGATCTAATCATTACATTTTTTCTCTCTTTTATCATTACATTTTTTTTTGTTTTATTTATTTATTTATTTTTCTTCTTTCACTTGTTTATTATTTTTTTCTTAGTATTGCATTTGTATTTTTAAATTTCAGCATTTAGGTTGCATGAGACATTGGTCTCGATCATCTACCGGTAGATTAAATAGAGAGTCTTCACTACCTTCATCGTTAGTCAAAATGGTCGAGAACCAAAATGAAAATCCACCTGCCCGAAATGAAAATCCAATTGATCAAAAAGAAAATGAGTCTCAACATGGTGATCTTAATCATCCTAGGACATTCAGACAATTCATGAATCTCACTAGGACAGGATCACCATCTTGCATTGTTTTCCCCCCCAGATGCAATACTTTTCAATTTTAAAATAGGTGTCATCCAACTTTTACCCACATTCTGCGGTCTAGAGTCAGAAAATCCTTATCAACACTTAAGGTAATTTGAAGAGGTATGTAACAATTGCACATACCAAAATTACAGCATAAATATAATTCGATTAAAGTTTTTTCCCTTTCTTTAAAGGATAAAGTTAAAATTTGGCTGCAGAACCTAAGGTCAGGATCAATCAGAACATGGGATGATTTGCAAGAGCAGTTTCTGAAAAAGTTTTTTCCCCCTCATAGGACAAACTCCTTTAAGAGGAGAATCACAACTTTTACACAAGAGTCGGGGGAAACACTTTACCAATGTTGGGAGAGATTTAAAGAGATGTTGAATGTTTGTCCACGTCATGGGTTTGAAACATGGAGGCTGGTTTCCTACTTCTACGAGGGTTTAACACCCCAAGTTAGACAAGTAGTGGAAATGATGTATAATGGTGAGTTTAGGGATAAAAATCTAAAAAACTTGATAATGCCAAAAAACTTGGGTTTATTTCGAAATCGGTAAAAGATATCGTCCTCACTGCAAGAAAAGATGTTTAATTAATTTACCAACTCTTAGCTTATGACCAAAAATCGACCTCATTCTTTCCAAGTTAAACTGATCTGATAACGATCATGGCAAGAAGCGTAGAGTGGACCTTGATCTTAGTTTGTAATTTTTCTTTTAAATAGTCGTAGATTCCATTGTCAATTCCACAGTAATTAGGTGATGTCTTCTAAACTCTGTTTCTTCTTATTCAGATATTGGGGACAATGTCTCAATTTAGTTGGGGGATGGGATAGTTGACTAGATAGTTTTTGTTTTATGTTCAATTATTGTGTTTTTCTTTCAAAAAAAAAATATTTTCGTTTTCGTGTTGTTGTTTTATGTTAAAAAAAATATTATATTGTTTTTACTTTGTTGTTATTTCGTGTGTAAAAAAAATATCTTGTTTTGATTTTGTTTTTTGTTTTTTTAAAAAAAAATACACACAAACCAATAACAAATTTTTGACTAACGAAGTGGAATTGTTGTTCAGAGATGGCAGTGTAAGGAGTTTTCGCTTCTGAGACGCATATCAATGTTCGTAACAAGATATATTTGTTCACTTCTTTTTGAATCATTTAAATTTGTGAATTTCCATAATATTGATTAAATTTGATCTCCATATGCTCATTTGACAGATATTATCAACATACACAGTAACACATGATCATGGATTGTAAGTGAAAATTTTGTAATATTAAGTTCTATAGTTATTAGAGCTAGCACCTAAAGGCAGTGGAATTTATATTTTCATTCAAAAAAACAAAAACTAACCATGTTTTTACTTAGTAACCGGACATCTTGCCTCAGCAAGCAGTGATTGTTCGCATAAAAAGGTAGAGCTTGAGTTTGTAAAAAAAATGTGTGAATAAGTTCGATTTCGTAGCCTCTCTAACTTGAGAAATTAAGTTCATCGGGGTGTTTTAACACTTAGCCCTAAGGCCATCTGGTCTGGGAGTCGCTGGCCCAAAGCTCATTACATGGGTTAAAGATAAAGCTTAAGGAAATCAGACACTTCTTCTTTTTAACATCTGAGATCTGAGCAATTAAGTCTATATGAGTGTCTTAACACATAGTGACCTTAATTAGCATAAGGAGGGAACATTCTGATGAACATTACTAAGTGTACACTTAATAAAAGAGAAACTAATCATTTTACACTTATAATTTCATTAATCCCCTTAATTTAGCATATTTGTAAAATAATAATTAAATTTATGTTTTATATATTTTTATTTTTATTTTTATTTCTTATGTAGGTGAAATAATACCTTGGATGCCTAACTAGAAAAATGGATGTGACATTTGGATTTTGGAGGCCGGAAACTTGAAAGGGCATTTTAACAGTGTATAATTTCGGAAATTACAATTTTGCGTAATTTTCGTAATTTGGCCATAACTATGTACTTTGATATCGGATTGAGGCGATTCTAGTTCTAGATAAAAGAAGACTCAAATATCTAAAACTTTGATGTTTACAAGAATTTATAGTTCTGAGGTTTTCAAAGCGAAATTGGTGAAGACATCAATGTATGTTGCATGTAATTTTAATTATTAGAAAATAAAGTAGAAAATAAAAAATAAACAAAGTAAAAAATAAAGAATAAAAGTTGGTGGATTGTGATCATGTTTGCAAAATTATCAATAAAAATATCCAAAAAGGAAAAATAAAAAAATAAATTAGTAAAAGTTTATTGTTTGTATTTGATTTGGAAAGTTGTAATTAATAATTGAGAGATGAACACTTCTACTATAAATAGAGGTGCTCACCTCTTAATTTTCTGATTCTTTCTTTCAAAGTTCTTTTGTAGAATTTGAGAGAGTGTCTTGTGTGTTTTAATTTTTAAGTTTGCTTGTAATTTATTTTTCTTTCTGAAATAAAATTATGCATATTTTTCTTCAAATCATGAGTAGCTAATTTCATCATGTTGTGGTAAAGAGTGAAGCTCTTAATATGAGAATATTGATTAATATTAGTTATATTATAATATATAAATTGTAATCTCAATAAGTAATCTAAATCTGGATTAATTATTGACAAACATTATTACTGCATTTATGGCTGATTTTATTTATTTGGCATAACTGAGTACCTAAGTGAACTTGTTATAGATAAATATTATCACCACCTTTATGGATGGTTTTATATGTTTTGGCATAATTAATTCCTGAAGTAAATTAACTGGGTAATAATGACAATTTGTATATTATAAAAAGTAAGATTTTCATATATTTGAAATATTAAGAGTGGATCTCATAGCCCATCATTTTAATTTATTGTTGTAGTTTAATCTAAAATAGTGGATTTGGGAGCCTATATAAAGAGGTTGAAGTCTCATATTCAAGGGTTAGCAAATTTTGTATCTCACAACTTCTAGAGAAACTGAGAGTTGAAGAGTTAGTGATAGAAAGAGAAAGTAGGTCAGCACTCGACCACATGAGAGATTTATACTAAGTTTGTTGTAAACCCGAGGTGCTTATTTTTATATTTTTGTATTCCCCCTCAATTGTAACTCGTTTTGCTATTGACTCCAAGCAGAAATAAAATACATCATCTTTCTCTCGTTGACGTAGGTTGGAGACACTCTCTGCCAAACCACGTCGATCATTGTCTCTGTTTTTTCTTGTATGCTTGCTAAATTTGCTTTTGATTCCCTATTAACCAAACAAATTCATTGGCATCTCCAATACTGTCTATCATTATAGTGACCCATGTTGACTATTTCTAAACCTGCATCTCCAATATTGTGTATCATATGGCATTCTTCATCATCTTGCGAGCATGGAATGGCTTCAAAGACATGAAAGGTCACCTCTTGATCTTGCACTCTCATGGTAAGGTCATCCTTCTGTACGTCGATTGGTGTTCATGTGGTCATGCCCATTGATTACTTTTTTATCCAAAATTAGGGTGATCTTTCCATCTAGAGTTGTAGCTGTTTGAATAGGGGTTGTGGCCTGGCCTGTTGAAGTTGTTGATGAGAACCTACCTGGAACAAGCCAAGCAAACCTATAAAAATAATGAAACAGTTCTTAAAAAATCTATGACATTTCAGATAAAAACTCTAAACCTCTGAGGAACAAGCAATAGAAATCTAGAATGCTAATGGGACGCCACAAAAGATTAGCAGACCTTTGATGAGCCAAAACCAGTAAGAATAAATTGAGGGTTTCTCAAAGTTCACGAATTGATAAAATTTTATTAAAGAAGAGTTAATGAAAACCGAACCAAAAGTTAGCCTTTTATAAGGAGGCTTCAACCAAAAATCCTAACCCAAAAAATAGCCAAAAGATGAAACTACCCACACGAAAACATGCGTGTATCCTAAAACTAACCTAAGTTATCCCCACGTGCAAACCCTTGCACCCTTAATTAGGGGTGTTCGCGGGTCGGGTCGGGTTTTTCGGAATTTTTTTTGACCCGATCGGGTCGGGTCATTCGGGTCGTCTGACCCGAAACCCGAAATTTGAGGAGGTGACCCGCGCGGATCGGGTCACCTCGGGTCGGGTCAAAGAAACTGCGGGTCGGGTCGGGTCAACATAATATATAGTAAATATAATATATAAATTTTTTAATGAAAGAAGATTTTCAATAGTACATGCAGCAGAAATGGTTAAGAATTAACAAACTTTCACACAAACCTCAGGTTTGAATCTCTACAACCCTTCATTTTTTATTGAAAAATTAATTTCTCAAACCGCAAGCTGTGAGATTCGAACTTGCTACCTTCTTCAAGGTATCCTAATAAGCTTACCATTGTGCTACGCCTTCTTGGTGTTAAATACATACCACTACAAATATATATATTATAATATAATATCATTACATCGGGTCGGGTCGGGTCAAACCCGAGTTTGCTGAACTAAACCCGTGACCCGATCCGAAATTTCGGGTCGGGTCGGGTCAGACCCGAAATTAAATTTTAAACTGGATAAACCCGACCGGGTCGGGTCGGGTCGCTGCGGGTCGAGTCGGGTCGCGGGTCGACCCGACCCTATGAACACCCCTACCCTTAACTTAATTCCCAAATATAAAATAATAATCTAAAGTAATACGCTCAAACATAAATAAAGGCCGAATTAAAATAAATGTCAAGCCCTAAATAAAATTATAATAATTATCAAATTACTATAATAAAATAGGCCTAAGTATCTCGTTTCTCCACGGCCTGAATGAGGTTTACCATCATTGGTTCATCTAGCTTCAAGCCAATACTAGATGTAATAGAGGTGCGGGAATAATCAGATATAATCTTCTGTATGAATCCATGCATTGATTCATGGATCTTCTTATCTCGAGACCTCGTGATTAGACCTTCTGGAACATGCACGGTGGTGGTCCGTCCGTGTCCATCATGAGCTGCATCCTAGGCCTCGTCAATTATTAATATTGTACGGCTCCTCATTCTGTTCTCCCATAAATCCTGCACTTATGAAACCAACACTGTTCATAGCTTCAATACTCAGGACCTGTAGGCATTTGCAGATTTGATCAAGCTTGGCACTCACAATTGTATTGAGCTCGACCTCTTGAACGCCTACTACTCGTTGGGGCATATTCCTCTTTGTTGGTCATAATGAATTGTTATTAGTCATTTCTTCTAATAGATCCCACGCTTGATTTTCTCATTTTCCCATTAATGCACCTCCTACAGCTGCATCTACTGTGGAATTCATCATCCTACTAAGCCCATTATAGAAAGTTTGTAGCTTCAGCCACTTGGCAATCTCGTGATGAGGGTATTTCCATAGCATCTCCTTGTACCATTGTTGGAATTGCTAAGCATCCCAAGATCATTATCAAACAATGAAAATAACATGTGAATACATCAAGGAGTTGCGGAATACTCACAATGATTGGTTGAGTCGATGCGGTGATGAACAAAAAATCTTTTGCTCCTCCAAATGGGTCTCGGCAGTCCACTGAAATGGCCCTCCAAGAATCGGCAATGGTCCTCCATGAAGCTCCAAGCTTTGATGAAATCCCATGCTCACAAGTGCGGTTTCCTTATCACCTTCGCAAGACCCTTTTGTGTGCTAGCACTCTTGATTTTTGCCACAAAAATCACCACATTTCTTCTTCCTTGCTCACAGTTTTGGCCCAGAAAAACAGAAGAAAAACAGCCCACTTTGGGCGTGAAGAAGAGAGAAGATAGGAGAGAGAGAGAGAGAGAAAATGTGTTATGGTTAAATTGATTTCCAAAATCAATAAATAAAACATATACCAAAATTTGTGAAAAGCTTTCAAAAAGTCAACACAAATTGGCTCCAAAATGGCATTAAATGCTATCAACCACTCACATCACTATTTACATCAATCAATCAATCAATCAAGTGACAAGTCGTCACATCACTCAAAGTGACTAATGATTTGACGTTTGATGCGACTAGCGATTTGACGCTTGATGTGACTTGCGTGCCGCACTCGAATTTGAAATGCGAATGCGCTCGCAAACACTCTCGGGCTCGGGTTCGCTAATTCCAAATTAACGAATTTCTGTTGCGACGTAATTAAATGATTATACCTAGTGAAATCACTATTCACGTCGCTAACGAATTAATTCTAAATTAACTCGTTCGCCCGAATTAAAATCTAATTTTAATTCCGCGTCGAAATCTAATTTCTTATAATATATCGCATATATTATTTTAATCGATTAATTCCAATTAATCGTTTTCTCTCTTTATATGATATTTTATCCCAGATAAAAATATCTCAGTAATTAATCCCATATTAATTTTCTCGCTCATCTAATTAATCCCAGATTAATAAAGTGCGAGTCATACGTCATCGGTGAATCTTCAGGAAGCGACCCATGAGATCCCCGGATATGTTGGCAGTAAATACGGTCGTTGAACTATCCGAACATGTAAGAACCTCGTACTACGTTTGTACCGATTTACAAGACAAGGTTGGCTTCTAGCAAGCGCCATGCCTACCCAATTCTCCAGAAACATGCTTACTGGAATAAGCGATCTATATCAGGCGTAGTATACGTAGTATTGCGTATTTCGATCCAGTATCGGATGTCACGTGCAAGGCCTGGGGCTGGAAATGTGTCTGCCCCATACGAAGCACATATCGGATCTCTGGCAACTAGTCTCTATAATCGGATAAACATGACCTAGTCATAATATCCCGATAGCTACAGCATATAAGAGAACAAGTTTCGTATCCTACGTGATCATCTTCTCCACTATTACTGGAGCGATACTTCCGTCTTGACATCACACCCAACACACTACGATTCTCAATATACCCAGCAGAGGCGTACATAGAACCTGTTAAAGCCCTGGACGACCTAAAACCAAAGTACATTGATTGTCGCAAGTATTAGCGGTGCAAGTCTCAGGTTAAGACCAAATACATCTACCCTGATTCGGACTTCCATAGACACATAGTAATACTACCAATGGAATTCTGAGGGGTCTATCTAGAGCGAAGCTGTTTTCTGTACCATCGGTAAAACACAACCTCCTACTACACTTGCATGAGTATCATATACCCTAATATATGAGAACTATGTCGTTATGCCCTCACAACGCGCACAAGTGTAATACTAGTCTATTTCGCATTATCGATGTCCAATCTCGATAATACTACGACTAGGGATATTTAATGATTAAACCTTTGTGGATTGATACTGTCTCATATCATCTCAATCCAGGAACTAATCATAAGGACCTCCTATCATTTATATATCTTGGTGATCTAATCACAAATGATAAGAGAGCAATCTCCTTTGTCACATAGTTAATTTGTACAACAACACCATGATCTGTACAAATAGTGACTCTATGGGTCATAGCTGTCCAACACATTTCCCATGCCTCGTAATGGGATTCAAATTCATATTACATGAAGGATGTGATATCATTTCTTAATTTTGCAATCCTAGCTGGGGGGAAAGTATTTGCAAGAAATTTTATCATCAGATCTTCCCAAGTCATGATGGACTCTGCTGGTAGTGAATGAAGCCATCTCTTAGCTCTATCTCTTAAAGAGTATGAAAATGCTCGCAACCGTATTGCTTACTCTGCCCCTCGATTGTAATTGAATGTGTCACACACTTTCAGGAAGCTAATGGCGTGGGTGTTTGGATATGTAGTTGCACTACCCCCAAACTACACCGACTACTGAACTATTTGAAAGCATGTCTTGATATCACACGTGTTCACGGGTAAGGGTTGCAGGACGATGCATGAGATGAAACCATCAACCACGAGGGTTGTCCTATCCGAATGAGAATTGGTTATGCTTGTTCCAAGGGTTCTGGTTCCTGAATGTTCATGTTGAGATGTGCCTCTTGGTCTTCTCGCATGGCCCTTCTCAACTGACGGATAGTTTTCTCGATTTCTGTGTCAAGCATAAGGAGTTCACATCTTTGATTTCGTCTCATATAACTATTCAAGAACCTTAATTCGAACTATATCGCCAAAATAAAACATAAATAAATAAATAATAAATAAAAATGATTAGATAACAAGTAAAATACTTAGTCCTAAAATTTAATAATAAAGGTTTGAATAAATCTCAAGCAACAGCGCCAAAAACTTGATCATGATTTTCACACATTACGTAAGCGTACGTATTGCTCAAGTAGTATAAAAGTATCGATCCCTCGAGGACTGATCACCTACGTTACTAATTATTAATACTAACTACCTACGAGTATCTAATTGAAGTTAAATATGACTTTGAATTGAATTTAAATTAAAGTTAAAGAAAATAAAGAATTATTATGAAAAATTCAAAGGGAATCAATAAGAAGAAGACATACAGGGTTGTGAATCCACCCAATATTATTTTAAAGATGAATTGGTTTTCCTATAATCGTGTAATAAATTGACTTATTAACCTGGAACACTAAGATATCCACAAGGCTCTTTCGATGGTCATGTGTAAATATTCAGAGTAAATTAATTAACTATATTTCTATGTCAACTAATTAACCCCAAATTCATTAAGATCTGGTTCCAATTTTGGCTACACACGCCCTACAGGTATATTATATCATGTAAGGAAATTCGTAAGAAGAGATTGTGTGCTATTGAATCTAAGGCTAAACCTAAAATTCCATTTCCAAGTTCAATTAAGTTTACAAAATCAATCATATTGGTGATCAAGAAACAAGAAGTATTAAGAATGAAATTCAATAAATAAGCTAAAGCATCACACAAAATATAAGGAAAATCAATTTATAAACTCAAAATATTGGGTTTCATCACAACCTCAGATTAGAGGTTTAGTTACTACACATGCTTATAAACTCTAAATAGATATTCAACAATAAACAAAACGTCATGAAAGCAAAAGAAAGAAGAAAATCTGTCGAGATCGGGTGTCTTTCGCTCTATGCTATTTAGTTTATGTGATGTGCTCTTTTGATGTGCTTTGTCTTTAGAGGATTCAAAATATATTATGAGTCTCTCCCCCTAGGTTTTGGGACGCACTATTGCTTCTATAAGAGGTCTTGGGGGTGTTTTCTTGTTAAAAATCAGATCCGGAACGAACTGGATATGCATCTCGCGTTGGGACACATTGTGTACATCAACACGTTGCGATGTGCCTCCATAGGCGTCGCGACACACCCAGTTAAGTTGCCCACTACATGAATTTTATTCTGTCGCGAAGTGCTTCCAGTGTTGAGACGCGCATTTTGACTATGAAAATTGGACATATTTGCTCCATATTTTGCTATTTTCATCTCCCGTTGAATCTGTTACATCTTCATATTATTTTAACCTGTAAAACACACTCAAAACACGTCAAAGCGCTCATAAATTTCAATATCACCCACAAAATATTAAAATAGAGGGGATGAAAAATATGTGTATTTTAATCGCTCATCAGCAAGCCTGTAAAACCTTTACAGCTACATATTAAGGAAAATGTTATACATAGTATATAAGATTTTTATTATATTACGAACTCATTAGTAGAACTCATTCTTAAAATTTAGCTTGTAAAGATAGAGTGTCCAATAGTTAATTAACTATAAGCTAATCCCTACTTAACCAATGTGGGATAAATAGACCACAACATTCCACTATGTTCTGTAGTCCCCGCGGCCATGCAGGTTACATTTTACACTAGTATAGCAAGTCCCAACCAAACACTGTAATGTCGATGTCTCCCCTTGCACCGCACGATTGCAACTTGAAGGCATGATATTGTTTTGACACTATTTGTTACAAATCCATGAATAGAATTCATCATTGAAAATGTTGAGACAAAATATCCCAAACCGATTGAGATGAGTAATTAAACTCAAAATATAAGCATTGAGCAACCCTCAACTCTCAAGCTAGCTTTTGGGTTGAGTTAGACCCATGAATTTCAACATAGTATCAAAGCACACTCATGCATGAGTGAGCCCATACTGTCTATCCATGTGACTTGGACCAAGAAAAATATCGGTTTGCACGTGAAGGGAAGCGTTGAGAAAAAATATCTTACATCGGCTAAAATGAATAATTAAACTCAAATTATAAGCATTGGAGAACCCTAAACTCTTAAGTTAGTTTTTGGGTTGAGTTAGACTCGTGAATTTCAACAGAAAATAGGCTTATAAGGAGAGGATATCTTAATAAACCACCAGTTAATTATCTTATGAGACAAACAAACCAAAATATGCTACCAGCAAAGTTTAGGAAATATTTTACTGTACACAGTCTTTTATATATATATAAATTATTTTTATAATTCGAACGTATGATCAAACAAATATCAAATTAGATTTTAACAAATTTTCCCATGGATTTATAGATTGACATATTTTAATTTATAGATTTGACATATTTTAACATAGTTTATGATGAATATATAGTAAATTTTACGGAAATAGAAAGGTGAAAGGTGAAAGGTGAAAGGTGAAAGGTGAAACATGACGATTTAACACAAAACCACCCTTGCAATTATGCATTTAATCATAAGCTCAAGAAATGGTCCAGCACGAGTTACTGCCATAAATTTTAGGACCACGAACAATAAAAGCAGTAAAATCCATC
Source organism: Zanthoxylum bungeanum (assembly GCA_019454045.1). Lineage (NCBI taxonomy): Eukaryota > Viridiplantae > Streptophyta > Magnoliopsida > Sapindales > Rutaceae > Zanthoxylum > Zanthoxylum bungeanum. Next base: position 29,760 of record SKCR01043219.1, read on the forward strand.
AAAATTGGATGGTCCAAAATTCATGAGCCAGCATGTGCTCCATGTGTAAGCACAGTACAGGGAAAGTTGCTCACCCAATTCAGACTCGTATTCTCCCCCCGTGGCTATCACGTGCTTCTGGACCATGCAGAGTCATGCACACATCTTTGATACTCTTTGTAGGGCAACTTATAATCAAACTCAATGGTTAATTCAAATCTTAAAGCATGCATTACTTGTGAGTTTATTTCGATAAGTTTTAATGGGATTTAAATAATATCAAAATCTAAACAAAAAGAAGTAGAAATATATAATCATGATGTTAGTGGGAGAAAAAATTATAGCACTATCAAAATCCTTAGCGACACATTATCTCCATAAATATTTCTTTAAAGTTTGTTCATTCAAGTGTCCACAACACAAGGGATAAAAAAAAAAAAAAAAAAAAAAAAAAAAAAAAGGAGAAAAAATAGTCGGCAGAATGAAAGAATTAAGGGGACTTTAAGGATGGCATTAGGGGATCTAATGGACCAGGCAATTATTAGTAGGGCGACTCCTTATGGTCCTAGATTTTTGGATTATACTTATAGAAATTCTTTTGATGTTGATACAAGATTGTTCTCAAGTGAAAGATTTGATTTGTATCTACTCACCAATACTGTTCGGTCGGAATAAAACATACCAATTAATACAATCAGTATTATAGAGTATGAGTAACACCCTTATTTTCCTTATAAACAATATTGTCACCATCTATGCTATTCATATTTTTCTCTTGCCGATTATTTTGACTCTATTTAGATAGCTCTGTTATAAAGATAAAGCAAGAAGTCACCTGTGATTTCAATTATATCAAACAAAGTTTTCATGTATATAGATATTTTTTCTTATATATCTTAAAGAAGAAAAACAATTAATTTTTTTTTTTTTTACTTCTTTTGTCAAAAATTTTAGTATTGTAAACGACCTTTAATATATGGAGTTAGGTGATAAGAACGCGAAGGTACGTATAATTAATTGTCCACAAGTATATAACATATTATGGAATTGATCAATCATAAAAATAGGAGAAATAGTATGAAAAATAAACGAGAACAAAATCATATTAAAAATAATATAATTTTGATCTTTATAATTTTTATTTAATACCACGTCATTTTGATGATAATTTTATCTCCATTTTATCCTTCTAACATAGCATTTTTCTAACAATAGTTAAAGATAAATGAAAGATATATATTTATATGATAACATCATTTTACCTCTTTGGATAGAATTATGGAAATTTAGATAAGGCAAAACAACATTTTTCTGAGTTCTTACTACAAAAGTCAAGCTGTGGTATTGATAAAATTTTCAGATTTCTTAATCATCTACATATATTTTCAAAATTGAATTTTAATGATTGTTTTTAATGTAAACATCAAAGACCCCATCCAAGTATGGAGGGGGTGGAAATTATGATGGAGAAATTATATGGAATTAATTCTTTGATAATAATGATGGTCCGAAATGCTGATGGGGATTCGGGAGCCCCAGGCAATACGGCAAAGATTATAACATTTGATTACATTTATAATAAACAATACAATTAAATATATCCTGTAAATTAATGGAAAAGGTAATCTGTAATAGAACCTGAGGAGGGCCACTTCCTTCTCTTATATAAAATTATAAATGGATGGCATAAATGATTTATTTTTTCCTTTTCTTTTTTTTTTGAATCGTTGGAAATCTCATCGTCAAACCATCCATTCTGGACTTAAGCGGAGCAGATAAAACATCCGGCTGTCACATGCTCTTACAAGAACCGTACTCCCTGAATTCGAACACAGTACCTCAATGTGACATATTAAACCATACACCACCAAATCACGCCATTTGAGTTCTTTCCTTCTCATTTTCTTTTCTTTTTGGTCACTTTTTCTTTTTTACTAAAGAAGATATATTATGGTCCCCATAGGAAGACCTAATGCTCTACAAACATTGCACAGTAATGATAACTATTTCTGTAAATAAAAAAATTATTCTGTTTACTTTTAATTTTATCAAACTCGTTATTTTAAAAAATATATATATATATATATTATTACTAACTAATTACTGGCAATTATCTTCACAAAATCATTAAAAAATTTAAAACTAACATAATAAGTTTTTGAAATACAAGGGAAATGATAATTTTACGGAAACAATAGGGGGTTTGATCATTTTCGCAATACCTAAGTGGTTATTCTTTTATAATAGGGAAATTATTATTTTTGGATAATCTAAAATATTTTTATCAAAATTGGATATCCAAAATTTTTCTTTCAATAAATGACAAATTCTTCATTTTAGAAGAAAAAAATTAATCTCTCAAACTTAGAAAAAAACAAGTATAAAATTTCATACGGACTCTTACAATATCTCGAGACATCTTGAGAGGGGCTCTTACGACACCTCTAAGACGCCTTGTGACATAGTTCAGATGTCTTATGACGTGCTTGAGACACTCATCACAAACAAAAATTGCACTTGGTAAAAAACAAAAGGATTATGGGCTGAGTTTGAAGAAGTTGCATAAGAAACTTTTATATTCACAAGTTCGTTAATAGCCTTCCTGAAGTCTAGGATCCTCAAGTTGTTTGCAGCGGAGTTCAATTTCCCTTTTATAATACAAACTCTATAATATTCTCATAATTCAAATATCAGTGGGATTTGAACACAAACCCAAACTTCCTTTGAGCAAGCGATATATTTAAGGAAACTTTAGATTTGATACTATCCAGTAAAGATAGAACTCTTATTACTTAACAGTTATTAATAATGGAATCAATCTTATAATTTATGTACAATGATCTCATGAGCTCCGTCAAGAGAAATACAATTTGCACTTTGCACTCCACCTCACAACCAAAACTCCCTTTTAAATTAATCTAGTAAGAAACTTGAAAAATCTAAACGGCAAATTAACTAGAGAAAAATTGCAATGTACAAGATATACAATAATCATAATCTTACCCTCCCAATCCCAAACAAAACAAAAGTGTTTAATGTAATTCAATCGATCGTTTCTCTCGTTTTCTATGGCATGATTGGGGGCAATTGAGCACGAGAGAAGACCATGAAAGGTGTGGCCTTAGCATTCCAGTGATGCTCAATATCTTCAGCTATTCTTCTTGCATCAATAGAAGTACCAAGCAGGCCCCGTTTACTAAAGCCTACTGCATACAAACCATTAACTCCTTTCCATCCATTCGGAAATGGCATCCGAGGAAACCCATCTTTCTCCGAAAACATTTCGGTATCCTGAGAAGAAAACATTTCAATCTTCCAAAATCTTAGTACACACACAAATATAGGGAAAAAAGAGCAATCCTTTTAACGTTTAGTGAAACTATAAAAGACTCGTGATGTTTAAAAATTAAGTGAAATCTCTTATACATGTACTTGCTGAGAGTTTTGCTACGAAAACAATTATAAGTACCTTTAACCAATATGGTACATTGCTTTTGTAACCCGTAGCTAGGATGATTGCATCAAAATTTTCTATCCTCCCATCAATAAACTCCGCAGCATGTTGTGTTAGTCTCTTAATTCCCGGAAAAACCTGCGTTTAATTTTCAAAAACAAATGAGAATTTATATGTCTTCTCAAGTGTAGAGATAGACAAATAGAGATTGTGAGAAACTAATAAACAAACCTTAATGTTGCCGCTTCTGATCTTTGCTAGAGTACCAACATCTAAAACAGGTGTCTTGCCGGACAAGGACTTGAGTTCAAGAGGACCAAGCTTAGGGCGATTGAGTCCAAATTGAGCAGTGTCTCCTAGCAGTAACCACGACATTAGAAGTAAAACTTTATCCACTAGGCGCACGGGGAACCACTTGAGCAAACACATGGACAGTCCAAAAGTTGATCTCCATATCATCTCTTGAGGCAAAACGTGCACCTGCAACACTCAAACCAAAACGTTGCTTTAATTTAAAAATAAAAAATAAAAAATAATTATATAAATTAACTTATCTCAAAGTTGACATCATTAATGAAAACATCCTATAACCTAAATTTAACACTGGTGACACTATAGTATTACTCATACATATTTAATACAACTATACATATGATGCTGACCGTATCTCTAACAACGAGCGATGGACGAGAATTGTAGTTGCATAGATCTAAAGAAACCTCCATGCCCGAGTTCCCACATCCGACAACCAGCACGTTTTTGTCACGAAAGAGTTCCCCGGTTTTGTAAGAGCTTGAGTGAACGATTGGTCCTCGGAAACTATCCATTCCTTCAAAACAAGGAAAAACTTCCTCTGCATTTTCACCAGTGGCAACAATTAGCCACTGACACAAATACTCATGTGTCTCCTCTTGTTTGGGCCCCAGCGTCTTGACTCGCCAAAACCTACAGCGATGATCATATTGAGCTTTAACCACGGTGGTGTTGAAAAGTGGGTCCAAGTCAAAATGGTTTGTGTAAGTCTCTAAGTAGGTTAAAAACTGTTGCTTGGTTGGATATGTGGGGAAATTTGATGGGAATGACAAGAGAGGGAGTTCACAAAATTGTTTAGGGAGATGAAGGCGGAGACGATCGTAGGTTTTGAGCTGCCATAAAGAAGCTATGCAATTAGCCCTTTCAAGAATCAAGCTAGGGACTCCTCTTTCTTTAAGACAAGCTGCTGTGGCCAGGCCTGATGGACCAGCACCCACTATGATTGGTCCAGGCGCCATTATGCACCTAGCAGCTGATATAGCGGCGCCCAGCTTCTTCTTCAAATGGTCATGGATTCTCTTGCCTTCTACTTCTTTCAAGTAACTATTATTATTATCCATCAGCAGCGCAATAGAAATTAAATAAGAATCACTCTTCGACACAAACTACACAACCCATGAAACTAGAATTTATATAAGTATCAAGAATGGAGATTGGATTCAAATTTGAGACATGGTTTTATCTTATCTGATCCAAAAAGGGATTTGATGGAGATATTAAGGGAAATTTTCCAGGATTTGGGGAGAATATAGATTGAGAGAGTCTTATCTATTTAGCGAAAATACTGAGGGCCTGGTCTCTAAAGATGCATAACCAAGCACAAGAAGAGTAAGGCCAATAGAAGTGTGATTATGTTTATGATATGATATGAAATAGGACTCATCGTGAATATATATACAAGTGGCAGTCAGTGGTAAGGGGTGTGATGCCAATTTCTCATGTATTTTCCTATAAATACGTGTATTAATAATATTTTATTATAAATGAAATATGCAGTTTCTTCGATATACTTTCTTTTGAATGGTAAATATGTGTAAGACCTAGGAATGATTAAGTTATAACATAAGTGAAAAAGCATCGCAATTGACATTGAGAAATATTATAACGGTATCATTCTTGAATATTTCCTGGTCAATGTTTACATTCTTGGTCGGTAAGTAAACCAAGAAGACCGGTACATGTCGTATAACATAATATTGGATTTTGGTGGTTCATCTCAATGAGCCACGAGTCTGAGGAGACTCGTATAGATATGTAGGTATTCGTAGTGGATGAGCATTGAACGACTCACGGAAGTTCCTAATAGATGGTACGCTTGGGTCAATAGGAATTTTCTCGAGTTGAATAGCATAGTGGTCCTTAAACTTGAGATACTACGATAGATATATGAGTAATCATCCACACTTTGATGACAGTCACGTCTTCGACCTTTTATAGGTTAGACCTCCGTTGGTTCATTGGGTGTTGACTGATGCTCATGATATCCATTTATGTATCCAGAGATGATCCTTCATTCATGCGTATAGGATTTAGGTGTCCACTTCATGAGATTGTGATTTGTTAAATTCATGGCCATGGTACACTCGGAAATAAGTTCTGATTGTTATTGAGAAATCGCAGATCTATACGTCGACGGGAAAATACCTCATGAGATTTGACGATTATATCTATGTCTCTGGTATTTATCCGGATACCTATGATAGAAGGATTATACATATGTGGAGATCTCAACTTGTATGGTTCAGCAAGAATATCCGCGGTCGTCATAATTTACGAGTGCGTGAATTATGGAAGCAAAATTGGATTCCGTGACGGATATATCTGAACATAGAGTCTCACATTATTGAAAAATACACGTAGAGCACTAGGGTAACTTGTAACGAATAATATTGATTATTCAGATATTGATAATTACACATGCAAGTTTTTTTGGTAATTTCCTAAATTAATGTGTAGATGTATCAGATGTATAATTTTGATTAGATGCACATTAATTAATTATCAAATGTATTTGTTACACATATAATCCATGGATATATTTTATCATTTAGTGTAAATGTAGAAATACATTATATATTTAAATTAAATAAATTAATTGATTAAAAGGTTAATTAATTAATTTATTTATTGAATGCATTATATATATAGACTTTTTGGATGTAGTTGGAGTAGGGGTATATGAGATTCCCTTGTCGAGTGAGAGCATTTTGTTAAATGACTGTTATTTTGTGCCAGTATGTGTTGTAAATATTATATCACTTTTTTGTATTAGATACATAGGTTTTTTGTATAAATATTAAGAATTGTTCTTTGTATTTATATGATAAAAATAATATTCCTATCATTATATGTCCAAATGAGAATGGTCATTACATTTTGTATACTTTTAGTGATTTATTTTGAATATTGAGACTAATAAACGAAGTAGATCTAATGTTAATAATATTAAACTGTGATATATAAGGTTAGGTCATATTTACATACAATACCTAACCCAATTGTTTAGGAATGGTTTGATTGAGAATCTCAATATTTAGTCTTACCCAACTTGTGAATCTTGCATTCTGGGTAAAATGACAAAAGCCCAATTTTCCGGTGTAGGACATCGAGCCTCTGGCTTATTGGAACTAGTACATTCTGATGTATGTTGTCCTATGAGTCTTACTGCTCGCAATGGCTATTCATACTTCATTATATTTACTGATGATTTATCATGATATGGTTATGCTTATTTGATGAAACATAAATAAGAAATTTTGAAAGGTTCAAAGAGTTCTGAAACGAAGTGCAAAAGTAAACTGAAAAATTCATCAAGTGCCTACGATCAGATAGATGTGGTGAATATATGAGCGGTGAGTTCACTGATTATTTAAAAGAGAATGAGATTCTCGCTCAATATACTCAATCAGGTACTCCACAACACAATGGAGTGTTTGAAAGTAGAAATCGAACTTTACTGGATATGGTTCACTTTATATTGAGCTATAAAATTCCTTCTAAAGTTGTTCTTACTACTCCATATCAGATATGGACTGGTAGGAAATCAGATATTACGATTTGGGACTGTCCTGCGTACGTCAGAGTGGCACAACAGGATAATATTTTTCCTCGAGGGAAAAAGTTTAGGTTGTTGGATATCATTCCAATACCAAATGATATTTATTCTATGATTCCGAGTGTCGAAACGTGTTCGTACCTCACTTCACCGAATTTCTAGAAGTATAATTTTTAGCTGAATGAGGTGATCATAGACAAGTTGATCTGGATGAAGTTCAACTTGTAACTGATGAACCACAAGAGGAGCATGAGGTTCAAGAAGGTGAATGATCATTGACGAACACTTTATAGGTCGAGTAGGGTTATAAGACCTCCTGAATGCTTGTCTTTGATACATGACAGGGGTCTTGATATGCTCTTTACAGAATAGACTGACTGATGACTTACAAAGAAGGGATGTTAGACTTCGATTCCGTAAAATGACAAGGAAGTCATGAAATCAGAGTTAGACTCTATGCATCAGAATCAAGTATGAGACTTGGTTCCTCTTCCGAAAAGAATCATTTCTATCGGGTGTAAATGGGTTTGCAAGAGAAAGCGGGGGTCTGATGGAAATGTTGAAACTTTCAAAGCCCGACTGGTTGCAAAGGGTACATACAATGACCTGGTGTTGAATATGATGAAACTTTTTAATCAGTTGCGATGCTAAAGTCTATTAGAATTTTATTAACTATAGCTGCCTACCACAACTACAAGATTTAGCAGATGGATGTCAAAACAACATTCTTGAATGGATTTCCTGATGAAGAGATATATATGGAACAGCCGGAGGGTTTTGCATCCAGCCAAGACTTGGGTATGGTTTGTAAGCTTAAAAAGTCCATTTATGGACTTAAACAAACTTCACGGAGTTGGAATCTTTGATTCGATGAGATTATTAGATTGTCTGGTTTACTCAAGAATATAGAAGAATCATGTGTCTATAAAAAAGTAAGTGTGAGTATGGTGGTATTTTTGGTACTCTATGTAGATTACATCCCGATCATTGGGAATGATGTCGGGATGATGTAGGGTGTGAAAGCTTATCTTTGTAAAAATTTCTTCATGAAAGACCTGGGTGAAGCTTCTTATGTCTTGGGCATAAATATCTATAGAGATAGAAATAAGAAGCTAATTGGAATATCTCAATCCACGTACATAGATAAGATCTTGGAAAAATATAATTTCAGCAACTATAAGACAATTAATATACTTTTTTGATATGGTATACATCTTTTGAAGAAAATATGTCCATAGACTGAGGATGAGAAGATTAGAATATCTAATCTACCTTATGCTTCATGTTTGGGTAGCATTGTCTATGCCATGTTATGTATGCGACCTGATATTAGTCACTCGGTTAGTGTAACCAGTAGATATCATCTAATCTGGATAACAACCATTGGATGTCCGTTAAACATATCATAAGGTATCTTAAGGGTACTAAGGATAAATTCTTGATTTAAGAAGAAGGATAACTGTAAGTTAACATGTATATGGATTCAGATTTCCAATCGGATATGGACGATAGAAAGTCTACATCGGGATTCGTATTTACCCATTAATGGTGCTGCAGTCAGTTGAAAAAGTTTCAAACAAGGATCGACAACTGATTAGACCAAT
>SKCR01043220.1:0-41873 GCA_019454045.1 Zanthoxylum bungeanum
AGAGATTAAAAGGTAATCTTCAATTCCCTTAAGCTTTGAAAGCTTGTTTCATGTTCTTGATTATCTAGATGGATTCTAGGGTTTCTTCTTTTTCTTAGAATTTGGGGCTTTTGGTTTTGGTGGATGGATATGGAAGTGATGATGCATGTGTTAAATGATTTGGATGGAATTATTGTAATAATTTTCCAATTTGATCATTTGATGATATGTTGCCATTCTAGAGTGTTATTACCACTCTTCTAATGCCTAGAATTATTCTTGGGTGGTTCATGTGTGGTGACTTTGATTGGTGTTTTGATTAATTGGATTAATCTTGAAAAATTGGATTTAAAGCATGAAAAATTGGCATTTTTGGTTTCTGGATCAGTTCTGGAAAATTTGGGTTTATGTTGATGAATTTGATGTCATATAAATGTATTGGGTGTGTTTTGGGTGTTGGAACAATTGCCGTAAATTATTTCGGAGTTGAAATAAGTAAAAACGTTGAAAAACGGCGTTATTGGGTGACTTTTGAGCCAACCGAGTGACGGCTATCCAAACAGTGAATTTTTCACTGTTCGGGAAGCCCATGAACTGCCCTAATACTATTGGGGCTGACCTGGGCAGCCCTCATGTATATTGGGATGTCAGTTCGGTCAAAAACGCATTTTATGCCATTTTACGGAAAAATATTTTCGTAAAAGTTTCACGACGTTTCTTAGTTGTTTATGTCGTTATTTGATCTCGAATAAACATGTTTTGGTGAAATATGAATGAATTATTCATATTGGATATTGAATAATTCATTCTAATGAATTATTCATATTGGATATTGAATAATTCATTCGGTAATTTAAAAAGTTTTAAAATTACGATTTCGCCCGAAACACACTTCCGCTGCGCCCTTCGCCCAAAACCCCAACAAAATTCGTATGAAAGAATGTCTGATGCTTCATCCATTACATTAGTCATGCTTGATATATGATATGTAATCCAATTTAATGTTCGTACATGCATGTAATCTATACGTTTCTTGACTTTTCGGTTCTACGCTAACGGAAACGTAACGAAAATTTAATGGTTAAATTGAGTTATGTTTTCTAAGGTAGAATTGAGTTGTTTGGAAAATGATTTAGATTGAAATTCTGCATTTGATGTGGAACAATGCTTCCTTGAGGAATATCCCTGCTTAAAATAAGGTTGTAAAGGAACGTGTATTGGATGCATGTATCTTGGTCTGTCTTGTCAATACGGTTTATGGGTAACTTTCTATGGCTGCATCCGAGATCGTACCAAAGCAGTGAGGGTGTAGTTGATAGAATTGTATCCATGCCGGTTGTATATTGATACTAGACAAATTCAAGTAAAAGTGGAAATCCTGAACGTGCCAAAGTTGTGAGGACTACATCGGTAGCTTGAGTTTGTCATTGACAAGTGAAGCCTTGATATGCCTCCTTGTGAACGTGCCAAAGCTGTCATAACAAGAAACGGTCAGGACCAAAATGAGGAGTCACTAGTGAGTGATTGATAATGAGTTGTCTACCTAATGAATATACGTAGGCGAGATCGTGCCAAAGTTGTGAGTCGAATATATTCATGGAATCCTACTCTCACTATGGAATTCGATTTAATTATTGAATTCATGTTCTCCATTGGGGATTATGGTATTACGTAAAGTAGTGGGAGACACTGCTGGGTTAAAAATCCATAACTAAAGCAGTGTGTAATTTTATGGAATTTGCTACTTTTGTTTTCCTTTATTCTATATTGTTTATAGAATTATACTTCTAATCCACTGCATATCATATTACTTGAATATTTTTTCTGACTTTTCTTATGGTTGCGAATTTCTAGAATAGGTTCTAGAATGACAGTAGACTTAGATATTGTTAGATTAGTCAAAAACATCAGGAACTGTTGTTCCGATTTTCTTAAAAATCAAGATGCTTAGTGACTTAGTTACTAAGTCACGATTAGTAATCTAAATAGATATCTGGTTTTGGATATAATTATCTAGTAAGAATAATTTCTTATGGAGTAAGAATTGACTTGAATTAGTTCATGTCTCGAGATTCTTGACTGGCATTTGAAAACCCCATTAGTATTTGTTTATCTTATTATGACGTTTCTTGGCTTTAGTGACTTTTAGAAGTCACGTGTCTGACACAGTTTGCTAATCAATTATTTGCAATTGTTGTGAATAATTGAACGCAAATTATAAAGCTTAAGAAATGATATGTGTATAGTTGTGTATAGAGAATATTGATTCTCATAATACGACAACTATAGGTATTGGATACTAGATCTTCCGTCTAGTTATTTAAAATAATGTTTAATAACTATTTTGATATTTGATATAAGAACTTGTGACTATTGGATAGTTACTTATTCTTTATAAACAGTTGTTACATATTTTGATATGACTAGTAGTGTCATTAATGAAAAGATAAACATTTAGAAAATGTTCGGTTAACTAAATAACTTAGAACAGTTCTTTATGAGATTTTATCACATAAGCATTAAATGTTTATTACGTATGGTAAAGGATGGTCTGATACGAGATCACACCATATATCCTTATCCATTTAATGAATATTGTATTCAGGATGTGATTAAATCTCATATAACCAATGATCGCCATTGGACCACAGATTTATTAGACTAATACTTTGGAAGTATGTAGTTTAATGAATTAAAATTTTCCTTGGATACTTTTCTTTACTTTGTAACTTAGTTAATGAATTGTCATGACTTAGTTACATGTTTCTAAAAGAAAATATATTGAACGTCTTGAATGGTTCGAGAACTTTCGATATGTTTTTTGATAAAACGCGAATAGAATATTTTGAATAGTTCAAAGATATTCTCTTTGAAGTGTTGAAAACTATATTTGAAATTCATCGTGAATCTTTGAATTGTTCAAAGATGTTTGATATGATCAAACATATGAATTTAAGGCAATTAGTTCTAAAGTTATTTAATGAATGTGATTCTTACTCAATATTATTCTTCTACGATTCCATCATGATGGAATTGGTCAGTGGGAGAAATTGAATCTTATATGATTTGATTCATTGATATTGAGTGTTACCGAATTAATTTCAATACTCTTGGGGTTATGCTCCAGTAACACTAATTCATCTCTTTAATTAAGGTTTCATTCGTTCCTACAGTTACATATATGATATATATAGTAGAAAATTAGAATCTTGAAAAGTTTGAGATTTGAAACTTTCAATTGTATAATGGTTATATAATTGAATGTATTTGCGCCTCGGAGGTACAAGTAAGAGTTTATCATTTATTCTATTTAATATAATATTATCTTCTATTTAATAAAATATCTTTTCTACGATCCCGAGTAATAAAATTATTTTATTACTTGGTGTGTAATATCGGATGTTAACGATTGTAGAAAAAACTTGACTTATTGAAGTCAAATATGAGAATGATGAACTGTAATGGAACTACGAAAATAATAAGATGAAAAGACCCTTAGTCAACTTCTATATAAGTCCAATAGGATGTCAGAATCAATTGCGAAGTATTTGATACTTATTGGTTCTGTTGTTTTCTTATCGAAGAAAATTATCATATAACTTATAGTGGGAGCGATATTTGATATCGATTTCGGAAATTACCATTGAACCATAAATCTAAGATTGTTCATAGCTTACTACGATCAAGTTTTGAACTTGATTAGGCTTTCATTATGAATTGTTCATAAAATGTGTAAATTATTTGCGTAGCAAAAGCAAAGTGAACTCATTAAATGTTTGACCTTTATAGTATGACAGTGAGAAAAGTTATACTCATTAATCTATTGTAGATTTTGAGAAAACTTGTCTCTAGTCGCACTAATTGAACAATTAAAGATATGTTGGTTAATGTTGATATTAAACAATGTATTTTGGCTAAAGAATGCAAAGTGGCGTTCCTGAATGTTTTCTTCGAATGAGAGATCCGTTGTGGTTTCTTTGTTTGAAGAGTTCATTCTAGAATGGCCTTAGAATTTGTATTCTACTAAGATCACAGTTTGATATACTAGCTTATAGAGCCTATTGTAGACTTAGGTAAGCTTTCCGGAAATTCGTATTCTCTAATTTCGATACAGTCAGATTGTCTGATTTTATCAAAACATAGAGAATGCATATATGATAAAAGGGTCAGTGGGAGCGTAAAACTTTCTTTCTAAGGTTATATATCCTAACGAAATTATCATTATTAAAGTAATAATGAGATGTTTGTAAAGTAAAACGTTTACTTAAGTATTCTTTTCTCCGTGTAAGCAGTGGGAGTAGTCTCTGATATATTTGATATAAAGTTTTATATATGATATAAAACTAAGAGACTTGTGAGATACTCTCATTAGTCGCGTATTAGATATGATCTAATAAAGGACACAGTAAAACTATCTGTATGACAGTTAGTATAACTGTTTGACAGTTAACGTGTCTTTTATATATATAGTATTCATCTTTCGTAAAGGATGATACCTTTGTCGAAAATGATATTAATTGAAATATCTAATCAATCTTATGCATCATAGGATGATGGCGTAATGAATACTATATTATGTGCGATTAAAGATATCAATTTAATCATAATTATTACGAGTTATTTTGATATGTTGTAGACCATATGATGGGTCATGAAACATGTTCTTTGTTATCTTAGAGATATTAAGAATATGTTTCTTATTCAAGGAGAATTTAGTCTGCAACCATAAGGTCAGATTAGTTTTGATCCTAATTATGACATTAGATGGTCTATGTCATATAAATTCAGAAAAGATGCAGTGGGAGTGTCACCGTTGATTCTACTAAACTAGTGGAATGAAGTATTGACTTATGAAGTTGCATAGTGACCCTTTAGATTAGAAGTTTTCATATTAGTGTAGTGCTTGCGGTTGTCTCATAATATTTGGATTTGATCTCTAAATACATAGACAACTCAGTAGCTATAGCACAATACTGATATAGCGTCTGAGTCATATTGATGTGGAATTTGGATTCTACAAAATATGAATGATGCTGGCTAAGGGAAAACAATTGGGATTGTTAGACAAACTCAATTTTTTAAAGCGGACTTACTTGTCGTTGCCTACCTCTTGATTGTTAGGTGAGCTCTTGAGGGCCATGAGTATATGATATACATTAAGATGTGTATATGATACCGTAGATTGGCACTAGAGCAAGTGGGATAAATTGTTAGATTTGGTGCTCGAAGTGCCAATCCAGATCGTATTTATGTCCGATTCTTGAATACGGGCAATTTCATTTTCCATAATATTACTTATTTAATGGTAGCACCACTTGTCTTTTATACACATATTCGATCTAATTGTGATTAGATATCTAATTATGATTCGATTTAAACTAAATCTGATTTAGTCATACGTGTATATTAGACAAAGACCCTAGGATTTACAACGTAGTGCACAATTGCAACGTATTTTGTAATTGACATTGGGAACCACACTATAAGTAGTATATCCTCAAATAAAGTTCCTGATCAAGATTTATTCACATGGGTCGGTTAGTAAAATCCGCTGAGACCAATACATGTCGTATATCGTGACTTGATTCGATGGTTTATCCCAATGAACCATGAGTCTTGGGAGACTCGTATAGACATGTAGGTGTTTATTTGATAAACACTGAACTACTCACTGAAGATTTCCAAATAGATGGTACACCAACGTCAATAGGAATCTTCTCGAGTTGAGCGAGCATGTGGTTCTTCGACTTGAGATACCATAGTGAGATATATGAGTTATCCTCCACACTTTGATGGCAGTCATGTCACCAATCTATTCATGATCAGACCTCCGCATGTTCGTTTGGTGTGGACTGATGCTCATGATATCCTATGCGTATCAAGAGAAGATCCGTCAGTCCTATATACAGGTCATAGACATCCTACACGTGTTTGCGATCTAGTAAATCCATAGTCGTGGTATAACTTCGGAAATCAATTCCGAGTGTTATTTAGAGATCGTAAATTGAAAGTCGACTATATTATTCCGAGTGATATAGACATTTTTATCTATATCCCAAGTATAATATGGATAACCTGTGACAGAGGGATTATAAGTATGCAATGACCTCGACTTGCATAGTTTAGCGAGATTATCTGTGGTCGTCATAATTCATGAGTGGGTGAATTATGGACACGAAATTGGATTTCCTGACGGATAAACCTAAACTTAGAGAGTCCCATAATATGAAGTGTACTCGTTGAGCACTTGGGCAACACATTATGAAATAATACAGATTATTCATAATACTCCATCGGATTAAATGAGTTAATTCGAATCGTTTAATTGGTTAAACGATAGAACATGCATTATGGGATTTTGGTCATTTAATAATTATTGTGTATTTGTATTTGATACATAATTTGATTAGATACACATTAATTAATTGTCAAATGAGACTTTGACACATGCCATAAATATATGTATTTGTTATTTAATGTAAATAAAAATACATATATATATATATATATTATATTAATTAATTATTTAGATATTTAATTGTTAAATATTTGAATAGTTAAATAATATCCATATTTCATAAATATTGTGAAATATGTTTAATTATTATTGATAAACATGACATGATTTAATTAAGCTTAGGTGTGCAAATTTGATTTGGCCAACTTAAAGCTTATCTTTTATTTTATTGGATTAAATTTTACAAATGACAAAAATACCCCTCAAATGTCGGTTTTGCTTCCTTTTATTTTGAAAAATTTTTTTTCTTCATTTTAGATGAAGCATGGCCGAAACTAAACCAAGAAAATATCTCTCAAATTGTTCTTGATAATTCAAGGAAGAAAATGAAGAAAAATCATTAAAAAGCTTAGGAAAATAATATATTAAAAGGTAATCTTCAATTCCCTTAAGCTTTGAAAGCTTGTTTCATGTTCTTGATTATCTAGATGGATTCTAGAGTTTCTTCGTTTTCTTAGAATTTTGGGCATTTGGTTTTGGTTAATGGATATGGAAGTGATGAAGCATGTGTGAAGTGATTTGGCTGGAATTATTGTAATTATTATCCAATTTGATCATTTGATGATATGTTGCCATTCTAGAGTGTTATTACCACTCTTGTAATGCGTAAAATTGTTCTTGGGTGGTTCATGTGTGGTGACTTTGAATGGTGTTTTGATTAATTGGATTAATCTTGAAAAATTGGATTTAAAGAATGAAAAATTGGCATTTTTGGTTTCTGGATCAGTTCTGGAAAATCTGGGTTTATGTTGATGAATTTGATGTCATATAAATGTATTGGATGTGTTTTGGGTGTTGGAACAATTGCCGGAAATTGTTTCGGAGTTGAAATAAGCAAAAACGGAGAAAAACGGCGTTACTGTGTGACTTTTGAGCCAACCAATTGACGGCTGCCCAAACAGTGAATTTGTCACTGTTCGGGCAGCCCATGAACTGCCCTAATACTATTGGGCCTGACTTGGGCAGCCCTCATGTGTATTGGGTGGTCGGTTCGGTCAAAAACGCGTTTTATGCCATTTTGCGGAAAAATATTTTCGTAAAAGTTTCGCGAGGTTTCTTAGTTGTTTATGTCGTTATTTGATCTCGAATAAACATGTTTAGCTGAAATATGAATGAATTATTCATATTGGATATTGAATAATTCATTTGGTAATTTAAAAAGTTTTAAAATTACGATTTCGTCCGAAACAGACTTCTGTTGCGCCCTTCGCCCAAAACCCCAACATATAGCCGCATTGTCTATAGCCGCTCAGATACACCCTCGACAAACCTGCGCCTGCCATCGTGCCGAAGCAGCCATCGTGCCGAAGCAGCCACAGTCCAATGCAGTAACCACTTTTAGACCTGGCCGGCGGTTCGGTTTGGTTCAAAATCGGAACCGAACCGAACCGAACGGTTACCGGTTCCACGTGTGTGGAACCGGAACCAAACCAGTTAATTCCGGTTCGATTCTGGTTCCACACTAAATGTGGAATCGGAATAGTAACCAGAACCGAGCTGTTCCGTTTCGATTTCGATTCTGGTACCATTCGTTTTTTTTTTTTGCTTTATTGAAAATAAAAAATTGAGATTAATAAAATAAAATAAAATAATTTAAAATTAAGAATTTGAATTTATATAATAAACTTACAATTACATTACATAATTACATTAAATTACAAATAAAAATCTTATCTAAACAAATAAAAAAAATTAAATTAAAGAGCTTGAACTTAAATTTTTAAAAACTTAAGTTGCCTACGTATCCTCCAGGGGTGAGAGGAATCAAAGCTCATGTAATTCCATTACATTTTAAAGATATTTCCCTCATTATAATTTTACAATTATTTAAAGAAAGATGTGTCATACAAGTTAATTTAACAAATTCTTCTCCATTTTTAGCATCAGAATATTTAAATAAATCTAAAGCACTCGTACCTCTACTAGATGTTGAAAAATCACCATTATTTATACATTTTAAGAATTTTTTTTGTGATACCTAAACTACCCCTAAAATTAGCCGTTTTATTATCGTTGTTAGGGGTAATTTGGGAAATCCCCAAATTTATTTAATTTTTTTTGGCTTCCTGCCCCCCAGCTGGCCCAGCCCAACGGCTACTAGCCGTTGGGGGAACGGTTGGAACCCTAGGGTTCCATCCAGTTCCAACCGAAACCGATTGGAACCGTTGGAACCGTTCGGTTCCAGCGGATCCGGTTCCGATTTCGTAACCAGAATCGAATCGAAATCGGTTGGAACCAGAGTCATCTGATTCAAATTAATACATATTACAAATTTCTTATTTATTATTATTTATTTTGTATTGATTTGTTTATTTAATTTATTTAACACTACTTATGTATAATAGAAAATGTTCTATTGTATGTTAGAAAAATTTATTTTAAAGAATAATACAAGTAATAATATAAAATGTCACATTTAAAAATATAAAAACATAAATTATAATTATGTTGTCTCTAAAGTCTCCTTCTAACGCACTTGGAGATATACCAAATACTTCGTTCAATAATTAATTACATATCCTATAACGAGTGGCACGTCCTTTAGTTTTGTATTATGAATGTTCCCACCACTACGTTTGGATGAGTGATACAAGGTAATGAGAGTGTAAGAAAACTTAGCTATTTCTTGACGCTTTTGTTCTAGAACTGCAAGGGACCTTAATGACTAGTGAGTATAACAACTCCAAATATTCTCACAAAATGTATGTAGTACAAGATTGTATCTTGATGCGATGACAATTCCTAAACTCATCGAGTCCATATAATGTACCTCTGGTGCCGACGACTCGAAAAAATGTAGTAAGTATAATAGTGTTAGAGTTGGTGCTCGGAGTGCCAATCTGGATCGTATTTATGTCTGATTCATGAATACATATAATTTCTTTTTTCATAATATTACTTACTTAATGGTAGCACCTCTTGTTTTTATATACGTATTCGATCTAATTACGATTATATTGAAACTAAATATGATTTAGTGATATGTATATATTAGACAAAGACCCTAAGATTTACAACGTAGTGCGCAGTTACAACGTAGTTTGTAATTGATATTAGGAAGCGTCACTATAAGTTGTATATTCTCAAATAAAGTTCCTGGTCAAGATTTACTGACACGGGTCGGTTAGTAAAATCCGCTGAGACCAAAACATATCGTATATCGTGACTTGGTCCGATGGTTTATCCTAATGAACCATGAGTCTTGGGAGACTCGTATAGACATGTAGGTGTTTATTTGATCAACACTGAACGACTCACAGAAGATTTCCTAATATATGGTACACCAACGTCAATAGGAATCTTCTTGAGTCGAGTAGCATAGTGGTCCTTCGACTTGAGATACCACTGTGGATATATGAGATATCCTCCACACTTTGATGACAGTCACGTCACCGATCTATTTAGATCAGACCTCCGCTTGTTCGTTGGGTGTGGACTGATGCTCATGATATCCTGTGAGTATCAGGTAGAATCCGTCAGTCCTATGTACATGGCATATGTACATTTACGTATTTACGATCTAGTAAATCTATGGCCGTGGTCTACTTCGGAAGCGCGTTTCGAGTGTTATTTAGAGATCATAAATTTAAAAGTCGAATATATTATACCTTAGGGATTTGACGTTCTTATCTATATCCCTGTTATAATATTGATAGCCTATGACGGATGGATTATATGTATGCAATGACCTCGACTTGCATAGTTTAGCGAGATTATCAGTGGTCGTCATAATTCATGAGTGGGTGAATTATGAACACGAAATTGGATTCCGTGATGGATAAAGCTAAACTTAGAGAGTCCTACAATATGAAGTGTACTCGTTGAGAACTTGGGCAACGCGTTATGAATTATATAGATTATTAATAATGCTTCATCGGATTAAATGAGTTAATTCGAATCATTAAACGGTTAAACGAAAATACATGCATTAAGGGCATTTCGGTCAATTAATAATTAATGTGTATTTATATTAGATACAAGATTTGATTTGATACATATTAATTAATTTTCAAATGAGACTTTGACATATGCCATTAATATATGTATTTTTTATTTAATGTAAATAAAAATATATATAATATAATAATAATCACATTAATTAATTATTTAGATGTTTAAATGTTAAATATCTAGATAATTAAATTATTTAAATATTACAAAAATGTTATACAATATGTTTGATTATTATTGGTTACATGTGGCATGCTTTTATTAAGCTTAAAGTTTACAAATTGGATTTGTCAACTTAAAAGCTTATTGTAGGCACTGCATTTTTACACATAAGTCCCTATGATGAGTCTCATTTTGGAGACACTACCTTTTAAGTCACGGAGGTCACGGAAAATGGACATCGGAAGGGGAAATTCAGAATAAACAAGGTTCACTGTTTTCGTTCGTGCTGCGTTCGTGTATGCGTTCGAACGGTAAACAGATTGCAGGCGTTCGTGCCGCGTTCGAGGAGGCGTTCGAACGATGTCGGTAATTCTGGTTTTGCTGCTAGCCTCACATCAAGCCCAATTCGCCCAAGCCTTGGCCCACACGCCCAAGCCCACTTAAAACACATATTTACACATGGTGAAATCAAAACAAATCTAAAAATCACATACCAATTAAATAAAACATAAAATATAATCATACCTAATCTAAACCAATCAAATATAATCATACCAAGTTAAAATCAATCAACCAATATATTATTCCCAAACTTAAAATATTGTATGCCTAATCAACATAAACTAAATATTCAACCTTCCCTATCTAGCCAAGATTTGTCCCCCCTCAATCTTTGACTTCCCTAATCCAACACCAAATCAAATCCATTTCCTTGTCAAGCCTAACCCTTTGCCTATAAAAAGAACCCTTCACCAACCTTCTCAAGGCTAGCTAGCTAGCTCATACACAACACACAGGAAAATTACAGGAAGAACACACCCAAAAACAGTAAGCAAAAGAATACAGAGGAAACGGCAGCGAAACCACAAGGAAATAGCAGCAAAACGGACTCGAAATAGTAGCTTGAGCGGCAAAACAGCGAAGGAAAAGGCAAACCAGTGAACCAGAAAAGTTGCGGAGCTTTACCCCTTCCGATCTTCGTGAAACGCGAGTCCGAGAGACGGCTTAAAAGGTTAGACCTGAGGGTACTTTTCACACTCATCTTTATTTGATTTTTGTTATTTATTTTGATTGTATTTTACTTATTTGTTAAATCTTGTTTGTGTATGATGTGTGTTGTGGGTATTGGACGAATGGAAGAGTGTCGTCTCTTGTGGTATATAGGATGGAAACCCAGACGTAAATTCCGTAGCCGAATCCGAATGGACGGTAGTGCGGTCTCTACTTGGGGCACAACTCCACCTACCGCTTGAGTAAACGGCACCCTCTTTTGTTTTGTGTTGCTTTTGTTTATTTTTCGTCACTTGAATTCTGTATGTTGTTTATTTATGCATGATTCAATCGAGCGCATGGGCTTAGTAAGTGGAATGAAAAATCCCCTATGGGAAGGGGTTAAAGCCCTTTACCACGAGGACTTAAAATCTTATCTATTAATTTTTATAAGGTTAAATGATTACTAGTATCTAACAGGTTGTTTGATTGATTTGAAAAGGCGACGATTCTAAATTTAAAAATAGACAAGTAAATGAAATTGTTTTAAGGTTGATTTTAAGAAAATTCAATATTAAAAACTATCTAGGGTTGTGATTTATTCCAATATTATTTAAAGATGAAGTGAATATCTTATAGTTGAGTAATATATTGATTTATCAACCTGGAACACTAATTTATGTAAAAGCCTCTTCCGATGGTCAATTACAAATACCTAGTATAATTCAATTGAACCATATGTCTATGTCAACCAAATTACCTAGATTCATTGAGATTAAGTTCCAATTATGGCTACCCCCGCCCGACAGGTATATTCCTATCCTGTAAGGAAATCTATTAAAAGGGTTATCTATCCTCAAGGAAGATCGTGGGTTATTGAGTCTAAGGTCTTAAACCTAAAATCCTTATGTCTAGTTCATTTTAAGTTTACCATATCAATTTTATTAGTGGCCAATTAATAAAAAGGCATTAAGATTAAGACTCAATAAATAAATCTTTATATTACCCAAGCTATAATTTAACCCCTTATAAAACGGTGATATTAAAAGTCATCACAACCCCAGATAACTAATTTAGTTACAACACATAACTAGGGCTAATAAAAACTTAAAAGACATAAAATGAAAATGCTGAAAAGTAATTGCGGTGAGTAAAATGCTGAAAAGTAAATTACAAATGAAATAAAATGCTAAGGCAAAAGGAATTACTTTTACTACTACTAATTTAGATATCTTCCATAAAATAATATATAAACTTGTGATAATATTTTACCAACCGACCAATCTGGCGGTATCCTGATTAAGTCAAATTAAGTCCAACCAGCCATATAGGTGGTAATATTTGTCCATAATCCAGCCATAAAGGCGGTACCAAAATAAATTTACCAACCGACCAATCTAGCGGTATCCTTGATTAATCAGGTTCAAACCAACAGAAAATAAACTTACCAACCGACCAATATAGCGGTTTCCTTGATTAGTCAGGTTTTAAATAGTGAATATATTATTTTTAAGGGAGATTAATCTAAATAGCAATAGTAAAAGAATTACCTTTCACCATAGCATAGAGAAGTTACCTCCTCATAGTGAATAGTAAAAACTGTAAAATAAAGAAAGTAAATTATTATTATTACAGAACGTAATTAAAAATTACAAAACTAAATTAAAAGAAACTTAGAGAGAGAAACACTCCCTAATTACATAGAAGAAGTGAGAGAGAATGGTACACTGAAATCTGAAATTTCGCGCTCTATTTATAGGCAAAAAATTCGGTTTCCAGCGTCGCGACGCTGAAGGTCTTGGCGTCGCGACGCCGTAATAGTGAGACGTGGCACAAGGACAGCTTGACACGTAGCGATTCGGATAAGAGGATAAGGTCGACACGTGTCATGGCGGCTGGAACTCAATTATGAAGCTGACGTCATTGATGACGTGGCACTGTTCATGACGTCATTGGTGACGTGGCACTGTTCATGACGTCATTGGTGACGTCATGATGATGTGGCGTGCGCACGTTAGCGGATCTTCTGTGGTGGTGACACGTGGCACGGCGCATTTTAGCAAAGTCAAACTTCTCAAATTCTGACCCGTTGACCCGGCGCACGTTAGCAGACTCCGGCACAGGTTAGGCGTCGCGCCGCTGAAGGTCCGGGCGTCGCGACGCGCAAAAGACCAAAATATCCCTGCTGACGCATTTTTGTCCGGTTTTGCCCCAAATTGCCTCCAGTGCTATCCAAACTTTATTTATCTGCAAAATAACAACAAAACACATCATAACGTTAGGTCAAATGAGTGAGAAATAGTGATATAAATATCACTCATCACACCCGCAAACCTAACATTTTGCTAGTCCTCGAGCAAAACAGAAAATAAAATAACATAAAGAAATAAAATTAACTAAGCCACTTTCGTAGGGATCACGGTTGCATTTAGCGTATGCAAGAAGCCTTTAAACCCCTAGGTGTCCCTAGTGGACGAGTTGTAGTCTCGTGAGGGTTTACAGCAATGCTACCTACAAACATTTTACAAAAGTAAAAAGGTAGTAAAACTAATGCACACAAAAGCAAAAAGACAAGCGAAAAGAGAATAAAGATGTTAGTGACTAATTAGGTGAAACTTCTACTCCAAGTTACTAGTTGTTTTGTTTCTTTCTAAATTACTAAATAAGTAAATTCTCCGATTATTTTTACCATTCTCCATATACACAACTAACAAAATATTAAACAACTCATTTTTGCCCACAACAGTCATAAGTGCAGTTGATAATAGAGTAATATTTTTGTCCTAAAGTTCTATCAGATTTCACATCTTTTTGTAGCAATGGAATAATTTTTCTGATTTTTCTGATTTTTTTTTTCTCTATTTTTTATTTTTATACAATACCTTCCGTCTATGTAGCGAGCTTTGGGTCGGTGGCTCCCAAACCAGTTGGCTTTAGGGCACCAGGTGTTAAAGCACCCCTACAGACTTAATTACCCAGACTTCAGATATATATATTTTTGCAGCATCTTTGATCCATGTAGCGAGCTTTGGGCCAGTGACTCCCAAACCAGTTGGTTTTAGGGCACTGGGTGTTAAGACACCCTTACAGACTTAATAACTCGGATCTCAGATGTTTTTTTTTTGTACATCAGAATTTTTTTTTTTTTTTTTACTCCACTGCTTTTTGAGATGTTTCCTCCAATTAAACTAGAGCACTGAATATTACAAACTTTTCAATTTTAGCTCATGTCCGTATGTTACCATGTATGTTGATAATACCTGCCAACTGAGCATAAGAAGATCCATTTTAGTCAGATTTATGGAGAATTCACAAATTATAATAAAAAAATGAAATAAACAAAAATTAACTTGTTTCGAAATAGGTTTGAGATACGTCTCAGGAGTGGAAATTCCTTACTCGGCTATCTCTTACCAATTTCACAATTTTAGTCAAAATAAAAACACAAAAATGCAAAATATTTTTGTATTTTTGAAAATTTTTCAAAAATTTTTTTTTGTTTTTCGAAAAATTTTGAACTAAAAATAAAAACAACATACAACTAAAAACAAGATATTAATCAACTAATTCCCTCCCCCAAACTAAATGAGACATTGTCCCCATGTCTTAAACAGTAGAAGAAGAGTTTAGAAAATACTACCAGGTTAGCTGAAAATCTACAGGAAATTAAAGGTTAAGATCCAGATTAATCCGACGTCTCTTACCACGATCGTCCCCAGACCAATTTATCTTTGAAATGATAGGGTCAATTTGTGGTTCATATGCTATGAGTTGGTCAATTAGATCTGGAGCGGTTCTGGCAGTAAATAGGAGTTTTTTTAAAGGTTTTGATATGAACCCATTCCTCCGTGCATCGTCAAGAAACACACAAAGAAAATCATAAAATCCATCAACATTGTACAGCCCAATTGGTTTCTGGTGTATGTTCAGGTTCGCCCAAGATAACACAATAAAAATTTCCTCCAATGTACCCAAGCCACCTGACAAAGCAATAAAAGCATCAGCACGGTTAATCATTTCTACCAGTCGTTCAGACATACCTGGCACGATCAGTTCCTCTCCATTTTGATGGTCAATAAGATTTGCCTCTGCCAAGGGTTTTGGGATGATTCCCAAAACGTGACTGCCTCCTTCCTGTACAGCTTTTGAAACGATCCCCATTAGTCCAAGATTGCCTCCGCCATATATTAAGTGCATATTCCTTGCAGCTAATACTCGACCCAATTCCTGTGCTGCTTATGTATTGTGGTTTAGTACCAACACTACTACCGCAAAACACACAGATGTTTTCAACTCGTCTTCTTGAAGTGGCTTCCATGTTTTACGTTTTTCTTTCTCAACTCTGGATGACTTCAAAGGTGCAATGATGAGTTGAATTTATAATACCTGAAAGGGGTGATTAAAAATAGCACAAGTATCTTCCAAATGACGATTAGTAGAACAATAGTAAAATAGATCGTGATAGTCAAAAAGGTCTGGATCCTGTCGGAGAAAACAACAAAACAAATCACAATTATTAGGAAAAGACAAAGAGATATAATAAATACAAAAATTTATATCTTGATTAACGTCTATGCGTCAGGGACAAGCTTCCCATCCAATTTTCTTATAAATTGGCAAACAGGGTCTTTTTGAGTCAGATTCCCAAGACTTAACTGTTGTCTTTCTTTTTGATATTGTGTATGTAATCTGCGAAAGTCTATGTGAACATATCCACTGGGACGCGTCTCAAGAGTCGAAGATATATCATCTAAAGACTCCTTACTCAAGCCATCCCTAATGAATTTAATTTTGTCTTCGCGATTAACAGAACACCATTCCTAAAGAACGACAACGAGTATTGCAATTCCAACGTGCACATTGTAACAAACACCCATTTGCTTAGCTCTTCGTTTCTTTGCATAGGTGCTTCTTCCAAAACCAGGTAGATGTGAAATAAAAGAATCAGAGGATTCACCTGCCAATCGGACTCGTGCTTCAATTACCCAACGAATGTCATTGGCACACCATGGATTGTCAGTAGTCTCATCCGTTCCAAGCGAGCTTTGTAGACTTTCATCAGAGATTTTTGAGGGAGAAAAGGAAATTGCTTGTGAAGATTTACGAGAGCTTCTTCCATCTTGAAATGACTTAATCTGCAAAAACTAAACACACAAAATTAAATCACACCAAATCACAATATATACAAAAATTGCATGGGTTGCCTCCCTGCGAGCGCTAAGTTTTAAGTCGTCAGCCAGACTTGGCTTCTCGAACGTTATGCTGGATCTGAAAGTGTGACACTTTCTTTTTGTCGCTCAAATGATTCCCCCCATTAGTGCTTGACACGCTGACTGTTAACTTTGAATGTGTTGTTGGTATTGGGATCCAGTAACTCAACAGCTCCATATGGTAAAACCTGAGTGATCACAAATGGTCCGGACCACCTAGATTTTAACTTTCCTGGGAAAAGTTTTAACCTCGAGTTGTACAACAACACCTGCTGCCTTGGTTCCAACTGTCTGTGCACTATTTTTCGGTCATGCCATTTTTTGGTCTTTCCCTTGTACAATTTGGCATTTTCATAAGCCCGTAGACGAAACTCCTCCAATTCGTTGAGTTGGTGAAATCTTTTCTCTCCTGCAGCTTGTGAATCAAGATTCAACTTCTTCAGTGCCCAGTACGCCTTGTGTTCAAGCTCAACTGGCAGATGGCACGCTTTCCCAAACACCAATCGATATGGAGACATACCAATGGGTGTTTTGTAAGCTGTTCGGTAGGCCCATAATGCATCATCCGGTTTTGTAGACCAGTCCCTCCTTGTTGATCCAACGGTTCTTTCTAGGATTCTCTTGATCTCCCTGTTTGAAACCTCAACCTGTCCATTTGACTGTGGATGGTAAGCTGTGGCAATCTTGTGAGTAACTCCGTATTTGGATAGGAGTGCATCGAAATATCTGTTGCAGAAATGAGAGCCACCATCGCTGATAATTGCCCGAGGTGTTCCGAATCGAGTGAAAATGTTCTTTTTCAGGAATTTGATCACTACTTTGGAATCATTGGATGGCAGTGCAATTGCTTCAACCCATTTGGAGACGTAATCTACAGCAACCAGGATGTAAAAATTTCCGAATGATGGAACAAATGGTCCCATGAAATCAATACCCCATACATCGAATATCTCCACTTCCAGAATGTTTTGCAACGGTCCTTCATTTCTTCTTGAAATATTCCCTGTTCTCTGGCACTTGTCACATTGAAAAGAAAAAAGATAAGCATCTTTAAAAAGTGTGGGCCAGAACAAACCTGATTGAAGAACTTTTGCTGCAGTTTTGTTTCCGCTGAAGTGTCCGCCGTATGGTGATGAATGACAGTGTTGCAGAACACTGTTGACCTCCTCATGTGGAACACAACGTCTCAATAATTGATCAGCACAGCGTTAAACAGGTACGGTTCATCCCAGACATAGTGTTGACTTCTTTGAAGAACTTTTTCCGTTGCTGAGTTGTCCATTCCAACGGCCATTTTCCTGACACAATGTAATTAACATAGTCAGCATACCAAGGGACTTCCTGTTGTTTAATGGAAAACAATTGTTCATCTGGAAAGTTTCTTTGATTATCAGTTCTTTGTCAGCTGTTTCTCCATTCTCGAGCCTCGATAAGTGATCTGCCACCTGGTTTTCTGTTCCTTTCCTGTCTCGAATCTCCACGTCGAATTCTTGCAAAAGAAGTATCCAACGGATCAATCTGGGTTTGGCATCTTTCTTTGTGATCAGATATTTGATTGCTGAATGATCTGTGTAGACCACCACTTTGGGACCCAGCAGATAGGAGCGGAATTTGTCAAAAGCGTACACAACTGCGAGCAACTCCTTTTCAGTGGTTGTGTAGTTGAGTTGAGCTTCATTCAGAGTTCTGCTGGAGTAGTAAATGGTGTGGAAAATCTTTGCTTTGCGTTGTCCCAAAACTGCACCTACAGCAAAATCACTAGCATCACACATTACTTCAAATGGAAGGGTCCAATCTGGTGCTACAATGATGGGGGCAGAGACCAGTTTCTGTTTTAAGATTTCAAAGGCTTTCTGGCATTCTTTGGTGAAGTTGAAAGTCACATCTTTCTCCAGAAGATTGCAAAGAGGTTTTGCAATCTTGGAAAAGTCTTTGATAAATCTCCTGTAAAAACCTGCATGTCCAAGAAAACTTCGAATCCCTTTAACTGATGTTGGTGGAGGTAGTTTTTCAATTGTCTCTATCTTTGCTTTGTCTACCTCAATCCCTTTTGTGAGATCCGGTGTCCAAGAACAATGCCTTCTTGCACCATGAAGTGGCATTTCTCCCAGTTGAGTACCAGGTTTGTATCTTCGCACCTTTGTAATACCTGTTCCAAATTTTGCAAACAATGGTCAAAAGAATCTCCAAACACAGAAAAATCATCCATAAAACCTCCATACTCTGCTCCAGCATGTCTGAGAAAATGGCCATCATGCAACGCTGAAATGTAGCAGGAGCATTACATAATCCAAATGGCATTCTGCGGAAAGCAAAAGTACCATAGGGACATGTAAAAGTGGTTTTCTCCTGGTCTTCTGGTGTGATGGCAATCTGATTGTACCCTGAATATCCGTCCAGAAAGCAATAGAACTCATGTCCTGCCAGTCTGTCTAACATCTGGTCAATGAATGGTAGCGGAAAATGGTCATTTCTCGTGGCTTTGTTCAGTTTTCGGTAATCCATGCATACTCTCCATCCAGTCACCGTTCTTGTTGGAATCAGCTCGTTCTTTTCATTTGTGACAACAGTAATTCCTCATTTCTTTGGTACACACTGCATAGGACTTACCCAAGTGCTGTCTGAGATGGGGTAAATGATGCCAGCATCCAACCATTTGATGATTTCTTTCTTCACGACTTCCTTCATGATTGGATTGAGTCTCCGTTGATGCTCCACTGTGGGTTTGTACTCATCGTTCATCAAGATTTTGTGCATGCAAAATGATGGACTAATGCCTCGAATGTCTGCTATAGTCCAGCCAATGGCTCTTTTGTGCTCTCGTAACACTCTCAGTAGTTTTTCTTCCTGATCCAATGTTAGTGAAGAAGAAATAATAACAGGTAATTCAGAAGAGTTTCCAAGAAATGCATACCTGAGATGGCTTGGAAGTAACTTTAGTTCCAGCTGCGGTGGTTCTTCAATCGAAGGTTTGATTCGATCTTTCTTTGGCAGTTCCAAGCTTTCAACTGGTGGTATTGCTTTGAATCGAAATGGTTTGTCAAGGTAGTTGATACATTCCAAGATTTCAGCATTTAGCTCGCTGTCTGTCATGTTGGTGATGCAAGCTTCAAGTGTATCTGTGGGATTTGATTCCGTATTTTGAACAATATTATCAATAACATCAACTCTGAAGCATTCTTCTTCTTCCTTTTCCTCGCTCGGGAATTTCATGGCTTTGAAAACATTAAATGTCACTTCTTGGTCCTGCACTTTCATGGTAAGTTCTCCTTTTTGTACATCAATCACAGTTTTACCTGTAGCCAAAAATGGTCTCCCAAGAATGATAGGTACTTCTTTGTCTTCTTCCATGTCAAGAATGATGAAATCTGCTGGAAGAATCAATTTGTCAACTTTGACGAGAACATCTTCAACAACACCCCTTGGAAATGCGAGTGTTCGATCAGCAAGTTGTAACGAGACTGAGGTAGGCATTGCTTCTCCAATCTGCAGTTTCCTGTAAATAGAAAAAGGCATCAAGTTAACACTGGCTCCTAAATCACATAAAGCCTTACCGATATAATGTTCTCCAATGGTGCATGGGACAGTGAAACTGCCAGGATCTTTCAACTTCGGGGGAAGTTTCCTCTGAATGATGGCGCTGCATTCTTCCGTCAAAGCTACTGTCTCGTAGTCTCCCAATCTCCGTTTTCGTGAAAGAATGTCTTTCATGAATTTGACATAACTGGGCATTTGTTCCAAGGCTTCTGCAAATGGTATGTTGATGTGCAGCTTTTTGAAAATCTCCAAGAAACGAGCAAACTGCTTGTCCAATTTGTTCTTCTGAAGACGTTGAGGAAAAGGTGGAGGTGGAGTGATCTTTTCTTTTTTCCTTTGCTTCTTTTCCTCCATCTGTTGCTTTGTTTTCTTTTGGAACTTCTTCTTGGGACATCTGGATTCCAACATCTTTGTTGATTTCAGTACCACTTTTCAAAGTAATGGCTTGACATTGTTCATTCCCTCGGTTCCTTGGATTTGGTTCTGTGTTGCTGGGAAGATTACCTGGTGGTCTGTAACTCTGAGCATTGGCCAGTTGTCCGATTTGATTCTCCAGTGCTTTGATGGAAGCTGATTGGCTCTGAATCATAGCTTCATATCTTTTTAATTGAGCTAGCATCTCTGCCATCACTGGTTCATTTGTCTGCTCCTGGCTTTTGTTCTGTTGCTGGAATCCAGGTGGTGGATAGTTCTTTTGCCCTGAATTGTTGCTCCATGAAAAATTAGGATGATTCCTCCATCCTGGGTTGTAGGTGTTGGAATATGGATTGTTCCATTGTCTGTTGAAATTGTTGACATAATTCACCGTCTCTTCAAGTTGGTGTGGTTCTGGTGAACTTATGGATCCAGTGGTAAGAGTCTCCATGAATTTGCATATCTGATCCAGTTTGGTGTTGACTGCTGTATTGGCTCCAACTTCATAGATTCCTGCAATTCTTTGAATTATACTCCTTTCTGTGGGCCACAAGGAATTGTTGTTGGCCATTTCTTCAATTAGGTCCAAGCTTGATCTTCTCCTTTTGCCATCAAAGCTCCTCCAGCAGCAGCATCGATTGTGGTTCTCATCAGTCCAGAAAGTCCATTATAGAAAGTTTGGACTTGAAGCCATTTTGGAATCTCATGGTGAGGACACTTCCGGAGAAAATCTTTGTACCTTTCCCAAGCTTCGTACAGGGATTCTGAATCTTGCTGCACAAAGGATGTGATGTCATTTCTCAACTTTGCAGTTCTGGCTGGTGGAAAGTATTTTGCAAGAAATTTGGTGGCTAAAGTGTTCCACGTTGTGATAGAACCTGCTGGTAGTGAATGTAGCCAAGCTTTAGCTCTGTCCTTCAAGGAGTATGGAAAAACACGAAGTCTCATTGCTTCTTCAACATCTCGGTTGTAATTGAAAGTGCCGCAAACTTCCAGAAGTTGCTGATGTGAGTATTAGGATCTTCAGTTGCATTTCCCCCAAACTGAACTGAGTGCTGAATCATCTGAATGCAAGTTTTGATGTCACCCGCATTTGCTGGTAATGGAGGAAGTACAATACAGGAAATGAGTCTGTCAATCACCGGAATGGTTCTGTCTCGAATGGGAATTGGTGGTGCAACCTCCAAAGGTTCAGGTTCCATGTTGACCAATTGCTTCTTGGCCTTCTCGTCTTTCCCTTCTCAACTGTCTTATGGTTCTTTCAATTTCTGGGTCAAGCGGTCGGAGTTCAAAGCTTCTGGTTCGTCTCATAAAGTATCTGAGAACCTGAAACACACGAAAAACAAAGATAATAAGTAAAAAGAATTAGATACAAGTAAAGGTATCTAACCTTAAAACTAATAGTGAAAGATAAATAAGTCCCCGGCAACGGCGCCAAAAACTTGACCGGCGTAAACACACACGTATAACGCAAGCGCACGTATCGTTCAAGTAGTATAAAAAATATCGATCCCACGAGGACTTAAAATCTTATCTATTAATTTTTATAAGGTCAAATGATTACTAGTATCTAACAAGTTGTTTTATGATTTGAAAAGGCGACGATTCTAAATTTAAAAATAGACAAGTAAATGAAATTGTTTTAAGGTTGATTTTAAGAAAATTCAATATTAAAAACTATCTAGGGTTGTGATTTATTCCAATATATTTAAAGATGAAGTGGTTATCTTATAGTTGAGTAATATATTGTTTATCAACCTGGAACACTAATTTATGTAAAAGCCTCTTCCGATGGTCAATTACAAATACCTAGTATAATTCAATTGAACCATATGTCTATGTCAACCAAATTACCTAGATTCATTGAGATTAAGTTCCAATTATGGCTACCCCCGCCCGACAGGTTATATTCCTATCCTGTAAGGAAATCTTATTAAAAAGGTTATCTATCCTCAAAGAAGATCGTGGGTTATTGAGTCTAAGTCTTAAACCTAAAATCCCTATGTCTAGTTCATTTTAAGTTTACCATATCAATTTTATTAGTGGCCAATTAATAAAAAGGCATTAAGATTAAGACTCAATAAATAAATCTTTATATTACCCAAGCTATAATTTAACTCCTTATAAAACGGTGATATTAAAAGTCATCACAACCCCAGATAACTAATTTAGTTACAACACATAACTAGGGCTAATAAAAACTTAAAAGACATAAAATGAAAATGCTGAAAAGTAATGGGGTGAGTAAAATGCTGAAAAGTAAATTACAAATGAAATAAAATGCTAAGGCAAAAGGAATTACTTTTACTACTACTAATTTAGATATCTCCCATAAAATAATATATAAACTTGTGATAATATTTTACCAACCGACCAATCTGGCGGTATCCTGATAAGTCAAATTAAGTCCAACCAGCCATATAGGTGGTAATATTTGTCCATAATCCAGCCATAAAGGCGGTACCAAAATAAATTTACCAACCGACCAATCTGGCGGTATCCTTGATTAATCAGGTTCAAACCAACAGAAAATAAACTTACCAACCGACCAATATAGCGGTTTCCTTGATTAGTCAGGTTTTAAATAGTGAATATATTATTTTTAAGGGAGATTAATCTAAATAGCAATAGTAAAAGAATTACCTTTCACCCTAGCATAGGGAAGTTACCTCCTCATAGTGAATAGTAAAAACTATAAAATAAAGAAAGTAAATTATTATTATTACAGAACGTAATTAAAAATTACAAAACTAAATTAAAAGAAACTTAGAGAGAGAAACACTCCCTAATTACATAGAAGAAGTGAGAGAGAATGGTACACTGAAATCTGAAATTTCGCGCTCTATTTATAGGCAAAAATTCGGTTCCAGCGTCGCGACGCTGAAGGTCTTGGCGTCGCGACGCCGTAATAGTGAGACGTGGCACAAGGACAGCTTGACACGTAGCGATTCAGATAAGAGGATAAGGTCGACACATGTCATGGCGGCTGGAACTCAATATGAAGCTGACGTCATTAATGACGTGGCACTGTTCACGACGTCATTGGTGACATGGCACTGTTCATGACGTCATTGGTGACGTCATGATGATGTGGCGTGCGCACGTTAGCGGATCTTCTGTGGTGGTGACACGTGGCACGGCGCATTTTAGCAAAGTCAAACTTCTCAAATTCTGACCCGTTGACCCGACGCACGTTAGCAGACTCCGGCGCAGGTTAGGCGTCGCACCGCTGAAGGTCCGGGCGTCGCGACGCGCAAAAGACCAAAATATCCCTGCTGACACATTTTATCCGGTTTTGCCCCAAATTGCCTCCAGTGCTATCCAAACTTTATTTATCTGCAAAATAACAACAAAACACATCAAAACGTTCATAAATCTCGAGAAACAATACAAAACATTAGGTCAAATGAGTGAGAAATAGTGATATAAATATCACTCATCAGGAGGGCTTAAAGCCCTTTACCACGATGCTTTGCCGCGCCGGTTGATGTGTGTTCGGTTGGATGCAAGATACGTTCAATCAGGCATACTTAGTTTGATATTATTGTCTTTATCTTTTTATGCATGGTTCAATCAAGCGCATGGGCTTAGTGAGTTAGTCCAAAGGTCCTCTATTTGAGAGAGGAAGAGCCTAAAAGGCCACCTTTGTGACATTACTTCGCCGCGCTGGACGAAGTGTGTTTGGGTTGAATGTACGTTCAATTGGGCATACGAAGTCCTACACTTTTATTGTCTTTATTTCATGTGTTGTGATGTGACGCGCATGGGCTTAGTATGTTGGTCTAAAGGTCCTCTCTTTGAGAGACCAAGAGCCCCAAAAGGCCACCTTTACGGCAGTACTTCGCCGCGCCCCTTTATTTTGTTGTTTATGTATTGCGTCCCATTTCATGCATCAGGTCTGTTCCCGTTCGAACGCGTTCACGAACGCCATACGAACGTGAGCATTCTGTTTCATTTCTGTTCGAACACGTTAACAAACGCCATACGAACTTGAGCATTCTGTTTCATTTCCGTTCGAACGCGTTATCAAACGCCACACAAACGCGAACCTTCTGTTTACCGTTCGAATGCGTTTACGAACGCTACACGAACGAGCACACACTGAACTGAGTCTGTCTTATCATATTCATGCATAATTGCCTCTTGGTTGATCTTTCTTGTATTATGTAGCCAATCATATTATTTGTATTCCTGCATGTATCCATTCTATGTGTTCTTGGGATGATATTCAAGCATGATTAGGCTGTTAGCATGTTATTTGGTTAATAGGTTCATGAGATAGTACTCAAGCATGATTAGGTTGTTCTTAGTTTTCCATATCATATGATCGAGAAATGTTCATGAGATTGCCATGTGATGTTGCATGTTGTGATGACTAATTCCCTGCATGTAGAGTTAGAAGCATGATACTCTTGGAAATAAGTGTTACTTAGGCCTGATTAAATTATTACACAAATCCTTTCATTACAAGTGACATAAGTAAGGGACCATTCCGAACCCAACGGTTTGAGGTCTTCCCTTGCGAGGGGTGAGTGCGGCCTTAAATCACATTTTCCCGGTTCACACCGGGTGGCGACTCCATGTTATTTCGTACTCCCAACTAGGCCGCGAGCCTAGAACAGCGTCGCCCAAGTTCTGTTGTCCACAGTCTGGCGACTCCACTGGGGATAGAGAATCGTCCCCGAAATATTGACTTGTGATGTTTGGATTTATGTTTTAATTGACCTTGTCTATAGTGGATAAAGTGAAGGTTTAATCAAAGGCATTTTGAGGCTAGGTAATGGTTTGGTGTCTTCCTTCATTCACTACCTTTCTAGAAGGAAACTCTGTGAAGGCACCTAGATAGCCATCTACTCGTAGCCTATTGTGATTGACTAATTTGGAGGACTCGTTGTTTATTCCTGACAACAAGCGATAAGAGCCTAAGAGGCTTGGGTATTTAAGTGAGCCTCGCTCCACCTTCCCTCTGGGGGATCTACAACGGGAAATCCATTTGACAGTCCGTCACACACCATAGCTCATTGACACGTACCTTAGTGTATAAAAAGGGTGCGCTCACTTGGTTGCTCGAACCTTGAGTGGGGAGACCTAGTTGTGGGCCATCCTTCGCCGGTGAGAGCCTTTGTCTATACTCTTGCTAACCCACCCATAGACCGGGTTGGCTAAAGTAACAATTATTTCCTTGAATATGTGCTTGTGGATCATCCTCATTTGGATGCAGTTGGACTATTGTCAGAAATGCGGGCTTGTTGGGCCATTTAAACTGGGGCAAGTTCGCACCTTATGACTATTAGGCCCAAAGCTTCTGAAATGTCGATGGGCCATTGTGTAGAAATTATTATGTCATGTTTGCATCATCTTTCTTCTATGCTTGTGTTTGGGAACATCGTCGTTTGGATCCAGTTGGACCATTTGTCATGGGATATGGGCTTGTTGGGCCATTTAAACTGGGACAAGAACATATTTCATGACTATTGGGCCAAAGGCTTCTAAGTGATTGATGGGCCACTTTGTGATTGTGTTCGGAACGTTACCATTTGGATTTAGTTGGGCTCTTTGCCATGAGATGTGAACTCGTTGGGCCATTTAAACTGGGACGAGTTCACTCCTATGACAGTTGGCCCAAAAACTTCTAAAATGATGATGAGCCGATTTGTGTGAAAATTTTAATGAGTTGATATATTTCTTGTATCGCATGCATATCATGCATCACATGCACCTCATGCATACATGCACCATGTGAACCCCATTTTTGTCTTGAAAGCCATCATAGATACCCGTTGGCTAGGGAAGAGGACAGACTTGTCAAAAGACCAAGCAGCCACCAAGAGTACTGGCAGAAGACCTAGCCCAACGGGATAGGAAACCCAATCATGCATGCATGCATACACGTAAAATATTTGCATCCTTTTTGTGTTTGTTCTATTTTGTAATAACAGGTTTCAAAAGAAAAAAAAGAAAGCGTCAAAAGACAAACCAATCAGGAACATCGACAGTACTGTATCAGTCTGGGGGCGAGGCCCGTATCAGTATCAGTCTTGGGGCGAGGCCCGTATCAGTATCAGTCTGGGGGCGAGGCCCATATCAGCAGTATCAGTCTTGGGGCGAGGCCCATATCAGTATCAGTCTTGGGGCGAGGCCCATATCAGTATCAGTCTGGGGGCGAGGCCCATATCAGCAGTATCAGTCTTGGGGCGAGGCCGTATCAATATCAGTCTTGGGGCGAGGCCCATATCAGTATCAGTCTGGGGGCGAGGCCCATATCAGCAGTATCAGTCTTGGGGCGAGGCCCATATCAGCAGTATCAGTCTTGGGGCGAGGCCCGTATCAGTATCAGTCTGGGGGCGAGGCCCATGTCAATATCAGTTTAGGGCGAAGCCCACATCAGTCTGGGGGCGAGGCCCATATCAGCTGTATCAGTCTGGGGGCGAGGCCCATGTCAATATCAGTTTAGGGCGAAGCCCACATCATTCTGCGGGCGAGGCCCACATCAGCATCAGTCTGGGGGCGAGGCCCGCATTAGTATAAGTTTGGGGATGAGTCCCAGGGTTGAGGCCCACATCAGTATCAGTTTGGGGATGAGTTCCAGGGCCGAGGCCTACATTAGTATCAGTCTGGGGGCGAGGCCCACATCAGTATCAGTTTTGGGGATAAATCCCAGGGCCGAGGCCCACATCAGCAGAATTTTGGAATGAATCCAGGGAATGAATCCCAGGGCCGAGGCCCGCATCAGCAGAATTTTGGAATGAATCCCAGGGCCGAGGCCCACATCAGCATCAGTTTGGGGCGAGGCCCGTATTAGCATCAGTATCAGTCTTGCCGGGTATGGCATTTTGGGGGCGAGGCCCACATTACATCAATATCAGTCTTGCCGGGTATGGCATTCTGGGGGCGAGGCCCAAATTACATCAGATCAGTTCTGCCGAGAATGGAGATATAGTCCGGGAATGGACAGCTCGGGAATGAGCACGCCGGGAATGGCACTCCGAGAATGGAGATATAGTCCGGGAATGGACAGCTCGGGAATGAGCACGCCGGGAATGGCACTCCGAGAATGGAGATATAGTCCGGGAATGGACAGCTCGAGAATGAACAAGCCGGGAATGGCAATCCAAGAATGGAGCAGAGTTTAAGAATGAACAAGCCGGGAATGGCACTCCAGGAATGGAAATACAGTTGAGAAATGAACAAGCCGGGGATGGCACTCCAAGAATGGAAGCATGGTTCGGAAATGGACCACTCTATTATCAACAACGGTTCGGAAATGAACCACTCTCATATCAGTAATGGTCCGGAAATGGACTATCTCACATCAGCAACGGATCGAAATGGACCATCATCTCATCACTTGCCGAAAATGGCACTCCAAAAATGGAGCAACGGTTCGGAAATGGACCATTATCACATCTCTCCGAAAATGGCACTCCAGAAATGGAGCACGGTTCGAAATGGACCATCATCTCATCTCGCCGAAAATGGCACTCCGAAAATGGAGCACGGTTCGAAATGGACCATCATCTCATCTCGCCGAAAATGGCACTCCGAAAATGGAGCAACGGTTCGGAAATGGACCATTATCATATCTCGCCGAAAAGGGCACTCCGAAAATGGAGCATGGTTCGAAAATGGACTACTTTCACATCTCGCCGAAGTGGCACTCCGAAAATGAAGCACGGTTCGGAAATGGACCAAGGAAGGCCTAACCCAACGGAATAAGAAAACTCCTACATGCATCCATACACGTAACCTATATTGCATATTTTTGTGTTTGTTCTGTTTTATGTAAACAGGTGTTGAAGACGGAAAAGAGTAAGCAGTAAGCCTCACATTATATCAGCTTGGGGCGAAGCCCATATCGGCTGAGGAGCGAGGCTCCACATTACATCATATCAGCTTGGGGGCGAAGCCCATATCGGCTGAGGAGCGAGGCTCCACATCACATAATATCAGGTTGGGAGCGAAGCCCATATCGGCTGAGGAGCGAGGCTCCACATCACATTATATCAGCTTGGGGCGAAGCCCATATCGGCTGAGGAGCGAGGCTCCACATCACATTATATCAGCTTAGGGGCGAAGCCCATATCGGCTGAGGAGCGAGGCTCCACATCACATTATATCAGCTTGGGGGCGAAGCCCATATCGGCTGAGGAGCGAGGCTCCACATCACATCATATCAGCTTGGGGCGAAGCCCATATCGGTTGAGGAGCGAGGCTCCACATCACATAATATCAGCTTGGGGGCGAAGCCCATATCGGCTGAGGAGCGAGGCTCCACATCACATTATATCAGCTTGGGGGCGAAGCCCATATCGGCTGAGGAGCGAGGCTCCACATCACATAATATCAGCTTGGGGACGAAGCCCATATCGGCTGAGGAGCGAAGCTCCACATCACATCATTTTGCAGGCGAGGCCCGCATCATCAGCAGTATCGAGATGCGTCTCAGGATCGAGGTCCACTGCAGTATCAGCTCAGTTCGAGACAGCTAGCTAGCCAGGTAAGTAAAAAATGCATTGCATATACTTTGATAGGACTGTCACTGTCACACACTGCACAAGCCCCATCCAAGTGGGGGCGACTGTAGGCACTGCATTTTTACACATAAGTCCCTATGATGAGTCTCATTTTGGAGACACTACCTTTTAAGTCACGGAGGTCACGGAAAACGGACATCGGAAGGGGAAATTCAGAATAAACAAGGTTCACTGTTTTCGTTCGTGCTGCGTTCATGTATGCGTTCGAACGGTAAACAGATTACAGGCGTTCGTGCCACATTCGAGGAGGCGTTCGAACGGTGTCGGTAATTCTGGTTTTGCTGCTAGCCTCACATCAAGCCCAATTCGCCCAAGCCTTGGCCCACACGCCCAAGCCCACTTAAAACACATATTTAACACATGGTGAAATAAAAACAAATCTAAAAATCACATACCAATTAAATAAAACATAAAATATAATCATACCTAATCTAAACCAATCAAATATAATCATACCAAGTTAAAATCAATCAACCAATATATTATTCCCAAACTTAAAATATTATATGCCTAATCAACATAAACTAAATATTCAACCTTCCCTATCTAGCCAAGATTTGTCCCCCCTCAATCTTTGACTTCCCTAATCCAACACCAAATCAAATCCCTTTCCTTGTCAAGCCTAACCCTTTGCCTATAAAAAGAACCCTTCACCAACCTTCTCAAGGCTAGCTAGCTAGCTCATACACAACACACAGGAAAATTACAGGAAGAACACACCCAAAAATAGTAAGCAAAAGAATACAGAGGAAACGGCAGCGAAACCACAAGGAAACAGCAGCAAAACGGACTCGAAACAGTAGCTTGAGCGGCAAAACAGCGAAGGAAAGGCAAACCAGTGAACCAGAAAAGTTGCGGAGC
Source organism: Zanthoxylum bungeanum (assembly GCA_019454045.1). Lineage (NCBI taxonomy): Eukaryota > Viridiplantae > Streptophyta > Magnoliopsida > Sapindales > Rutaceae > Zanthoxylum > Zanthoxylum bungeanum. The sequence goes on from SKCR01043220.1 coordinate 30,156, forward strand.
TTCACCCCTTCCGATCTTCATGAAACGCGAGTCCGAGAGACGGCTTAAAAGGTTAGACCTGAGGGTACTTTTCACACTCATCTTTATTTGATTTTTGTTATTTATTTTGATTGTATTTTACTTGTTTGTTAAATCTTGTTTGTGTATGATGTGTGTTGTGGGTATTGGATGAATGGAAGAGTGTCGTCTCTTGTGGTATATAGGATGGAAACCCAGACGTAAATTCCGTAGCCGAATCCGAATGGACGGTAGTGCGGTCTGTACTTGGGACACAACTCCACGTACCGCTTGAGTAAACGGCACCCTCTTTTGTTTTGTGTTGCTTTTGTTTATTTTTCGTCACTTGAATTCTGTATGTTGTTTATTTATGCATGATTCAATCGAGCGCATGGGCTTAGTAAGTGGAATGAAAAATCCCCTATGGGAAGGGGTTAAAGCCCTTTACCATGATGCTTTGCCGCGCCGGTTGATGTGTGTTCGGTTGGATGCAAGATACGTTCAATCGGGCATACTTAGTTTGATATTATTGTCTTTATCTTTTTATGCATGGTTCAATCAAGCGCATGTGCTTAGTGAGTTAGTCCAAAGGTCCTCTATTTGAGAGAGGAAGAGCCTAAAAGGCCACCTTTGTGACATTACTTCACCGCGCTGGACGAAGTGTGTTTGGGTTGAATGTACGTTCAATTGGGCATACGAAGTCCTACACTTTTATTGTCTTTATTTCATGTGTTGTGATGTGACGCGCATTGGCTTAGTATGCTGGTCTAAAGGTCCTCTCTTTGAGAGACCAAGAGCCCCAAAAGGCCACCTTTACGGCAGTACTTCGCCGCGCCCCTTTATTTTGTTGTTTATGTATTGCGTCCCATTTCATGCATCAGGTCTGTTCCCATTCGAACGCGTTCACGAACGCCATACGAACGTGAGCATTCTGTTTCATTTCTGTTCGAACGCGTTAACAAACGCCATACGAACGTGAGCATTCTGTTTCATTTCCGTTCGAACGCGTTATCAAACGCCACACGAACGCGAACCTTCTGTTTACCGTTCGAACGCGTTTACGAATGCTACACGAACGGGCACACACTGAACTGAGTCTGTCTTATCATATTCATGCATAATTGCCTCTTGGTTGATCTTTCTTGTATTATGTAGCCAATCATATTATTTGTATTCCTGCATGTATCCATTCTATGTGTTCTTGGGATGATATTCAAGCATGATTAGGCTGTTAGCATGTTATTTGGTTAATAGGTTCATGAGATAGTACTCAAGCATGATTAGGTTGTTCTTAGTTTTCCATATCATATGATCGAGAAATGTTCATGAGATTTCCATGTGATGTTGCATGTTGTGATGACTAATTCCCTACATGTAGAGTTAGAAGCATGATACTCTTGGAAATAAGTGTTACTTAGGCCTGATTAAATTATTACACAAATCCTTTCATTACAAGTGATATAAGTAAGGGACCATTCCGAACCCAACGGTTTGAGCTCTTCCCTTGCGAGGGGTGAGTGTGGCCTTAAATCGCATTTTTCCGGTTCACACCGGGTGGCGACTCCATGTTATTTCGTACTCCCAACTAGGCCGCGAGCCTAGAACAGCGTCGCCCAAGTTCTGTTGTCCACACTTATTATTATTTAATTAGATTAAAAATGACCAAATGATCAAAATGCCCTCTCTTTTACCCCTAAGTCGGTTTTGACTTGCTTTATAAAGTGGAATTTTTTTTCTCATTTCATAACCTCCCATGGTCGAATTTCATCTCAACGAAAAGCTCTCAAATTTCCTTGAAGAGTCAAGGAAGAAAGTGAAGAAATGCAAGAAAAAAGTTTAAGGAAATTACAAGATTTGGAGGTAATCTTCAATAATTTTAAACTTTAGAAAGAATATTTCTTGTTCTAAAAAATCTAGAATAGATCTAGGGTTTCTTCATTTCTTATATTTTAGGCCTTTTTGATTTGGAGGATGGATTTGGAGGCTAGATGTATGTGTGAAGTTGGATTGGATAATATTATTATAATATTAGTTCAATTTTGTCTTTTGATGACTTGTTGCCATTCTAGAGTGTTATGACCACTCTTGTAATTCCTATAATTTTTCTTGAGTTCTTCATTTGTGGTGGCTTTGGTTGGTGTTAGTATTAATATGATTAGTGTTGAGAAAATTGGATTTAAAGCATGAAAAATGATATTTTAAGTTACCAAATCAGATCTGGAAATTATGTTATTTTGGTGATGAAAAGTATGTTGTGTAAATGTATTGAATGTATTTTGGGCATTGAAACAATTGTAGGAAATTATTTCGGAGTTGAACTATGCGAAAATGGTGAAAAACGGTGTTACCAGGTGAGTTTCGGGCTTACCGGGTTTCCGCTATCCAAATAGTGAATTGGTCACTGTTTGGGCAGTCCATGAACTACCCAAGCACTATTGGACCTGACCTGAGTAGCCCCCATGTGTATTTTTTGGTCAGTTCGGACAAAAACACGTTTTATGACATTTTGCGGAAAAATATTTTTCGTAAAAGTTTCGCGATGTTTCTAACCTATTTATGTCATTATTTGATATCGAATAAACATTTTTAGGTGAAATATGAATGAATTATTCATATTGGATATTGAATAAATTATTTGGTAATTTTAAAAGTTTTTAAAGTTACGATTTCACCCGAACCGCGAGCTTCCGCTGCGCCCGCACTAAAACTCCAACAAAAATGGTATCAGAGCAGGTCTGATCCTTCATTTATTACATTTGTCATGCTTGATATATGATATATAATCCAATTTTGATATTTGCACATGCATGGAATTTAGATGTTTCTTAATTTTTCGGTTCTACGCTAACGGAAAAAAATAACAGAGATTTAATGGTTAAGTTAAGTTATGTATTCCCAGGTAGAATTGATCTTTTGAGAAATTGATCTAAATTAAAATCTGCATTTGATGTAGAGTAGAACCTCTTTAGGAATATCTCCTCTTAAATAAGGCGTTAAAGTAACTAATATTAGGAATTCTTGTTTCTTGGTCTGCCTTATCAGTACGGATGCAAATGATTTCCTGATGCTGTAGCTGTATCGTGCCAAAGTTGTGCGACTATGGCTGATGGTAGTTCATTTGTGCCGGCAGAACTTATATGATAAGAGACAAATTCAAGTGAAAGTAGAAATCTTGATTGTGCCAAAGCTGTCAGGATTACATCGGTAACTTGACTTTGTCACTGACAAGTGAAGCCTTGATATTCCTCCTTGTGAACGTGCCAAAGCTGACATAACGAGAAACGGTCATGACCAAAATCACGAGTCACAATGAGTGTGATTGACAATGAGTTATCTACCTGTGAATATACGTAGGCGAGAACATGTCAAAGTTGTGAGTCGAAATATATTCATGGGGTCCACTTCTCACTATGGAATTCAATTTAATTATTGGATTCCCATTTTCCGTTGGGGATGACGGTATTATCTAAAGTAGTGGGAGGCACTGCTGGGTTAAAAATCCATAATTAAGGCAGTGTGTAATATTATGAAAATTACCGCTTATGTTTTCCTTATTCTATATTGTTGATAGAATTGAACTTTTGATCCATTGTATACATATTATTTGTATATGTTTTCTGACTTTCCTTATGGTTGCAGATTTATAGAATAGGTTCTAGATTAAGAGTAGGCCTGGGTATTGTTAGATTAGTCAAAATCATCGGGAACTGTTGTTCCATTTTTCTTGAAAATCAAAATGGTTAGTGACTTAGTTACTAAGTCACATTAGGTAATCTAAATAGATATGGTTAGTGATTTAGTTACTAAGTCACATTAGGTAATCTAAATAGATATCCGTTTTAGGATATAATAGTCTAGAGAGAATAGTTTCTTTTGCAGTAAGAATTGACCTGAATTAGTTAATGTCTCGAGATTCTTGATTAGCATTAAGAATTCCCCATTAGGTATTTTTTTTATCTGATAATGGCGTTTCTTGGCTTTAGTGACCTTTAAAGGTAATGTATCTGACACAGTTTGCTAATCAATCATCTACAATTGTTGTGAATAGTTGAAGGTAATTATAAAGCTAAAGAAAAGAGATGTGTATAGTTGTGTATAGAGAATATTGATTCTCACAATACGACAACTGTAGCTTTTGGATACCAGATCCCCCGTCTAGTTATTTGAAATATTGTTTAATAATTGTTTTGATATTTGATATCAGAACTTGCGACTATTGGATAGTTACTTGTTCTTTATAAATAATTATTTCATATTTTAATATGACTAGTAGTGTCATTGATGAAGAGATAAACATTAAGAAAAATATTTTTTAAATGAATAACTTAGAACAATGCTTTAGGATGGTCTGATACGAGATCACACCACATATCCTTATCCATTTAATGAATATTGTATTTAGGAATGTGATTAAATATAATTTAACCAATGATCGTCATTAGACCACAGATTTTTTAAACTGATACATTAGATGTATGTAGTTTAATGAATTATAAATTACCTTAGATAGTTTTCTTTACTTCGTAACTTAGTTAATGAGTTGTCATGACTTAGTTACGTGTTTCTAAAAGAAAGCATATTGAACGTCTTGAACGGTTCAAGAACATTCAATATGTTTCTGATGAAACACAGATAGAATATTTTGAATGGTTCAAAGATATTCGATTTGAAATTTTGAAAACTGTATGTTTAAAATTCATCATGAGTCTTTGAATTGTTTAAAGATATTTGATATGATCAAACATATGAATTTATGGAAATTAGTTCTAAGTTTATTTAATGAATGTGATTCTTACTCAGTATTACTCTTCTGCGATTCCATCATGATAGAATTAGTTAGTGGGAGTAATCGAATCTTATATGAATTGATTCGTTTGATATTAAGTCTTACCGAATTAGTTTCAATACTCTTGGGAATATGCTCCAGTAACACTAATTCATCCTTTTAATTAATGTTCTATAAGTTTCTACAGTTATATATATATGATATGTATAAGTAGAAAATTTGAATCTTGAAAACTTTGAGATTAGAATATTTCTTTTGTATAATGGTTATATCATTTATTCTATTTAATAGAATATTACATTCTATTTGATAAAATATCTTTTTTACGATCTCGAATAATAAAATTATTTTATTACCTGGTGTGTAACATTAGATGTTAACGATTATAGAAAATACTTGATTTATTGAAGTCAAATGTGATAGTGATAAACTATAAATGGAAATACATAATTAATAAGATGAAAAGACCCTTATATAGTTTCTATATAAGTCCAATAGGATGTTAGAATCATTTGTGAAGTATTTGATACTTAATGGTTCTGTTGTTTTCTTATCGAAGAAAATTATGCTATAACTTACAGTAGGAGCGATATTTGATATCGATTTTCGGAAGTTAGCATTAAACCATAGATCTAAGATTGTTCATACTTACTACGATCAAGTTTCGAACTTGATTGAGCTTTCGTTATGAATCGTTCAAAAAATATACAAATGGTTTGCACAACAAAAGCATAATGAGTTTGTTTAAAGGTTTGACCTATATATTATGACAGTGAGAAATGTTATACTCAGCAATCTACTGTAGATTCTGAGAAAACTTGTCTCTAGTCACACTAATTCAACAATTAAAGATCTTTGGGTTAATGTTGATATTAAACTATGTATTTTGGCTAAAGAATGTAAAGTGGCGTTCCTGAATGGTTTCTTCGAATAAGAGATCCATTATGGTTTCTTTGTTTTAAGAGTTCATTCTAGAATGGCTCTGGAGTTTGTATTATGCTAAGATCACAGTTTGGTATAAAGGCTTATAGAGCCTATTGTAGACTCAGGTGAGCTTTCCAGAAATATGTGTTCTCTAATTTTGATATAGTCAGATTGTCTGATTTTATCAAAGCATAGAGAATACATATTTGATAGTAGGGTCAGTGGGAGCGTATAATTTTCTTTCTAGTATTGTATATCCTAACGACATTATCATTATTAATGTAATAATAAGATGTTTGTAAGGTAAAAGGTTTACCTAAGTCTTCTTTTCTCCGTGAAAGCAGTGAGAGTAGTCTCTGTTATATTTGATAGAAAGTTTTATATATGATATAAAACTAGAGACTTGTGAGATATTCTCATTAGTCGTGCATTAGATATGATCTAATAAAGGACACATCAAAACTATCTGTATAACCGTTAGTATAACTGTTTGACAGTTAATGCGTCTCTTGTATATAGTATTTATCTTTCATTAATGATGATTCATTTGTCGAAAGAGAAATTGATCAGAATGTCTAGTCAATCTTATACATCATAGGATGATGGCATAATGAATACTATATTATGTGCGATTTAAGATATCAATTTAATCGTACTAGTTACGAGCTATTTTGATACGTTGTAGACAAAAGGATGTGTCTTTGATGAGTGGTAAATCTATCACTATTTCCCACTCATTTAACCTTATATTTTGTATAGTTTCTTGAGTATTATGAATATTTTGATGTGTTTTGTGTTATTTTGTAGATAAATAAAGTTTCAGGACATTCTAGAGGTGATTTGGGCCAAAACAGTGAAAATTAGACGAAAAGGGCATTTTAGTAATTTCCCGCGTCGTGACGCCAATACCTTCAGCGTCGCGACGCCTAACGTGCGCCGGGTCCACAAATCAGAATATGAGAAAAGTTTGACTTTGCTAACGTGCGCCGTGCCACGTGTCACCATCACAGCCGATCTGCTAAAATGCGCTGTGCCACGTGTCAGGATCCTACGGTGCCGACAGTCATCATCGCCACGTGTGCCACGTGTCATTCCACGTCATTGCCATGTCATCAGCCACATCACCAGGTTGACCAAGTCAAACTGCCACCTCACCGCCACGTCATCATCAGCCAATCAGGAAGTGCCACGTCACCACCGACAGTCTTTTTCCCACGTGTCGCCACGTCACCGCCACGTCAGCATCAATCATTGAGTATCTAATCCTTATCTGACACGTGGCGGATAAGAATCTCATCGACCAATCAGAAGCCGCCACGTGTCACAATAATTGAAGCCCAACCACCTCACCACGTGTCACCTTATCAGCTTATCTAGAATCTGCAATCCGACGAACCAGAGCGTGCCACATCGACAGAAGCTGGCGTAGCGACGCCAAAGGGCTCAGCGTCGCGACGCCGGAAGCCTACCGAGGCCTATAAATAGAGCTTCAAATTTCAGAATTTGTTGTACCACTCTCTCTCTTCTATTCTATATAAAGAGAGAGTTTCTCTCTCTAGTTTCTTTTAGTTTTTAGTTTCTTTTTAGTTTTTAGTTTTGTAAATAATTTTAATTACGTTTTGTTAATATAGTAATTTACTTTTTTTTACTTTTTACAGTTTTTACTATTCACCATGAGGAGGTAACTTCACCAGCTAGGGTGAAAGGTAATTCTTTTACTGTTACTATTTAGATTAATCTCCCTTAAAAATAATATATTCACTATTTAAAATATTGACTTAAAAAGGATACCGCCAGATTGGTCGGTTGGTAATTCATTTTAATCTGGTTTAAACCTGACTAATAAAGGATACCGCCAGATTGGTCGGTTGGTAATATTATCACAAGTTTATATATTATTTTATGGAAGATATCTAAAATAGTAAATAGTAAAAGTAATTCCTTTTACCTTAGCATTTTATTTTATTTTACTTTTCAGCTTGTACTTTATGTCTTTTACTTTTCACCCTTTTTCATTTATGTCTTTTACTTTTAAGTCTTTACTAGCCCTAGTTATGTGTTAGTTATCTGGGGTTGTGATGAATTCTAATATCACCGGTTTATAATGGGTTATTTTATAGTTTGGGTAATTTAAAGGTTTACTTATTAAGTCTTAAGCTTAATGCTTATTGTTGTCTGATCACCAATTAGATTGATGTGGTAAATCTAAAATGAACTAGACATATGGATTTTAGGTTTCAGCCTTAGACTTAATAGCCCACGATCTTCCTTAAGGATAGATAACCCTTTAATACATTTCCTTACAGGATAGACATATACCTGTCGGGCGGGGGTAGCCATAATTGGAACTTAAACTTAATGAATCCAGATAATTTGGTTGACATAGACATATGGTTCAATTGGGTTAAACTGGGTATTTGCGTCTGACCATCGACATAGGCTTTTGCATAATTTAGTGTTCCAGGTTAGTAAACTGATTTATTACACAAACAAAAATAATCACTTCATCTTTTAAAAGATATTAGAAGGATTCAAAACCCTAGATCTTTGTGTCTTTTGTTATTTTCTTTAGTATTTTCTTTTGTCTTTTTATTTATTTATTTAGCAAATCTACAATCAACCAAATCAATCAAGCAATCATTCTCTTCTCCTCAATTAGATATTTGTAAATAAATAGTATCAATAATTAATAACAACAGTATAAATTAAGTCCTCGTGGGATCGATATTTTTATACTACTTGAACGATACGTGCGCTTGCGTTATACGTGTGTGTTTACGCCGGTCAGTCTTGAAACAAGTTCATTATTAACTTTGAGATATTAAGAACGAGTTTCTTACTCATGGAGAATATAATACGCAACCATTAGGATCAACTTAGTTTTGAGTCTAATTATGACGTTAGACAATCTACGTCATATAGAGTCAGAAAAAATGCAATGAGAGAGTCACAGTTGATTCTACTGTATTAGTGGAATTAGTTGTAACTTATGAAGTATTGACTTATGAAGTTGCATAGTGACCTTAGATTAGAAGCTTTGATATTAGTGTTGTGCTTGCGGTTGTATCATAATATTTGGATTTTGATCTTTAAATACATAGACAACTCAGTAGCTGTAGCACAATATTGATGTCGTATTCGAGTCATATTGATGTATAACTTAGGTTATACAATATATAAATGATGATGGCTAAGGGAAACGATTGGGTGTGTTGGGCAAACTCAATTTGTTATAGCAGACCTACTTCATGTTGCCTACCTCTGAGTGATAGGTGAGCTCTTGAGGGAGTGTGTGATACACATTGAGATGTGTATATGATACCGTGGATTGGCATTAGAGCAAGTGGGAGAAATTATTAGGGTTGATGCTCGGAGTCCCAATCCGGATCGTATTTATGTCTGATTCATGAATACGAACAATTCATTTTTTCATAATATTACTTACTTAATGGTAGCACCTCTTGTTTTTATATACGTATTCGATCTAATTACGATTAGATTGAAACTAAATATGATTTAGTGATATGTATATATTAGACAAAGACCCTAAGATTTACAACGTAGTGCGCAGTTATAACGTAGTTTGTAATTGACATTGGGAAGCGTCACTATAAGTTGTATATTCTCAAATAAAGTTCCTGGTCAAGATTTACTGACACGGGTTGGTTAGTAAAATCCGCCGAGACCTGTACATGTCGTATATTGAGACTTGTTCTGATGGTTTATCCCAATGAACCATGAGTCTTGGGAGACTCGTATAGACGTGTAGGTGTTTATTTGATAAACACTGAAGGACTCACCGAAGATTTACTAATAGATAGTACACTAACGTCAATAGGAATCTTCTTGAGTCGAGTAGTATAGTGGTCCTTCGACTTAAGATACCACTGTGGATATAAGAGATATCCTCCACACTTTGATGGCAATCACGTCACCGTTCTATTTAGATCAGACCTCCACCTTTTCGTTGGGTGTGGACTGATGCTCATGATATCCTGTTAGTATCAGATAGAATCTGTCAGTCCTATATACAGGGCATATGTCTAATGTACGTATTTACGATCTAGTAAATCCATGGTCGTGGTATAATTCGGAAGCGAGTTCCAAGTATTATTTAGAGATCGTAAATTTAAAAGTCGACTATATTATACCTTAGGGATTTGACGTTCTTATCTATATCCTTGGTATAATATTGATAGCCTGTGATAGAGGGATTATACGTATGCAATGACCTCGACTTGCATAGTTTAGCGAGATTATCCATGGTCGTCATAATTCATGAGTGGGTGAATTATGGACACGAAATTAGATTATGTGATGGATAAACCTAAACTTAGAGAGTCCCACAATATGAAGTGTACTCGTTGAGCACTTGGGCAACGCGTTATGAATAATATAGATAATTCATAATACTTGATCAGATTAAATGAGTTAATTCGAATCGTTTAAACGGTTAAACAAAAATACATGTATTAGGGGCATTTCGATCAATTAATAATTAATGTGTATTTATATTAGATACAAGATTTGATTTGATACATATTAATTAATTGTCAAATGAGACTTTGACACATGCCATTAATATATGTATATGTTATTTAATGTAAATAAAAATACATATATAATAATAACCACATTAATTAATTATTTAGATGTTTAAATGTTAAATATCTAGATAATTAAATTATTTCAATATTACATAATGTTATGCAATATGTTTGATTATTATTGGTTACATGTGGCATGATTTTATTAAGCTTAAAGTTTACAAATTGGATTTGTCAACTTAAAAGCTTATTATTATTTAATTAGATAAAAATGGCCAAATGACCAAAATGTCCTCTCTTTTACCCCTAAGTCGGTTTTGACTTGCTTTATAAAGTGGAAAATTTTGTTTTCTCATTTCATAACCGCCCATGGTCGAATTTCATCTTAAAGAAAAGCTCCCGAATTTCCTTGAAGAGTCAAGGAAGAAAGTGAAGAAATTCAAGAAAAAAATTTAACGAAATTACAAAATTTGGAGGTAATCTTCAATAATCTTAAGCTTAGAAAGCTTGTTTCTTGTTCTTGAATGTCTAGAATAGTACTAGGGTTTCTTCCTTTCTTATATTTTGGGCGTTTTTGATTCGGAGGATGGATTTTGAGGCTAGATGCATGTGTGAAGTTGGATTGGATAATATTATTGTAATATTAGTTCAATTTTATCATTTGATGACTTGTTCCCATTATAGAGTGTTTTGACTACTCTTGTAACTCCTAGAATTTTTCTAGAGTTCTTCATTTGTGGTGGATTTGGGTAGACCATGAACTGCCCAAGCACTATTGGAGCTGATCTGGGCAGCTCCCATGTGTATTTGTTGGTCGGTTCGAACAAAAATGTATTTTATGCCATTTTGCGGAAAAATATTTTTCGTAAAAGTTTCGCGATGGTTTTAACCTATTTATGTCGTTATTTGATATCGAATAAACATGTTTAGGTGAATATGAAAGAATTATTCATATTGGATATTGAATAATTTATTTGTTAATTTTAAAAAATTTTAAAGTTACGATTTCACCCGAACCGCGCGCTTCCACTGCTCCCGCGCCAAAAACCCCAACAAAAAGATTGTATGCCCAGTCATTTAATGGATCAAGTCTATCATATAAATCATTATTTTGTTGAATCTCTTCAATAATTTTGTATCGTACTTATCCTCAAACTTATTCGCCATACCCGATTAGTGCGACTATTGCTCTGAATCCACAATGTTTGTTAGTTTGAACATCAACAATGTGAGAAATATAACATAGATATGCCACACGTAATTTCTTAATATAGGTATCACAGATCGGTTGAACTGGAGAGTGATCATGGGTAGATTGAGTATTGCGAACCATCGGCCCCTCCAACTTCTCCCTCTCCCTCGAGTCGTTACAGTCATTTGAGTGACCTTAGATCTGAAGTGGATGCATCTTCATAGAAGGTATGCGACGTCTGTTGTGCTCATCTTGCCTGCAGGCCGACCTTT